>CM038144.1:456160997-456535407 GCA_021437245.1 Aegilops speltoides
ACTTAGGCAACAAAGTGTGCCTTAGGATCCAGTTGATAGTTGGCAGCCCTGACAGAAGGAAGTGGACTGATCCAAACTTATGTGTCTCAATAGCTTTGTCTAGGATCTCCTTGTACATGTGTGCAATGGAATTGTGGTCCATCTTCTTCTTTGCATAAATATCCAAGTCATCTTCATTCTCCTTTGGGGCATTAATCAGATTTGCCCATTCCTCAACAGTGGACTAGTACCTTGTACCTTCAGACATCCAAACTATCCTCCCATTTGGATAGAAGTGTGTTGTGGAGTAGAATTGCATAATGAGTTCATCATTCCAGTTGGTGAGCTTTTGCCCAACATAATCTGCATCTCCACAAGCAAAAAAGCCGTCTTGCACTCCGGGATAGTGTTCTTCATTTTCCTTAATATAGGTACAGTCGACCGACCTCATATCACACACTATGGGCTTCTTGTCCAACAAGATTGTCTCATAGAAGTCCTGTTGTTCCTTTGTATGGAACCTGTAATCAACAACAGTTCTCCTCCTTGAGGCATATGGATCTGTCATCCTCCATAGCCTCAACCCTGAGTCCTTTCTGATCCTCATGTCCTCAGCCACAGGATGGGCATCATTGTGGTCTGGTATCTTGGGCTTGAGCTTCCTTAGGACCTATCCTTCTTCATCTTCCTCATCAGCAACATTAGGCACTGGGGCCTTGTTCTTCTCAGCATCTGGAATACTCCGGGTATTCCTCTTTGGTGCAAGCTTGGCCTTGGGGGCAGCTTTGGGTGCTTCCTTGGGCTTAGATGTTGCAGCCCCTGATCTAATAGCATCACCATAAGCTTTGGTGCCTTGGGTGCTGGTGCAGCAACCTCTTCTTCCTCTTCAGAATCTCTTCTCATTGAGGGCTTTCCAAGAACTAGGGCAGTTGTGGTTCTTGCTCTCTTCTTCTTCTTATCCTGAGCAGCTTCATCCTCTGATTCAATGGTAAACTTCATAGTTTCTCCAGTAGGAACTTTCCTGGATTTGGAAGTTGTGACTTTCTTTGTAGGTGCCTCTTTGGGTTCTGACTGTTCTGGCACTTGAGTGGACCTTCTGACCTTGGGCATGGGTGTCCTCTTGGCAGGAACCTTCTTATTCAGTCCAGGCTTTGTGCTATGTGCTGAGCCATACTCCTTTTTGAGCACTACCTTCTTGGAAATAGCCTCATCCTCTTCAGCTCTATAATCCTCATCTTCAGAATCTGATGTTCTCTTCTTCCTTTGCCTGGTAGCAGCTTTAGGCAGGTTGCTTGGGGTGCTCCTGCTGCCATCATCTAAAGAACTTGAGGGACTAGTGCCCTCACTCATGTGAATCTGCTCTTTTGACCTGTTCTGGCTGTCACTCTGGTCTGACATGCTGCAAACACTGACTGCTGGCCCTGTGAAGAGTTATAGATGATATAGAATGGATGAGCATCACAAAATGCAGAGATTTTTGCAAAAGAATGTTCAAAAGTTCAGTTTTAGTTTTCCACAGAAAGCATTTCGGATCAACCGATTTTCAAACTCGGTGATACTGAAGCAGTTTTGGAACCTAAACTGATGAAATCGGTTGGACCGAGTCACAGTTCGGTGGCACTGAGACTGCTAGGGTTTCACAAAGTCCTAAAATCGGTCTCACCGATTAACAATTCTCAGTCAGACCAAGAGTTACTAGTGCAATGGCATAAGCCAGATCGGTGGGACTGAGTTTTTCAACTCGGTGGGTCCGAGATGGTTTCGACGGAAACCTAATCCTAAAATTTCGAATCTCATCTAATCTACGGATTGCATTGACCGGATAGGAGTGTTTCAATCGTGGCAAGAATCAATAAGAACACAATGTGCTAGGGATCCGACGAGGATAGCACAGTGATCGAGTCCATACCCTAGCTTGGCGATGAACTCCCTACGGCGGCAACGGCGGGGTTGAAATCTGTTGACGGCGGCGGAGACCAGCAACAGGAGGCGGCTGGCGACGAGGAGATGATCCGGAGACCCTGGAGGCAGAGCGTGCTATTGCGCGGGCGAAGGGGTTCGGAGAAATTTCCAATTTTTTCCCGTGACTATATATAGCCCGACCCTGTCGGTGTGACCGAGTGGAACAACTCATTGGCACCGAGATGCATAACTGTGTATAGTTACAGCAACTCGGTGTGACCGAAAAGTTCAAATCGGTTGCATCGAGATTGAAAACTTAGATCGACTTAATGATCTCGGTAGGGCCGAAATGGTGGAATCGGTAAGACCGAGAATCACAAAGAACTTTTGGAAGTTTAAGTCTATGACGAATCGGGGACTCCGAGTGCTCCTCACACAGAGTGGTTCGAATCTGACTTGATCAAATTTTGTGATGTAGCATGAATAGAGTTTGAGACAAGAAAAGCATAGATAGCTAGAGAAGGTTCTTAGACATTCTTGTCCATCCACTTGGCAAAAAGAAAATGAAGCCAATCAATCAAAACAACAAGTGGATGTCCTTGAATGAGTAAAATATGCACCAACATGCTCACACAATAAGATGGCAAATGAAATATGTGGCAAAACATGCACAACCAATTCTAGCATCTATCAAACAATTGGCGATGACTAGGTCATCTATATATGAGTATATTGACTTAGGAGTCAAATGAAAACATTTGATCATAGGTCATACTCATCGTTTAAGCTCAAGTGGGGTTACCACTTTTACATAATGCATTGATGTGTTCACACCATTAGAGTTGCTTTGACTCAATTCTTAGACTTAAGCTCCCCCTAGATGTGAGATCCCCTTTTAGAGGGATGAACTAACCTTGGGTTTTGTCGATGATGACTTCATGTAGGTGTTGAAGATGTGGATGCTTAATGTTGATGTAGATCATTTGGAGCAATCCTTTGGAGTGAGTTGCACTTTCAACTTACCTTGTCCTTGCCTTACCAACATGAGGGTTTGTGACTCCTTGAACTAGTGCAAGATGTGGAAGTTGATTGCACTTGTTCTTGCCATAATGATATGAGTGAAGAATGTTGGCAGAGTCACCCTCAAGAACTCTCTAGTTCTTCTTCTTCGGGATCCACATCATCTTGATGGGAATCCTTGGAGTTGTAGTTGTACTTGATGAAGTAGAACTTGACGTAGTCTTGGGAACCCACTTGAATGAGGCCTTAGGTGCTTCTTCAAATGCATCAATCTCTTCTTGAAGCTTGTCCTTGCCTTTGTTCTTGTGGTCTTGTGGTGGAAGATCATCTTGTGCTTGTGTTCCTTTGAAGGAAGTAGAATCATACTTCTCTTGTTGAGGAACAACCTTCGTCTTGGGGTATTGATCTTCTTCCCACTCAACTCCATTGGCATTGAACTTTCATTCAAAACCAACACCTTGATTCTTCTGGTGCCTTCCTTGCTTGCGTACAATTTCCTCGAATTGCCTACTCCTAGGAAGGCTCTTGTAAACACCTTTCTCTATAATTCCCTTCAATAAGCTATTTTCTTGCTCAAGTGTAACTTGGCTAAGAGAATCATTAGTGGAATCAAGAGAACTACTAGAAGCAACAATATTGGATTTGACATTGTTATTGTTACTACTAGAGGAAGGATCTTTCTTGTACTTGTTACTAGACTTGACTTGAGGCATATAAGTAGATAAGAGTAAACGCTTGGCAATGTAAGAAGAACTTTTATTACGGAGATCATCATTGATTGCTTTTAAGAACTCATGCTCTTGCTCAAGGTTGAGCTTTTCAAAGCGTAACTTCTCATGAGCCCTTAAAAGTTCTCGATGATCTTTGAAGATAGTTTCATGAGCCAACTTAAGAGTGTTTAGTTCTTTAGTTAGAAGCTCAGTCTTCTCATTATCATTGTCATTCGTTTTATCTTGATTAGCATGATTATTTGATGTTTCATCATAGTATTCATCGCTAGAGTTGTCAACAAGTAAATCATCATCCACAAGCAGGTCATCTTAATCACTATCAAAATCAACATACTCAGGATGTGTTACCTTTGGACCTTTGACCATGAAGCATCCTCCAATTCCTTCATTTGGTGAATCAAATATGTCGTAGGAGTTGGTTGACACAAGTGCTAGACTGGCAACACCTTCATCTTGAGTATATTCGGAGTCGGAGTGATAGCTTCTCTCGAAGTGATTGTCAGAGTCGGAGCCGGATACCCATTCACCAACATGAGCTTGATGTCTTCGTTTTGTGTAGCTCCTTGATGACTTGTCCTTCCTTTCCGAATCCTTGCTTCTTTGTGAGGGTCTTCGTTCATAACGATCATCTCTACTCCTCCTCTCTCTTGATGGTGATTCTTCTCTTTTGCTTCTTCTTCTTGGAGAATCTTCTCTTCTTTTGTAGGGTGCCGTACACTCATTTGAATAGTGTCCGGGTCTCCCACAATGGTAGCAATTGCACTCTCGACTAGAAGATCTTTTGTCATTGTAAGACCTTGACTTGGAGCTTCTTTCTTTGCTTCTACTCTAGTAGAATTTGTTGAAGTTCTTCACCATTAGGCTCAATTCTTCATTGAAGGTTTGTTTCTCACTTGATGATGTGGGGGCTTCACTTGAGGCTTTGTAAGCACCACTTGATTTGTTCTGAAGTTCCTCCTTATCCTTGAGTGACATCTCATGAGCAACAATTCTTCCAACGACTTCCTTTGGCTTGAGATCTTTGTAGTTTGGCATCATTTGGATCAATGTGCACACGGTATCATACTTTCCATCCAATGCTCTTAGGATCTTCTTGATGATGAATCTGTCGGTCATCTCTTCACTCCCTAAGCCGGCAATCTCATTTGTGATAAGAGCAAGCCTAGAGTACATTTCAGCGACACCTTCACCATCCTTCATTTTGAACTTGTCAAGCTGACTTTGGAGCACATCCAACTTGGATTCCTTGACGGATTCGGTACCTTCATGCGTATCAATCAAAGTATCCCAAATTTCCTTTGTATTCTCAAGACGGCTGATTTTGTTGAATTCTTCGGGGCACAATCCGTTGAAGATGATATCACAAGCTTGAGCGTTGTATTGCAGCATCTTCAATTCTTCCGCATTAGCTTCACGGTTCGGCTCTCTCCCATCAAAGAATTCACCTTGCAAGCCAATACAAATAATTGCCCAAACGGCGGGGTTATGTCCGAGAATATGCATTTTCATCTTATGCTTCCAACTAGCAAAATTAGTACCATCAAAGTAAGGACCTCTACGGTGATAGTTTCCCTCACTAGATGCCATACTCTCCTAGGTTGTGAAACCAAGGCTATGACCACCAAAAGCTATGGAAATCAAAGCAAATGGAGACCAAAGCTCTGATACCACTTGTAGGACCTTGAAGTATGTCTAGAGGGGGGTGATTAGACTACTTGACCGATTAAAAACTTAACCTTTTCCCAATTTTAGAGTTTGGCACATTTTAGCTATCTTAGGACAAGTCAAGCAATCATCACACAATTCAAGCAAGCATGCAAAGAGTATATAGGCAGCGGAAATTAAAGCATGCAACTTGCAAGAAAGTAAAGGGAAGGGTTTGGAGGATTCAAACGCAATTGGAGACATGGATGTTTTTGGCGTGGTTCTATCGTACATACATGTTGATGGAGTCTTCAACCCACGAAGGGTAACGGTTGCGCGAGTCCACGGAGGGCTCCACCCACGAAGGGTCCACGAAAAAGCAACCTTGTCTATCCCACCATGGCCGTCGCCCACGAAGGACTTGCCTCACTAGCGGTAGATATTCACGAAGTAGGCGATCTCCTTGCCCTTACAAACTCCTTAGTTCAACTCCACAATCTTGTCGGAGGATCCCAAGTGACACCTAGCCAATCTAGGAGACACCACTCTCCAAGAAGTAACAAATGGTGCGTTGATGATGAACTCCTTGCTCTTGTGCTTCAAATGATAGTCTCCCCAATACTCAACTCTCTCCCATAGGTTTTGGATCTGGTGGAAAGAAGATTTGAGTGGAAAGCAACTTGGGGAAGGCTAGAGATCAAGATTCATATGGTAGGAATGGAATATCTTGGCCTCAACACATGAGTAGGTGGTTCTCTCTCAGAAATGATAAGTTGGAAGTGTAGATTTAGTCTGATGGCTATCTCCACGAATGAAGAGGAGGTGGAGGGGTATATATAGCATCCACACAAAATCTAACCGTGACACACAATTTACCAAACTCGGTGGGACCGATTCAACAGACTCGGTCGGACCGATTTAGTAAACCTAGTGACTGTTAGGATTTTCGGTGGGACTGACATGCAACTCGGTAGGACCGATTCGGTTAGGGTTAGGGCATAACGTAACCTTGGTAAGACCGATTACACAAACTCGGTGAGACCGATTTTGGTATAAGCTTTCCAGAGAGTTGGTCAGGTAAACTTGGTGGGACCGATTTGCTCTTTTCAGTGAGACCGAAATGTTACAAAAGGGAAACAGTGAGTTTACATTGCAATCTCGGTGGGACCGATTGGTCACTTCGGTTAGACCGAAACGTTACAAAGGGAAACAAAGAGATTACAATCCCATCTCGGTGAGACCGAGATCCCTATCGGTAAGACCGATTTGCTTAGGGTTTGTGGCTGTGGCTATGACATTTGAAATCGGTGGCGCCAGATAGGAAGAATCGGTGTGACTGATTTTGGCTTTAGGTTTAGGTCATTTGTGGATGTGAGAAAGTAGTTGAGGGTTTTGGAGCGTATCACTAAGCACATGAAGCAAGAGGCTCATTAAGAAACACCTCATCCCTCCTTGATAGTATTGGCTTTTCCTATAGACTCAATGTGATCTTGGATCACTAAAATATAAAATGAAGAGTCTTGAGCTTTTGAGCTTGAGCCAATCCTTTGTCATTAGCATTTTGAGGGATCCACTTTCATCATCCATGCCATGCCATTCATTGAGCTTTCTTGAAATAATAGTCTTGGAATACCATTAGCTCAATGAGCTATATGTTGTTATGAATTACCAAAACCACCTAGGGATAGTTGCACTTTCACATGGCTCAAGTGCATGCCCAGTACGGCCCATCTTCATCAACACAAACTCAAGACCCTCGTGAGGGGCCAAGCCTCGCAGGGCGGACGACACAATGCTTCCTCAGGAGCGGCCTCACCAGGCAGGCTCGCGAGGAGGCGGAGAGATCAAGGCAAGGGTACCTCACGAGGTGCTCGTGACGCAAGCCATGACGATCGAGACCAGGCGGGCGCCAGGCGGGCACCAGCCTGCGCAGTGTCCTTGTTTCCTCTTTGGTGCAAAGGGGGCAAGCACAGGCGCGGAGTACCGAGGCATCAGGCAAAAGTTACCATTTCGGTGCAACGAGACCAAGACCAGCAGAGCGGCAGGATGGAGGTCACCATGGAGCCCAAGACGGCATCATCACCAGTGCCTTTGGCAGCTGAAGACCAACTTTAGTCAGGATAACATGTTTTAGATGTTCCCCTTCAAAAGGCCGTTGTTGGCGCCCTTCCCGCTCAATATTTGGGAAGAGGGCCAGGGGATCGAATCATTTCCTACGAAAACACCACAACAGCTCAAGAACACCTCTCATGAGGCTGTTCTTCTTCTGTACTGTTCATCATCAGCCCCTAAGGCAATCCACCACACCACACACTGGAGTAGGGTATTACACCTCAATGGTGGCCCGAACCAGTATAAATCTTGTGTCCCTCATGCTGTTCATCGTTTAGCTTAGATTCTCGCGAGGAGTTTGGACGTGGATTGGTAGGGGGAAGATCTTCGCGCGCACCCCAGAGTTCGAACCTCAAGGGTCTGCCGGAACCCCACATCCGACAGGATCTTACTCAATACATATTTAGGTATGGTGGACTCTCAAAACAAGATTTTGGGTTTAAGGGTTTTTGGATGCACAAGTAGTATCTCTACTTGGTGCGGAATTTTTGGCTAGCAAAGATAGGGAGCAAGCACCACATGTTGAATGATCTATGACAATATAACTTCTATGTGAATATGAACAAAAATAAATCATTAAGTTGTCTCCATTTCCAACGTCAACAATTTTGGCATATAGTATTTTGAAGGGGCTCACAATCACAAAAGATTTCCAAGATAGTGTATTTGCATGTGAAAGTTCTCTTCCTTACGTAATCATTTAGAAATTGCTTGTATGACCAATATTGTGATTGTCAAGCTTCAAAAGCTTTCACTTTCTAAACCCAATGTGAAGCCACTACTAGGCATGATATGAACATGTAATTTCGACTTCATGATATTCAATTCATTCAACAATTTACTCATAGGATATAAGTGAAGCACAAGAGTAAATGACAAACTACTCCAAAAAGATATAAGTGAATATCAAGCGAGTAGTTAAGCAAATGGGTAGATAATTGTGGATTCTCTCTTATTTAAAAACTTTCAAACCTAAGTATTTTAATAGAACAGCAAGCAAAAAAAATAAAATGACATTCCAACAATGGCACACATCATGTGAAGAAGCAAAAACTTAGGCTCAACCGATACTAACCGATAATTGTTGAAGAAGAAAGGTGGGATGCCTACCGGGGCATCCCCAAGCTTAGATGCTTGAGACTTCTTGGAATATTAGCTTGGGATGCCTTGGGAATCCCTAAGCTTGAGCTTTTGTGTCTCCTTAATTCCTCTTATATCACGGTTTCCCTAAATCTCAAAAACTTCATCCACAAAAAACTCAACAAGAACTCGTGAGATAAGTTAGTATAAATCAATGCAAAACCTTATAATTCTCTATTGTAGAAAATAACTAAAATTATTATTTGACATTTCACACTAAATGCCTCTGAATATTTAATATTCCCATCCTCAAATAGAATCATTAAACAAGCAAACATATGCAAACATAACAACAATCTGCCAAAACGGTACAGTCTGTAAAGAGAGCAATAGGATCCATACTTATTCAACTTAATTTTTTTTGAAAATTTAACACACTGTAGAAAATTTATCAGAGCCTATTGTGCAAAAAGTTTCAACATTTTATCACATTCTGACTTTCCTCGGGAATTTTTGCAACAACGACAATCTTTCAGTTTTGAAACAGCAACTCATATACTTGCAAAATAAGCATGATAAAGGCTATCCTTGCCACTTTTATTGAAGTTAAAGATGCAAAACATTATTCTAAATAACAGCAAGCAAATACTAACAAAATAAAATGATGCTACAAGTAAAACTCATATCATGTGACTAATGAAAACATAGCTCCAAGTGAGGTTACCGATAATGTTGAAGACGAAAGAGGGGATGCCTTCCGGGGCATCCCCAAGTTTAGTTGCTTGGATCTTACTTTAATATTACCTTGTGGTGCCTTGGGCATCCCCAAGCTTAGGGTCTTGTCACTCCTTATTCTACTCATATCGACATCTCACCCAAAACGTGAAAACTTCAATCACACAAAACATACCGAAACTTTGTGAGATAGGTTGGTATGATAAAGAGCAAACCATTTCACTTTGGTACTTTAAAAGACAAGATTCATAATTGTTCTCACACAATGCCTATCATCGCCACAATTAGTATTGAGCAATATAAGCCATAGAAACAAGGAAACAAGCAAACTATGCATTGAAAACAGAATCTGTCAAAAACAGAACAGTCTGAAGTAATTCATACTCCAACCATACTTCTGTAACTCCAAAAATTCTAAAAAATTTAGGACAACATAGATAATTTGTATATCTATCACTTGTAAAAATTCAGATCAAAAGCACATTCCAGTGAATTTTAAAAATTCTTGGACCGAGCACAAAAGTTTCTGTTTTTGCACAAATTCAAGTCAACTATCATCCACACTATTCCAAAGGCTTTACTTGGCACTTTATTGAAACAAAAGCAATAAAACATGATTACTACAGTAGCATAATCATGTGAACACACAAAAATAGTAGGTAAAGTTTTGTCTCCCAACAAGCGCTTTTCTTTAATGCCTTTTAGCTAGGCATGATGAGTTCAATGATGCTCGCATAAAAGATAAGAACTGAAACATAAAGAGAGCATCATGAATCATATGGCAAGCAAATTTAAATCTAACCCACTTCCTGTGCATAGGGATTTTGTGAGCAAACAACTTATGGGAACAAGAATCAACTAGCATAGGAAAGTAAAACAAGTCCAACTTAAAAAAATTCAACATAAAGAGAGGAAACTTGATATTATTGAGATATGTAGAAGCATATGTTCCTATCTCATGAAAATATTTGGTAGCATCATGAATGAATTCAACAATATAGCTATCACATAAAGCATTCTTTTCATGATACATAAGCATAGAAATTTTATTACTCCCTACATAAGCAAATTTATTATCATTCATAATAGTGGGAGCAAACTCAACAAAATAACTATCATGTGATACTCGATTGGCATAATCATATTGAGAATTAAAATTATGATGACAAGTTTCACGGTTAACATTATTATTTATAGCAAACATGTCATCACCATAATCATCATAGATAGCAACTTTGTTCTCATAGTTAATTGAAACCTCTTCCAAAATAGTGGATTCATCACTAAATAAAGTAATGACCTCTCCAAATCCACTTTCATCAATATTGTGAAAAGATTCAACACCCTCAAAAATAGTGGGATCATTACCTAGAGTTGACACTCTTCCAAACCCAAATTATTCATCATTGTAATCATCATAAATAGGAGGTGTGCTACCATTTAAGATAGAACATATGCACGTCTAGTTTTAATGAATGTTTTACAACACAAGTTTAACTTGTAGATGAATTAGCATCCAGGAAACAAAGTTTGACCATGTGAATAGATGGGTCGTTCACTGTAGATCTTGTTGCAGTTGAAGATGAAGGTACGTCGGCTATGGTGCGCTTTTTCCCTAGTGCCATTGTAGAACCATGATACGTCTCCAACGTATATACTTTTCCAAACACTTTTGCCATTATTTTGGACTCTAACTTGCCTGATTTGAATGAAACTAACCCGGACTGACGTTGTTTTCAGCAGAACTACCATGGCGTTATTTTTGTGCAGAAACAAAAGTTCTCGGAATGACCTAAAAATCCACGGAGATTACTTTGAGAAAATATAAAAAGTACTGGCGAAAAAATCAAGGCCAGGGGGCCCACACCCTGTCCACGAGGGCGGGGGGTGCGCCCCCTCCCCCTGGGCGCGCCCCCTGCCTCGTGGTCCCCCTGGTGCTCCACCGACTTCAACTCCAACTCTATATATTTGCTTTCGCGGAGAAAAAAATGAGAGAGAAAGTTTCATCGCATTTTACAATACAGAGCCGCCACCAAGCCCTAATCTCTCTCGGGAGGGCTGATCTGGATTCCGTTCGGGGCTCCAGAGAGGGGGATTCGTCGCCGTCGTCATCATCAACCATCCTCCATCACCAATTTCATGTTGCTCACCGCCGTGCGTGAGTAATTCCATCGTAGGCTTGCTGGACGGTGATGGGTTGGATGATATTTACCATGTAATCAAGTTAGTTTTGTTAGGGTTTGATCCCTAGTATCCACTATGTTCTGAGATTGATGTTGCTATGACTTTGCTATGCTTAATGCTTGTCACTAGGGCCAGAGTGCCATGATTTCAGATCTGAACCTATTATGTTTTCAAGAATATATGTGAGTTCTTGATCCTACCTTGCAAGTCTATAGTCACCTATTATGTGTTATGATCCAACAACCCCGAAGTGACAATAATCGGGATACTTCCCGGTGATGACCGTAGTTTGAGGACTTCATGTATTCACTAAGTGCTAATGCTTTGTTCCGGTTCTATATTAAAAGGAGGCCTTAATATCCCTTAGTTTCCATTAGGACCCCGCTGCCACGGGAGGGTAGGACAAAAGATGTCATGCAAGTTCTTTTCCATAAGCATGTATGACTATATTCGGAATACATTCCAACATTACATGGATGAACTGGAGCTAGTTCTGTGTCACCCTATGTTATAACTATTGCATGAGGAATCGCATCCGACATAATTATCCATCACTGATCCAATGCCTACGAGCTTTTCACATATTGCTCTTTGCCTATTTACTTTACCGTTGCTACTATTACAATTACTACAAAACTGCTACCGTTACTTTTACCACTGTTACCATTACTATCATACTACTTTGCTACTAAATACTTTGCTGCAGATACTAAGTTAGCCAGGTGTGGTTGAATTGACAACTCAACTACTAATACTTGCAAATTTTCTTTGGCTCCCCTTGTATCGAATCAATAAATTTGGGTTGAATACTCTACCCTCGAAAACTGTTGCGATCCCCTATACTTGTGGGTTATCAAGACTATTTTCTGGCGCCGTTGTCGGGGATCATAGCTCTATTCTTTGAGTCACTTGGGATTTATATCTGCTGATAACTATGAGGAACTTGAAAGACGAAAGAACTAAGATTTTTCCCTCAACTACGAGGGGAGGTAAGGAACTGCCATCTAGCTCTGCACTAGATTCTCTTTCTGTTTTGAGTAAACTTGCGACACCTAAACCTGCTACTGCTATGAACTCTTATATGTCACATGTTATTGATGATGCCACTTCTGCTATGCATGATACTTATGATGAAACTACTTCTATGCATGATACTACTTTGCCATTAGGTAAATTTCTGGATGAACAACTTGCTAGGGTTAGAGAGAATGAAATTATTGAAGATTAAATTATTGATGATAGTGATGATGAAGGTTCTCCCCCTAAGTATGAATTGCCTGTTGTTCCAGAGGGTTATGTTATGGATGAAGAAGCTGCTAGAGCTATTCTTGCTTGCAATGATAGATATGATCTTAAGAAGTTATTAGCTAAATGGAAGCAGCAATCTCTAAATGCTAGAATGAAATATGACCCTGCTTTTGCTACTTCACCTATCTTTGTTACTGATAAGGATTATGAATTCTCTGTTGATCCTGAGATAATTACTTTGGTTGAATCTGATCCTTTTTATGGCTACGAATCTGAAACTGTTGTGGCACATCTTACTAAGTCAAATGATATAGCCACCCTGTTCACTAATGATGAGAAATCCCGCTATTACTATATCCTTAAGATATTTCCGTTCTCATTAAAGGGTGATACTAAAACTTGGCTTAATTCTCTTGATCCTGGTTGTGTGCGTAGTCCCCAGGATATGATTTATTACTTCTCTGCTAAATATTTACCTGCTCATAAGAACAAGCTACCTTGCGGGAAATATATAATTTTCTGCAAATCGAAGAAGAGAGTCTTCGACAAGCTTGGGGAGTCTTCTCCAATTACTTAATGCTTTGCCTGATCATCCTCTTAAGAAGAATGAAATACTTGATATCTTTTATAATGGACTAACTGATGCTTCCAAGGACCACTTGGATAGTTGTGCTCGTTGTGTTTTCAGGGAAAGAACAGTCGACCAAGCTGAATTGCTACTGAATAATATGTTGACTAATGAAAATTATTGTACTCTTCCTGAGCCAATTCCTGAGCCAACTCCTGAGCCTATTCCTAAACCAACTCCGAAGAAGAGGGGTGTTCTATTTCTCAGTCCTAAAGATATGCAAGAGGCAAAGAAATCTATGAAAGAAAAAGGTATTAAAGCTGAAGACGTTAAGAATTTACCTCCTATTGAAGAAATACATGGTCTTAATATACCGCATGTCAAAGAAACACATTGTCTTGATAACCCGACACAGGTGGCAAAGGTAAATTCTCTCTATAGATATGATAAAGTTGAAATCCCGTCTACTAAATTTCCTAGCCAATGTTTAGATGAATTTGATGACTTTATGGCTAGACAAGAAAGTTTTAATGCTTATGATGGTAGAGAATTAAATAGTAATGCTCACATGATTGGATGCTTGAGTGATTATATGGCTAGAGTTAAAGGTGAACTTAAACTCACTAGCAAATATGCTTCTATGGTTACTACTCAAGCAGAACAAGTACTTAAAGCTCAAAGTGATTTGCTTGATGAATTAAATAATAAACATGATTTTTTTGTTAGAGTGGCTACTAGAACTGGTAGAATGACTCAGGAATCTTTGTATCCTAAAGGCCACCCTACGAGAATTGAGCAGGATTCTCAGAGAAATAATTTAGATGCACCTAGTCCTTCTAAAAAGAAGAAAAAGAAAAATGAGAGGACTTTGCATGCTCCTAGTGAACTTGTTGTAGACACACCCGAGAATCCCAATGATATTTCTATTTCTGATGCTGAAACACAATCTGGTGATGAACATGAACCTAGTGATAATGTTAATGATATTGTTCATGTTGATGCTCAACCTAGCAATACTAATGATGTAGAGATTGAACCCGCTATTGATGTTGATAACCCACAATCAAAGAATCAACGTTATGATAAGAGAGACTTTGTTGCTAGGAAGCACGGCAAAGAAAGAGAACCATGGGTTCAGAAACCCATGCCTTTTCCTCCTAAGCCATCCAAGAAAAAGGATGATGAGGATTTTGAGTGCTTTGCTGAAATGATTAGACCTGTCTTCTTATGTATGCGCTTAACTGATATGCTTAAAGTAAATCCTTATGCTAAATACATGAAGGATATCATTACAAATAAAAGAAAGATACCGGAAGCTGAAATTTCCACCATGCTTGCTAATTGTACTTTTAAAGGTGGAATACCTAAGAAACTAGGAGATCCAGGAGTACCAACTATACCTTGCTCCATTAAAAGAAACTATGTTAAAACTGCTTTATGTGATCTTGGATCCGGTGTTAGTGTTATGCCTCTCTCTTTATATCATAGACTTGAATTGAATAAGTTGACACCTACTGAAATATCTTTGCAAATGGCTGATAAATCAACTGCTATGCCTGTTGTGGTTGCAAATGTCACTATCTTAACGGACTTTGTTATTCTTGATATTCCCGAGGACGATAGTATGCCAATTATCCTTGGTAAACCCTTTTTGAATACTGCAGGGGCTATTATTGATTGCAACAAAGGCAATGTCACTTTTCATGTTAATGGTAATGAGCGTACGGTACACTTTCCAAGGAGACAACCTGAAGTTCATAGCATCAATTCTATTGGAAAAGTTCCAACTATCATTATTGGAGGTTTTGAATTTCCTCTTCCCGTTGAGGTAACCTAGTGTTATTCGAAATTTCTCCGGTTCCATGTTATTCGGAATGAGTTTATTAACAAGACTTGATCAAACTTGTTAGTGGATTCCTTTTGATGATCATGAGATGGATGAAACTAGAAGGCACAACCTTCTGTACCCTCCTTTTACTTTCTGTTATTTAGATTAAATAAAGCAAAAATAGTATTATCTGTCTGTTTTTTGAATTATCCATGCAATAAAAAAATATCCCAAAAATAAAAGTTCTCCAATTGCCCTGCAAATTTAGTATGATTAATGGAATATTTGAGGATTTTAGGCACTGAAAACACAACAGGGGGGCCAAGCACCTGGCCACGAGGGTCCAGGGCGCGCCCACTCTTACTGGGTGCGCCCCCTGCCTCGTGGGCCCATGGTAGCCCCCCTCCACTTATTCCTGCACCCACACACTCCATCTTCCTCCCAAAAAAATCCCCATCCAGCTCAAGCATGAGTTCTAGCTCATTTTGCTGCGATTTTTGATCTCCTTGCTCAAAGCTCCATTCACAAAACTGTTTCGGGAGATTGTTGCTTGGTATGTGACTCCTCCAATGATCCAATTAGTTTTTGTTCTAGTGCTTTATTCATTGCAAATTTTTGCTGCCTAGGTGACCCTTTTCTTGAGCTTGCATGTCAAATTTATGAGGTCCCAAGTAATTCTAATGCATGATATAGGCTCTAGACAGTTGTGGGAGTAGTTGCTATCAGTTTTATTGAGTTTGATTCAGCTTTATTTTGAGTAACTAAAAATTTCAGAAATTTTCAGAAAATGATGAGGAGATTATTGAGGGGCTCTTCTAGTCAAAGCTCCAAGGATAAAAAAGCTAAGGAGAAAGAAAGGCCAAGTATAATCTTCCTCGCGTAGCGGAAGTAAGGCCATGTGAGTGGCCTTTTGATAATTTCTTGAGAGCAGCCGGGATTTATGAAGACATTTATTCTTTGGCTGATAATGTGGGACTCACCGACTTCCTCCATGACCGGATCGAACAGTATCTCTTAGTCACCAATACTTTCGTGCAAAACTTTTACTATTATCCTAAGAATTCACCTCCTTCAGTATCTTTTCATTTGTATGATGAGACTAAGGAAATGTCATTACGTAATTTTTGCTCGGCTTGTAGAATACCCTTCGAGGGCAGCTTAGATGAACCACATCGTAAAGATGTGGATGGTTTTATTGATACCATTACTGTAGGGGAATCGAGGAAGGTTTCCGATGCGAGAATAACTAGCATACATTTTCCTGTTTTACGCTACTTTGCCATATTTGCTAGTCGATGCTTAATAGGTTGCGGAAATTGTGGAAACCTCAGTGTTCCTGATATTATTATTCTGTTCCATGCCTTATTTGGTGATAACACTTTTAGTATGGGTGTCGTTATTGCTAAACGATTAAGTCTAAACCGTACAAAGGGCCCCATCTTTGGAGGTATCTATGTTGCACGCCTTGCTAAACATTTTGACATACCTATTAGGCATTATGAGAAAGAGGAGACATTGCTGCCCCCTACCTTTTTATATTACAGGAGCATGGTAGCGCATGAGTTTATTGTTGACAATGATGATAAGATGCTTCAGTATAACCTGAGATTTAATAAGAAACACAATGAAATTATTAGCCTGCCTGCACCTTCTTTGTTTGATTTAACTGCAAGTCCTTACCTCGTCTTGCCGTGGGCCGTGTATGCGCATCGAGGCCAGACATCAGCTCCAGAGCCTAAGCCGGAACCGCCACTGATCCGGAGGAGATCGCTAGCCAATGGTATCCAGATGACTCTCCTCAATACACCGGAGAGAGTAGCCGCGGTCCTTGGCCATAGACCAACTTAGGCCAAAAGCCTAAGCTTGGGGGAGTACGTATTTCTCACCGGCATTACATTCATGTTCACACACTTATTCTAGTTGTCGGTGCTCATACTCTTTCATTGTACTATCCATGCTAGTTTAATTTTCTTTTTCTAGCTTTCTTCTTGTGTGTTTGATAAACCTTGAGAAAAACAAAAAAATAGTTAGTTTAATTTCCATGCTTGTAGTAGTAATTAAAAAAGAAAACCCAAAAAGATTTCTTATTCTTCTTTTGCTTGTTGGGAGCTTTCCTGTGTAAAAAGTTTTATTTTCTTTTCGTCGAGAGGAGAAGACCATAATGAAAATGTTTAGCGGCTCTTATATGCATGATTGTTGATTTAATTTAGAGCCGATATTACCTTGTCTTCTCCCTTGAATTGAATGCTTGCAGATTCCAGCTTAGTCCAATGCATGCGCACTATTATTATTATACACACCGTTCAGTCGTGCAAGTGAAAGGCAATAATGACGATATATGATGAACTGATTGAGATGAGAGAAGCTGGTATGAACTCGACCTCTCTTGTTTTTGTAAATATGATGAGTTCATCATTCCAGATTCTGCTTATTATGAATAAACATGTTTGCAATGACAATTAGAGATTATAGTTGCTTATGCCATGCTTAATTAGCTAGAAGTTTTTAATGGTTTACCTTGCGTGCCGACATGCTATTAAAATGGTTGTGATGTGGTATGATAGGGTGGTATCCTCCTTTGAATGATCCGAGTGACTTGACTTGGCACATGTTCACACATGTAGTTGAAAAAAATCAGCATAGCCTTCATGATATTTATGTTCATGGTGGATTATATCCTACTCATGCTTGCACTCAGTGTTGATTAATTTTAATGCATGTTCATGACTGTTGTCGCTCTCTCAGTTGGTCGCTTCCCAGTCTTTTGCTAGCCTTCACCTGTACTAAGCGGGAATACTGCTTGTGCACCCAAACTCCATAAACCCCAAAGCTATTCCATATGAGTCCACCATACCTTCCTATATGCGGTGTTTACCTGCCATTCCAAGTAAATTTGTATGTGCCAAACTCCAAACCTTCAAATGAAATTCTGTTTTGTATGCTCGAGCAACTCATGTATCAACTAGGACTGTCTGTATCTTCCATGCTAGGTGGGTTATTCTTAAGAGGAGTGGACTCCGCTCCTCATTCACGAGAAAATGGCTGGTAACCGGGATGCCCAGTCCCATGATCAAAAAGATCAAATCAAATCAAAATAATTAAACAAAACTCCCCCAGGGTTGTTGCTAGTTGGATGCACTCGTTGTTTCGAGCAAGCCATGGATTGATGCTTGTTGGTGGTGGGGGAGTATAAACTTTACCATTCTGTTTGGGAACCACCTGTAATGTATGTAGCATGGAAGATATCGAGATCTCATAGTTGTTGCGTTGACAGTGAAAGTATACCGCTCAAAATGTTATTCCTCTCTATTTCAAAATCGAGCTCTGGCACCTCTGCAAATCCCTGCTTCCCTCTGCGAAGGGCCTATCTATTTACTTTTATGTTGAGTCATCACCCTCTTATTAAAAAGCACCCGCTGGAGAGCACCCCTGTCATTTGCATGCATTACTATTAGTTTATATTGGGTATGACTTGACTGGATCTCTTTTACCAGGAATTAAAATGTTTAGTCAGTCCTTGATCTTTAAAGGTGCTCTGCATTTATGTTTTGCGGTCTCAGAAAGGGATAGTGAGATACCATCTTGTTATATCATATTATGATTGTTTTGAGAAAGGGTTGTCATCCGAGATTTATTATTATTGCTCGCTAGTTGATTATGCCATTGATATGAGTAAACATGAGACCTAAGTGTTATTGTGAATATGGTTAGTTCATAGTCTTTGCTGAAAACTTGAATGCCGGCTTTACATATTTACAACAACAAGAGCAAACAGAGTTTGTAAAAGTTTTTCTTTATTATTTTCAGTTTGTCAACTGAATTGCTTGAGGACAAGCAAAGGTTTAAGCTTGGGGGAGTTGATACGTCTCCAACATATCTACTTTTCCAAACACTTTTGCCCTTGTTTTGGACTCTAACTTGCATGATTCTAATGAAACTAACCCGGAATGACGCTGTTTTCACCAGAACTACCATGGTGTTATTTCTGTGCAGAAACAAAAGTTCTCGGAATGACCTGGAAATCCACGGAGATTACTTTTGGAAAATTAAAAAAATACTGGCAAAAGAATCAAGGCCAAGGGGCCCACACCCTGTCCATGAGGGTGGGGGCGCGCCCCTCCCCCTGGGCGCGCCCCCTACCTCGTGGGCCCCCTGGTGCTCCACCGACCTCAACTCCAACTCTATATATTTGCTTTCGCGGAGAAAAAAAATCAGAGAGAAAGTTTCATCACGTTTTACGATACGGAGCCGCCGCCAAGCCCTAATTTCTCTCGGGAGGGCTGGTCTGGAGTCCGTTCGGGGCTCCGGAGAGGGGGATTCGTGGTCGTCGTCATCATCAACCAGCCTCCATCACCAATTTCATGATGCTCACCGCCGTGCGTGAGTAATTCCATCGTAGGCTTGCTGGACGGTGATGGGTTGGATGAGATTTACCATGTAATCAAGTTAGTTTTGTTAGGGTTTGATCCCTAGTATCCACTTTGTTCTGAGATTGATGTTGCTATGACTTTGCTATGCTTAATGCTTGTCACTAGGGCCCAGGTGCCATGATTTCAGATCTGAACCTATTATGATTTCATGAATATATGTGAGTTCTTGATCTATCTTGCAAGTCTATAGTCACCTATTACGTGTTATGATCCGACCACCCCGAAGTGACAATAATCGGGACACTTCTCGGTGATGACCGTAGTTTGAGGAGTTCATGTATTCACTAGTGCTAATACTTTGTTCCGGTTCTCTATTAGAAGGAGGCCTTAATATCCTTTAGTTTCCACTAGGACCTCGCTGCCACGGGAGGGTAGGATAAAAGATGTCATGCTAGTTCTTTTCCATAAGCACGTATGACTATATTCAGAATACATGCCTACATTACATTGATGAACTGGAGCTAGTTCTGTGTCACCCTATGTTATAACTATTACATGAGGAATCACATCCGACATAATTATCCATCACTGATCCAATGCCTACGAGCTTTTCACATATTGCTCTTTCCTTATTTACTTTACCGTTGCTACTGTTACAATTACTACAAAACTGCTATCGTTACTTTTATCACTGTTACCATTACTATCATACTACTTTGCTACTAAATACTTTGCTACAGATACTAAGTTATCCAGGTGTGGTTGAATTGACAACTCAACTGCTAATACTTGAGAATATACTTTGGCTCCCTTGTGTCGAATCAATAAATTTGGGTTGAATACTCTACCCTTGAAAATTGTTGCGATCCCCTATACTTGTGGGTTATCAAACCATACATTGCCTGGACGAATGCAGTCGAAGACATAGTTTAGAAACAAAACTCTAGAAGTGGTACAAATCTGATGCACAAGAAATCTATACTTGAGAAGTAGTTTTCTTAAGATTACGAGGATCTTGACCTATATCAATCTGGCTGGCATGATCTAAACCCTGAGAATCCATATCAACTTTGTAGACAACATCTTTTCTCACACTACAAGAAATATGTCAACTAGTGACCTTCTGTCAGTGACCCTGGAAGAATTGGTCATAGATCTATGACCATTTCAGACCAATTGGTCAAAAGCTGTTCGAGGGCTCCAAACCCTAAACCATTGCGACCATTTTGGTCAGAAAGGTCGTAATTTCCTTACACGAAAAGGTCATAAAGCAAACAGCGCTAGTCCGCTGCCTTATTTCTAGTTGTTAACGACCAATATAGATGGTCATAGCCTTGTAAATTGTGGTGGGTTGCTATGACTAGGCGCCACCTCATCGCTTTTGCCTATGTGTCATGTCCATGTGGCGTTTTTTCCCTAGGTTGTGAAGCAACCTATATTTCTATCATTCCCAAAATTCCCAAAAAATCTCATAAATTCTTTGGGTCATATCTTCGTCAAATATGTAAAAACATTCCTTGCCTAGTTCAAAATAATTGAAAATATTCATTTTCCTATTCTGTTCAGAGCAAAGACTTTGTGAAGGAAGTACCACTTTGACATGTTCAAATGGTTTTCTGATGGCTTTCCTATGCCCAAATAACCATCCTCCACCAAATGTCACTCAATCCATTCATTATTTTGAGCCCTGCTCAACATTCAGATTTATGTCCAAAGTGTGGTAGTTTGTAAAGCAAGTACCACCTAGGCTCCTCCTTTTGAGGTGAAAATTTGTGAAGACGGTCTTCTTAGGAACTGATCATCCTCAGCCAAAACTCACGCCCATTAGCCATATGTATTTCCCGTACCGCTAATCAAACACTTGGCTGCTAATTCATGTTTGAGCATCGATCGGTCATCTCACCTGGGGAGTGCCCAACCCACTAGACATGCCTAGGCCACCCAGAACACATGGCAATGCCACGGTCACGTGGTGACCACGCGGCGGGCATGCGAGCTTACGCGCTCTAGAGTTGGGGCCCTCGGCCACCATCCAAACCTCAATGTCTCGCCATCAAACCATGTATTTCTGATTAAATAGATACTTATTTACCTAGAAATGATTTTTGGAAAAAATAAAGAGCAAACTATGAGGCAGCTGCAGTTCAAATTTGACCCGCTTCCAACTGAATCGATGGTAATTTGTCTTTTTCACCAGAGGTGGATCAAAAAATTTGACACCCAACCATTTTGTCAATTGTGCATTATATATGGCCTAGTATTTTATAAAATTGATTTGGTCCATTTTTACAACAATTATTTGGTAGTTCCTTCACAAAAAAACCTCCTTTTGGGCACTCGGAAAATGAAAAATGAATTTTCCGTGCAAAAAAATGAAAACTTCCTTAGGCAACATTGTTTGGAATTCCAAGATGTACCCTGGTGCACAATATGAGATCATTTGAACAAACTATGCCATGAATGTGGCCATAAGATTGATCATTTGGCTTGAAAGCCATGAATCTTCATGCATGATAGCTCATTTCTGAGAACACTTTTTTAAAATAATTGCCGTATTACAAGTTTATTATTTTTTCTGGAAACTTGGTCACATATAATGACACAATGCGAAGGTTTTCCAATTTTTTGATTTTTTTTTGAATTTTTTATGCCCGTTTCAAAATGCGGTCAAAACGGCGGGCTTGACCGTTCCTACCTAGTGGTTGAATCTTGGAATTTTTTTTGATGTTTCTCTGATTAAATAGATACTTATGTAACTAGAAATGATTTTTGGAAAAAATAAATAGCAAACTATAAGGCAGCTGCTGTTCAAATTTGACCCGCTTCCAGCTGAATTGGCGGAAATTTTTCTTTTTCACGAGAGGTGGATCAAAACTTTTTGCACCCTACCATTTGGTCAATTGTGCATTAAATATGTCCTAGTATTTTATAAAAACGAATTGGTCCAATTTTGCAACAATTATTTGGGAGGTCCTTCACAAAAAACCCTCCTTTTGGGCACTCGAAAAATGGAAAATGGTTTTTTCGTCCAAAGAAAATGAAAACTTCCTTAGGCAACATTGTTTGCCATTCCAATATGCACCCTTGTGCACAATATGAGATCATTTGAACAAACTATGCCATGAATGTGGGCATAGGATTGATCATTTGGCTTGAAAGCCATGAATCTTCACGCATGATAGCTCATTTCTGATAACACTTTTTTAAAAGAATTGTCGTATTACAAGTTTATTATTTTTCCTGGTAAATTGGTCATATATAATGACACAATGCGAAGGTTTTCCAATTTTTTGATTTTTTTGAATTTTTTATGCCCGTTTCAAAATGCGGTCAAAACGGCGGGAATGACCGTTCCTAGCTAGTGGTTGAATCTTTGGAAATTTTTTGGTGTTTCTCTGATTAAATAGATACTTATGTATGTAGAAATGATTTTTGGAAAAAATAAAGAGCAAACTACAAGGCAGCTACAGTTCAGATTTGACCCACTTCCAGCTGAATCGGCGGAAGTTTGTCTTTTTCACCAGAGGTGGATCAAAACTTTTGACACCCAACTATTTGGTTAATTGTGCATTAAACATGGCCTAGTATTTTATAAAATTGATTTGTTCCAATTTTGCAACAATTATTTGGTAGGTCCTTAAAAAAACCTCATTTTTGGCCACTCAAAAAATGGAAAATGGTTTTTTCGTCCAAAGAAAATGAAAACTTCCTTAGGCAACATTGTTTGCTATTCCAAAATGCACCCTCTTACGCAATATGAGATCATTTTTTGAATTTTACATGTGAAAAAGTGAAAAAAGAATGCTCAGGGATTCTTTTTTGAAACATTAATTGTCTTTTTGATGAGAGGTGAATCAAAAGCATTTTACATTTTAAGATTTGG
Organism: Aegilops speltoides; assembly: GCA_021437245.1. Lineage (NCBI taxonomy): Eukaryota > Viridiplantae > Streptophyta > Magnoliopsida > Poales > Poaceae > Aegilops > Aegilops speltoides. The sequence continues at coordinate 456,184,282 of CM038144.1, forward strand.
TCAACTGTACATAAAATGTTGTCTTATAGTTTTGGAAAATGGTGTGGTGCCATTTTGAAAGAAATATTTGGTAGATTCTTCACAAAAAAGGAATTTTGTCACTCCAAAAATAGAAAATGATTTTTCCCCCTAAAAACTCATTTCTCATAACACTTTTTTAAGATAATTGTCTTATTCCAATTCCAAGTTTGTTTGTTTTCCTAAAAAACTAGGTCACATTTGCTGACACAATGAGAATGTTTTTATTTTTTTGAATTCTCGTATCATAAAACTGTTTATCTGATTCAACATCTTATTTTTAATTTATTAAGACCAATTTAGATGGTCATAACGTGTACTGGGCTCTGATTGGTCCATGAGCATGTCACGTGGATCGTGCCTTCTGCGCCGTCGGATGCTCCTCTCCAGATCCAAATCCGACGGCAGCCCTTTCTCCCTCACCCCCTCTTTGTCTAAAAAAGGAAAATCCCTCCCGCACACAAACCCTAGCTTCGTCTCCCAACCCCTCTCCAGATCTAGATCCGCCACCCCTCTTCCTCTCCCCTCGCCGCCTCGCCTCCCCTCGCCGCCTCGCCTCCCCTCGCCACAGCACCGCTCATCGCCTCCCCCACCCCCCCGCCCGACCTTCTCCCCCTCCCCTCCCCTTCCCTCCTGTGTCCCCATCCTGTCGAAACCCTAAGCGGCGGCAGCCGCCATGGTGAAGGGACGCACGGGGCAGCGCGTCAGGCTCTACGTTCGGAGCACCATCCTCGGCTTCAAGAGGTGAGCAGCCCCGTTCTTGGCCATGCTCTCGCCGGATCTGGCGATTCATTTCATGGTGAGATTGGGCGGCGCGCTGATGGCGATGTGGGGGGTTGATCTGCAGGTCGAAGTCGAACCAGTATGAGAGCATGTCGCTGGTGCAGGTCGAGGGGGTGAACACCAAGGAGGACGTGGCGTGGTACGGTGTCGCCGTGACGGAATAAGCCTCCTCCGCTCTGCTCTGCTCACTGGTACGGACGCCCCCCCAACCCCTTCCTCCCGCCCTGGCCGGCCGGCCGAGGTTCTGATCGGATCCCCTCTCGCGCTTCGTCTCCGGGCCGGCCAGCTCTCCCTCCTCTGTCTGCATCCCGTCCAGCTAGCCGATTGACCGATGGCGCCCTGTTGGCTTGCGCACGGGGCACGCTAGCCAGCTGATCCTGTCCGGCGTGTCTAGTAGTAATAGACGACGACAGGTTCTCTGCTTATCAACTCTGTTACTTCTACATAGTCTTCTTGTAGCATAAAACAACTCCTCTAATAACGCATCTGGACAGTGTGCTGCTTATTAAGCGATCTAAAACGTCTTATATTCGTTCACAGAGGGACGACACCCACTACCGCTGCCTCTGGGGCAAGATCACCTGCCCGCACGGCAACTCTAGCGTCGTCCGCGCCCAGTTCAAGTCCAACCTCCCCGCCGAGTCCATGGTCAGTGCCTGCCTGCACTTGGTTTTCTTGATGGTTCTTTTTGCTGAGGTTGTTTGTTGCTTTGCATTGTGTGCATCTAAAGTGTACCCGAGCATCGTCTAAAGTTAGCATCTGCTGCACTATCGCTGATGATGTTTGTTTAAGGCTGTTGCTTTGCTCTGTGTGATTTTACTCTGGCATGTGTGTTGCATTTTGTCCTGCGCCTTGAGAATGACTGGGATTTATGTTATAGAATTCCAAGTGTAGTCGCAATATATAACATGCCTAAAGTATATGGACTTGTGCAGTGTGTCCATCGAGAGTAGATAGACTATTTCTTTCATGATTCATCTATATATGCTGCTCTTATATGCTAGTTTGTATCTGGATGTCTTATGCATGACAGAAGTTTGTGAAATGCAATGTTTTTCTGTTGTGGTCTGTTTGATGGGGATTGATGCACATGTAGGTCATATCTCTGTGTGTTTGGACCGAGCGAACAACACTAGCTTATTAGCTTAATTTTCATCAAATACTAGTATTAGTTGAGATGTAGATGGACTGTTCTTTCACTATTTTATCGATATACAGTTGTTTACATGTTTTTTATCTAGATGTCTTATACATGACAGAAGCTTGTGAATTGAAATGATTCTTTTGTGGTCTGTCCGATGAGGATTGATGCATGTGTGGATCATATATCCCTGTGTGTTTTGGATCTAAGAACTAGCTTACTAGCATACCTTTTTATCAAGTACTACTAATTTAGGTGTAGATGGACTATTTCTTGCATGATTCATCAATATGCAGATATTCTGCTGTTACATGCATGCTTGTATATGGATGTCTATTGGTGTATATGGACTTTCTTTCAAGATCCATCAATATGCAGTTATATACATGTTTGTATCTGGATGTTTATATTACATCATGAGGTTTTCTACAAATTAGTAAGGTAGTGGTTTCAGCTGCTACATTGTTGCTTATATTTGATACTACACAATGTGACTGGAGTTTATTGTGATTTGCAGAAGATAGAATCTGGATGCAATTGCTTTGATATTCCTGTTTGGCCCCCAGGCATGCTCATGAAGTACAATGAGGTGTCCTCATCTGACTATTTCGCCAATGGGTAAGCTTCACTGCCAATCTTTCAAGTAGTAGTAGTACGGTGTCACTATCATCTCTGTTTGTATATAAGTACGCCACTGTTGAGGTTTAGCTATCTCTGTTATGGTGTTGATCTGAATCATGCTTTTCTATATGTGACAGCGAACTGGCTACCCTCGTGTACTTGAGCAATTAGTATCCATACATGCCCAGTGCATGCCTAAATCCTGAGTTTTATTTTTAAACACCTCTCCATATATGTGCAGTGCCTATTGTAATTGTCAAGTGTGAATTCTGTATATGAGGTGTGTTCTCCTTGTAGTAATTTCTAGTAGCCTGCTTGTTATGTGTAGAGTGCACAACACATTACGTGTATTGAGGATGAAATGGTTAGAGTATGGCATTTTTGAATTTAACTTACTTTTTTGGTGTTGAGCTGTCGATAAATTGGTGTTGGTACCATGATTAATACACTCAATACATTGTACTTGTTTTCCTGTATAGTTTTCTTACTTGTTTTCCTTTATGCGTTCACTCTTTTTCTGGAGCTCCAAGCCTAATTTTTTTCCTTTATGTTCACTCTTTTACACGAGCTCCATTCCTAATTTTTTTAGTGTGAAGCCGTGAAGCCAAGTGCAAAGCAGTGAATGCTGGAGAGAGATGATGCTGGAGAGATGCCCTTCCTGTAGGTCTGCACATAAGCGGAAGTTCCTGGGTATACAAGATTCGATGGTTAAACTGGTTGATGTGATGTGAATGAGTGTATGGAAACTGGTTGTGTGATGTGAATGAGTGTATGTAGTTTCCCGTGTTCTGTTATGTATAACATGTTGTAATAAACTTATTTTAGCTGTTATTTGAAGATTTTCATATGCTTTCTCTCTTCTGTCTGTTTGATATATACATATATATTGCTTATTAATAAGCTGTGAAAATCTAACTTTTGGGACCCATCTGTAAACTGGAGCTGGGAAAAAAAGCTGGAAATAAAAAATAAATTGACTGCGAAATGTTGTGCGCTAGAAAATAAAAAGGCCAAATTGTAAGCCAGACCCAGGTAGCTAACCAAAATTAACATAAAATACATATATTAAAAGTGCTTGCCTAAAAAAATACATGGGCCGAATTACTGGGTCACACCCATGTAGCTAATAAAAGCACAGGAAAAAATACATTAAAAAGGCCGAATTGTTGGGCTAGACCCATGTAGAAAATCGAATTGGACCGGGCTGAATCTTGTGCCACATCAGCTTGCCACGCTGGATGCCTACGTGGCCTGGGGAGGTTGCTAGTGACCAAAATGCCACAGTAGGAATACTTTGGTCGTAAACGTCTACGACCTTCTCACAGAGAAGGTCGCTATAGTCAGTTAACGACCACCAGCTTTTGACCTTCTCTTTTTGGTCACAAAAAGGTCACAAATGAAAAACAATGACCTTTCAGTGACCAATAGTCATGGTCACAAGTTGACATATTTCTTGTAGTGTCAGCGCACGTTTGGCTATATGACAATTGTCCTGTGGTGTTTCTTCTTTAATCCTATAGTACAGATGTGCTCGTCTGGCAGCAGCAGCTGTAGAATCAGACACGACTTGTTACTACGCACGATCATCAATAATGTGAACAAAGATTCACAGGGTAACACATACTCTAGATGTACGTAGATTATATTAGTAAGAATATGAATTAGTACCGGACTACCTGTTGGGGATATAGCTTCGAGGTATGACCCGCCCAGGAGGGGCCGGGTTACACCGTTGGCGGTTTAATATGAATAAGGTCCAAGGAGGCCCAAGGTGTGAAGACATCGACTCACTGAGGCAGGCCTGGTGAAAGCCCTAGACCCGGGCCTGTGAGCCGCCACATAAATGATTTGCCTTGTAAGGCATGACTAGTTAGGAACCGAGCTGGCCACAGTGTGTGAACCAGCCGGGACTCTATAATCCTCCGGGTCTCAACCTGTGTATATAAAGGGGAGACCCGGCGGCGGGTTAACTCAAGAGACAAGCAATCAAGAACTTGGTGAAGCGTATTCGCTCCCTTGTAATCGAAACTCAAGCAATACAACTAGAAGCAGGACGTAGGCTTTTACCTCCACCGTGAGGGGCCGAACCTGGGTAAACTCTTTGTGTCCTTTGTCCCATTCAACCCCTTCAAGTTAAACCTAGTTGCGATGGCTCCACACATAAGTCCTTTCACTAGGGCATATGCCATGACAAAACCACGACAGTTGGCGCCCACCGTGGGGCTCTCGCACGATGGTTTCAAGTTCTTGAAGGGTAGCTTCACAGGGATCAAGGGATACGCTGTGGGCCGGATGAGCAAGAGCCGCCGCGGCAAGATCTACATCGACGATGATCGCTAGGGTCCTGAGGCCGATTCAATTGAGTACGGGTACCGGGTCCCCATCGGTGGAATTCACATTTTCATCGGCAAGATCGGCGAGTCATTGCCTAAGACGAATGCCTGCATCGACAACATTGAGACGGCTCAGCACACGCAACCCGCCAAGGTCCAACCCACCTAGAAGCGTGCCTTTGTTGGCTTTATTCATGTGGTGGATATTGAGGAAGGTTCTATGCTGGTGGAGAGACAACCATCTACTCAGGTGACGAGTCTTCCACCGGTGAAACTGAGTCAATTAATCGACTGCAAGACGGTGGGCTTGGGGGCTACTCCGATGGTGACAGTACTCCTGACTCCTATGAGCCGCCGATCAGGGATGCTATCTTCATGGCCGGTATGCAACAGATGCTGAACTCATCAACCGCTGCAGCTATGACCTCCGGTTCAACAGGTGCTGCGATGGCCGGAGCGAACGGCTCCACGCGCCCGCCGGCTCAGGTCTTATCCGAGCTCTTGGACGCATTGGCGACTCTATTAGCCACAGAAGTGACTCCAGCGACTCAAGAACAACATAATGTGGAAGTTGCGAAGCTGCGTGATGAGGTAGCCCAGGCTAGAGAAGAGATTAATGCAGAGAATATCAGGATGGCAACAGAGCGAGCCACCTTGGAGGCTGAGTCACATCGGGTACGCGCCGAGGCCTTTCGTTTAAGCCTGGACGGAATGCATCAAACGCTTTCCTACATAGAGGCACCAGAGCCGTTTGTCTCGGCAGTTTGAGGGGAGGAATCTCTTTACTACGCCCGGCGCAGGGCCAAGTAACCCGCCTGGTGTGACCCGGACCGCTGAGGTGCCTATGACTATAGTGGCGGTTCAGCACCGCATAACAGACTCGCCTCATGTAGATTTAACCCCTCAGCGAGTATCAATGCCTCCAGGTCATTACTCCAACCCGCTGGATAACATGATTGTCGCGGATTCACGGCTGGCGGCTCTTCCCATTGAAGGCAAGTCTCTTGTTGCGATAGAAGCCCGGAACACTGTGAAACTTCTTCAAACGGCGGTAGCTCAGCAGGCGGCTTACTCCTATAGCCGCGAGCAAATCCATTCAACTCCGCGTCAGAGCCGAAGATACAGCCGGTGTGTTGAGTCACCGGCGGTTTCCAGCAGCGAACGACATCGAAACCCGCCCCTGGGCCTAACTACAGAGCAAGACCCTTTGTTGAAGTTTAAATCGGCGGATGATACCAAGCAAGTTGACTTTGTCCCTGGCGATTCATCTCAACAGTTCACTATCGGTGCTAATATGGATCCGAAATAGGAAAGTGCGCTCATTGAGTTCATCCATGAGAACCGGGACATCTTTGCATGGAAGCCTTCAGACATGAAAGGTGTACCGAGAGAACTCGCTGAGCACACTCTCAATATTGATCCTAAATTTAAGCCGGTCAAGCAATTCCTTCGTCATTTTAATGAAGAGAGATGTAAGGCCATTGGAGAAGAGGTGGCCCAACTCTTGGCGGTCGGGTTCATCGTTGAAGTTTTTCACCTTGAGTGGTTGGCTAATCCGGTGCTGGTACTTAAGAAAAATGGCACTTGGCGTCTGTGTGTGGATTATACAGACCTCAACAAAGCTTGCCTAGCTGATCCTTTTGCTCTTCCCCGTATTAATTAGATCACAGATGCCACGGCGGGTTGTGAGTGTCTGTGTTTCCTGGATGCTTATTCTGGTTATCATCAGATCAAGATGGCAGTCAAAGACAAAGAGAAGACAGCTTTTATCACACCTTTTGGAGCTTTGTGCTATGTGTCTATGCCTTTTGGGCTCAAGAGTTCCCAGGCGACTTATCAGCGTTGTGTCCAGAACTGCTTTCATACTCAGATTGGACATAATGTTCATGCTTATGTGGACGATATTGTTGTGAAGCCTAGAAGAAGGAGACTCTGTTGAATGACCTAAAAGAGACCTTTGATAATCTCCGGGTCTACAAAATGATGCTTAGCTTGGCCAAATGTGTCTTTGGTGTGCCTGCAGGTAACTCTTGGGTTTTTTGGTCTCTGAAAGAGGTATTGAAGCTAACCCGGAGAAAATCAAAGCTATCACTACATTGGCTAAGCCGGCGTGTGTCAATGATGTCCAGCGTTTGGCGGGTCGTATTGCAGCCTTAAGCCGGTTTATAAGCCGCCTGGGAGAGAAGGCCATTCCTCTGTGCCATATGATGAAGAAAACTGATCGTTTTGTTTGGAGTGGTGCTGCTAATGAGGTGTTTGAGGCACTTAAAAAATAGTTGGCTGAGCCGCCGGTTCTTGCAGCTCCTATTGAGAAAGAGCCATTGCTGCTATATGTGGCTGCTAACAGTAAGGCTGTCAGTGTGGCAATTGTTGTGGAGCGCAAGGAAGCCAGAAAGGAATACCCAATTTAGCGACCAGTTTACTATGTCAATGAGGTGTTAATTGAATCTAAGCAGAGATACCCACATTGGCAGAAGCTGGTTTACGGAGTATTAGTGTCGAGTCGTAAGCTAAAGCAATACTTTCTAGGCTATCCCATTACTGCGGTCAGTTTTGCTCCTTTAGGAGATATTATTCAAAATAGAGACGCCACTGGCCGGGTTGCCAAATGGGCAATAGAGCTTTGACCTCATGGCTTAAGATATGTGCCAAGAACAGTTATCAAGTCTCAAGCACTAGTGGACTTCATCAACGAATGGACAGAGCTGCAGATGCCTGAAGAGAAGCCTAATCACACATATTGGACTATTCATTTCGATGGGTCCAGGCAATTGGAAGACTTGGGGGGCTGGAGTTATTTTGACTTCCCCACGAGGTGACAAGTTTTGTTATGTCTTAAGGTTGATGTTTCCTTGTACTAACAATGCAGCTGAATATGAGGCTTTGCTTCATAGCCTCAAAATGGCTAAAGAGATGAGCGGCAGACCGACGGACGGATGACCGTCGTGTCGTTTGAACGCGCAACAGTCGCCTGCACCGGGAAGCGGCGTGCATGGCACTCTCTCGGCTGACGCGCCCCTTGAATGCCGGCGCGAGTGAGCGGTCGCGTCCGCTCTGGCTGACCATGAATTCGGCCAATGACGCTCTGAAACGACGTTGACCATTTCGGGCAGGAAGCCCGCGTACACGATGATGGGGGTTTGGGTGGCTAGGGCGGTCAGAAGCGGGCATGGGTGCTGCCCGGACGCCTGCAAAACCCCCATGTTTGTCTTCGCTTTGGGAAATATGTACGACTGGACTCTGCCGCGGACTAATACAGATCCACGTTGGATGGCTTCCGGGCTTTGGATGTATGCGGGCGAGGGTCGCCGTTAGAGATGCCCTTAATAAAAGCAACTCTAGCAGACCCCTTAAAACGCGCTGGCCCACAAAATAACCACCCGTTTACGGTTTTGGCCGGAAAAGTTGCCCGATCAGACACCGTATCAGCCTGCGACCAGTAAAAAAAATTGCAGGGTGCAGAAAAACTTCGCCTTCAACCTTTAGATTCATGGGGTGGGAGGCCGACCCGAGCCCGACACCTATCGGCTGCCAGATTTGGCAGGAGGGACATTTCCGCGCGGTAGTTCCTGTCTCCCTGCCCTCCGCCGCCAACTACCTCCCTCCACCCGCTTCGAAGCACCTTCCCCGGCTTCCCTCCGCCCCCATGGAAGCCTCCCAGCCATCGGTTGTCGCTATGGGCGTCATCCACAAGCCGTTCCCTTTGACAGTTCTCGTCGCCGGGATGTCGCGCCCGTCACCGTTCAAGGCTCCACCGCGCTACCCCGCAAGCGGTAGGGCAACACCGTCGTTCAGGGCTTTGCTCCCGCAGGCCCCGCCGGGAAGGCACGCGTGCCCGCCGCCCTAGCCGATGCGATTCCGGTCTGTCCCGTGCCGACGAAGAAAAGGAAGGTCGCCGGTGTGAGGCGCAAGAAGACCACAACAAGAGCGACCCCGCCAACACCTCCCCCGATAGCTCTGGCAAGAACTGCCCAAGGATGCCTGTCGATGGCGCTGATGTCGCCCCCGCCCCCGAGGTGTTCGATGGAATGGCCCCAAGGTATGATGCCTCGATTGCTTGCACTTCTTTCACTTTTGTCCATTGTGCGTGTTCGTGAATTGTCGAGCGAAATTGCAGCGCCGGCTTGCGTGATGCGACTGCTGACTTCGTGCAAATGTTGGACGACAACACCGTCGACATCGATCAAGCCTCCATCGGTGTCCTTTGGGTTGTGGCGCGAAAACTATGTTCAAATGTCGCCAAAACTATGTTTGAATTTTGGGAATTTGTGTTTAATATGTAATGTCGCGGTCAATTGCATCGTGTGGTTTTACGGTTTGAGGGCCGAAATCGGCAGCGCGCCGAACAGAGACCGCAAACCCGAGCTGTAATTCTCTTTTACCGTTCGAGTTTGCGGGTTCTGTTCGGCCATAGCCGATTTCGGTCCTTAAAACACGCTCTTCTCGGTCCTTATCCCGGTTATATGGGTCGCGGTTACAAGGGTCTGCTAGAGTTGCTCCAAGTGCATGCACCCACATCTGCACCCGCAAAAATAAAATTGGAGCAACTAGAAATGTATATATATACACCTTAGCACGTGTTTGTTCAAAAGTGAAAACACACCTCACTATGAGTCATTCAAAGCAAGTGGAATTAGAGAATAGTTTGTACAAAAACCCATGCATGACATGGGCACGAATAGTTTAAGCGACATAAACAAATGACTTGCTAGGCAACTTGAAATTAACTAGATCTGCTGTCTGTAAAGGTGCAGGTGGCCAGCGGTTTGCGTCAGAAAAACTAGATCTGCATTTCAAGGGCCCTTCCGCTGTACCGACTCATTGGCTTTTCGATGACACCGGCGTGCGTCAACAATGCCCACAGGTGCGTGATGAGCTCGCCGCCGGTCGCCAGCTTCTGGACGTGGGCGGTCGCGTTATCCGACGGCGCGACTGACAGCAGCATCTCCACCCACACCTCGCCGAGAACCTTCCAGCGCACAGTATCTGGCATCCTCTCCATTATCTCATCCCCTAGCTTTCGGCCGTCGGCGAGGATGCCCTCGTAGCCGTCGCCACACAGGGAATCCGGCTCCGGCAGCTTGTCATACATGTCATCTTTGGACCGGCAACCTTCGAGGAGTTTCCTCGCTTTGAGCTGCACGCCTTGGAACAGAAGCTGCGTGTCGTAGGTGTGACCCGGCAGCAGCTCCGGCGCCGAGGACATGAGGTACACGCAGTACGACGACAGGGTGGTGGCCACCTCGTGGCCCTTCTTCTCCTCGTCGGTGCTGTCAGCTCGGTTGGGCTTGGACTTGTGGTCGCATATCGCAGTGGCGATGTGCCAAATCATGATGGTCTGGACGGTGCTCTCCTGCGCGATGGCCCAGTAGAAATGGCCGAGCATCCCCTGCTTCTCCAGGGTGTACTCGCCGTTCTGGATCCGAGTCATCCCGGTCTTCAGGAAGAGGAAGATGGCGTGCTTCACCGCGGCGGGCAGCTGCCGGCGATCCGTCATCCTGCTCCGGATGAGGAAGCCCGCGATCCGTCCGGGGAGCTGCAACCCCCAAACGCGGCGCAGACGGCCCTGCTCGTACCGGTGGCAGGCGTGCAAGAGCGAGTGCTGCCCCAGGGAGTTGTTCCAGTACGGTGTCAGCCTGACACGGCAGATGAACGCCAGGATTCGCTCCAGGAAGGGGCTGTTGTGCCAGGCCTCGTTCAGCACGTACCGGCACAGCACCTTCACCTTGTGCCAGTCCGAGAACACCAGTGTGAAGTACTGGAGCGACTCTAGGATCAAGAACAGGACAATCATCATTCTTGTCAGCCAGATGTCGAACACGGTGGTGACCGTGTCCGGGTAGGCTTGCCTTTGTTGGGCGCGGTGGTCAAGCGCCGCCAACGAGAACAGAGTGCACAGGCTCGTCGCAGCAACGGTGGCGAAGAGAAGCGTGTCCGGTATGAGGGTCTCCTTGGGCGACCGGTACCTTGCGTAGTAGAAATCGAAGAGGAAGCCCAGCTCGACCTCCACCACACGGTACACCCTCTCGTGGTCGTCTCCGGCGAGGAGGCCCAGCTTGACCAAGTCCCTTGTCTTGTTGAGGCATGACTCGTGGAGTGGGTACCGACCGAGCCGCCGCCGGAGAAGCTTGAACAGCGCGAAGGAAAGGCACAGATCCTTGTGCTTGAGCGCCGCCGGCATCGTCTCGCCGCCATCCACATCCGAACTAAGCAGACGCCCCTGGCACTGCCACACCCTCTCGACCGTGACAAGGTCAGGATTGGTCTCGGGATCGATCGCCCAGTAGTCCGTTTCTCCATCGTGAAGCTCCGCCGCCTCGCCGGCGACCACGTACTTGTAACCTTCCATGGTGCTGGCGTCGTACTTCTCACCGCTGTACCCGTGCTCGCGTGCCATATAGTCGGCCACGAGCTTGTTGTCCACGGTGAGGACACGGTCTCGGCCGTCCAGAAGAAAGTTCCTGACGCGCATCCCGAGCTTGGCGACGCTCAGCACCAGCAGAGTTGAGAGGAGGACTTCGAGCTGGAGCGGAAGAGAGCCGACGTAGGACAGTAGGAGGAGGAAGATGTAGATGACCTGGACCGCTTGGTTGAGGACGGTGCGGGCTTGCTGGTCCGAGTCGTTGAGGCTGTAGGCGGCGATGCCGTCGGCGGTGCCGAGGAGGAGGAGGAGGAAGCAGCCCCATGCAACTATAAGCTCGTTGTGGAAGGAGGCGGACTGCATGAGCCCGATGGTGTACGAGACGGCTTGGTAACTCAGCATCAGGGCCGACCAGACAGCCAACCGCAAGGCAGAGCTGTGGCTGGCGCGGCGGCCGGAGCCAAGGAGGACCAGCACGGTGAGAAATCCGCAGCTGATGGTCACCAGAACTTCGATGCGGGCGAGCCGACCGACAGGGCTTGCTGCCCATGCCGTGGCGTCGCGCATCAAACTCCGAACGGAGATGTGCCGCTGCATCTGATTCTGGCCCAATTTTGAGTTTGATCAGCCCGATGGGTCGGAATGGTGGAATACTTGCAGCCAGAGGCCAGCGCTCGTGTCTAAATTTGGAATCGAGGGTGTGTCAATATCCCTCACAAAAGGAGCATTGATGGCTGCTCAGCTCTTTTTGCGTGTGAAGTCCGGCAACGGAGCGGAAGGTCCGGCGCAATGGTGGCAGGCGCCCAGCACGAAGGAGCAAGTGAAAAGGGTCGGTTGGAGGGGAATTTGGTCACTTTTTGTTGAGGTCGGGCTGTCAGTTTCGACGTGGTGAGTGCCTCTGGGTCGCCCCATATTTTGGTTCGATATGAGGGGTGCCGGTCAGTATGGGAGTTTGAGGCACTCGTTTGGGACGCTCTTTTTTGGCTGGTTACTGATCAGACCGTCCGTCCGAACGTTTGAGGATGGTTTGGGGCGCCAGATTGTAGATGCTCTTACTAGCTGTGATCATCAGGATTAGAGAGAGAGGTTGTTGTGAACTATCTATCACATGATCACCAGTCCGTCGATCTCCAACTGCCTCTTGGGTCGCTCGGGGGTGACTCGGGAGGCCGCCGCTGCCACCACTCCTAGAGGCCGTTAGCACCGTTACTCACTCCCTTGCTATCACTGGGGAGGTCGCCGGGCTAAGCCTCGCGGCGTCCAGTGGCAGCAAGGATGTGTGATGCCTCACCTTGGCGCTTTCAACCCGTCCCTCAAATCGAAGGTCCCAGAGCCGTCATCTGCTCTTCGGCCAGCATGTGTTGACCCTTCAACGGCTATTCGCACTCGTTGTCATCCATGGCGAGTGAGCCCCCAGATAGATCCGACCTCGGTACCATGACCAGGCGGTCTGCCGAACCGCGGACCAATATGCCTTGCTTTAGATTTGGCCATGTTGGTCCCTTGGTTGACAGGTCTAGGCAGGGTTAGCTTCGGTGAGATGGCAGACAGTGGTGATGTGCTCCACTGTGCGGGTTTGTAGGTGTGGTGACCACTGCAGCCTATGTCAGTGGACCCACCACGAATTGTGAGGCCATCGAAAGGTCTTGGCGAGTGTTTCTCTCTCCAGATCCGATTGTTGCCTCGGTGGTGAGATGCAATTATGGACGATGGCTTGATGCAAAGGGTATGATTGTGCAGCGACAACGATTGATTTTTTAGTCTAGCGCATGCAGGTGCTTCGATCACAAAAAGTGGTGGCGACAACAGATGATTGAAATTTTTCTCAACCAAGTGCCTCATGTCATTTTTCTCTTCAATCCTCGTATTGTTTTGCCAACGAGGTACCTCAGCGAGGAGTAGCCACGCAGCGACACCTCCGTCGTCGGTAGGAGCAAGCCTCCAGGGCACCCCTGCCTGGGTCGGCATTGGCCGAACTGGCCCTCCACACGGTGCAGGAAGAAGCGGAGTGCCTCCTCCACGACCCCACGCCCTTTCACCACTAGAGGGACCACTCCGACGCCGCCAATGACATGGACGCCGTCGGAGGTGAGGACGGCCAGGGCGACCACGCGTATAAGGTCACATCCGCTACATGCTAGTTTTTTTAGGATTTAGTTTATCGGACGAAAAATAATCCGTTTTATGTAAATTATGTCGAAACTTAAGTGAATTTAATCTTATTCGCATAAATATCATCCAATTTGTTCAAATGCACTTTGAAAATTTATGCAGGCATGATTGAATATGATGCGGAGCATCCTATGGTCATCCCGATGGACCTATCGATGTCTCATCAAGTGCCAAATGGCCGATGACACGAGCACGTGCTAGAGCTCTCGAAACCGAGGTGACATCTCTCCTTAGTGATATTCCATATGACCCACTTGAGACATGGGTACTACCTAAGGTCGGAATGCTATGTGTGCTTAGGTACCAAGAAGATCCTCTCGGAGATACTCGTGAAGACGGACAAGTCCCCAAGCGCAAGGGAGAAGAGGAACGATGAAAGGAACTAAAGATAGCTCCTAGGTCCCGGACATCCGGCCCCAACCCTAGGCATCCGGCCCCTAAAGGGGACTACAACAGCAGCAGCCCAGCAGCCGACAAGCTACATGGCCCGGACATCCGGCCCGACAGCCCGTACATCCAGCACCTACCCGGATATCTGAATCTTCCTCACAGAACGCACCCGAAACTAGACCCTGCCAGCCCGGACATTCGGCCCCATGCCCTAGACTCCTTGAAGGCCCGGACATAAAGCCCCCCTGCCTGCGTGCAATGCATCTGGGATGAAGCCCATATACCTCTTCGTCCCCTAGACTATATATACTCCTCCCTCACTGAGGGAGTCCTGGACTAGGGGGTGTCCGGACAGCCGGACTATCATCGTCCGCCGGACTCCAAGACTACGAAGATACAAGATTGAAGACTCCGTCTCGTGTCCGGATGGGACTTTCCTTGGCGTGGAAGGCAAGCTTGGCGATACGGATATGTAGATCTCCTACCATTGTAACCGACTCTGTGTAACCCTAGCCTCCTCCGGTGTCTATATAAACCGGAGGGCTTTAGTCCGTAGGACACAACATACATTACAACAATCATACCATAGGCTAGCTTTAGGGTTTAGCCTCCTTGATCTCGTGGTAGATCCACTCTTGTACTACCCATATCATCAATATTAATCAAGCATGACGTAGGGTTTTACCTCCATCGAGAGGGCCCGAACCTGGGTAAAACATCGTGTCCCTCGTCTCCTGTTACCATCCGCTGACGCACGCGTTCGGGACCCCCTACCCGAGATCCGCCGGTTTGACACCGACATTGGTGCTTTCATTGAGAGTTCCTCTGTGTCGTCACCAATAGGCTTGATGGCATCTTCAGCCAACAACGCTGTCTAGGGTGAGACTTTTCTCCCGGACAGATCTTCGATTCGGCGGCTTCGATCGCGGGCTAATTCCTTGGCCATCCGGAGCAGATCGAAGCTACGCCCTGCCATCAGTCGATTCGAAGCCTAAACTTTACGGCTGACATCCACGGGGACTTGATGTTCGACGGGCTCGAGCCAAAGCCAAGCGCGCCGCGCTGTTGCGATGGGCATGATCTAGCTCTGCCGCCGAACAGTGCCTTGGTGGCGGCACTCAAATCCGCTTCGGCCTTTAGTCTGGAGCCGATCGCCCAGATCGAGGATCGATGGATGGACACCACCTCGGGGGCTTCAACTTCCACGGCGATGGAGCCGAACGCCAATCTTGTCCCTCACGAAACTCGTGATTCCGAGGTGCCGAACTCCTTGCCGGACTCCGGACCTCCCACGCCCCTACCAATCGAATCGGATTGGGCGCCGGTTATGGAGTTCACCGCCGCGGACATCTTCCAATACTCGCCCTTTGGCGACATCCTAAATCCGCTAAAGCATCTCTCGTTATCAGGAGAGTCCTGGCCGGACTATGGTCAGGATGGTTGGGATACGGACGACGAAGAAATTCAGAGCCCACCCACCACCCACTTTGTAGCCACCGCCGCGATCTAACCGACATGCTAGACTACGACTCCGAAGACATCGACGCTATGGACGACGATGCCGGAGACGAACAGGAACCAGCGCCTACAGGGCACTGGAAGACCACCTCGTCATACGATATATACATGGTGGACACCCCAAAAGACGGGGACGGCGAGAAACAGCGAAGGCAGATTTCTTAAAGAAACAGCCCAAGCGCCGGCGTCAGCGGCGCCGCTCTAAATCCCGCCACAGCAAGAATGGAGATTCCGGCACAGGAGATAATAATACCCGAGAGTGCGAAGATAACCCCTCCGCAAAACTCAGCGCATGAGGATGCGAAGCAAGCCCTCACGATAGGGCAGCGATTTAAGAGGTTGAGGATTATAACTATATGCCTCCTCTCAAGACGAGGCAAACCTCAACGACAGCAATTAATTGCGTGCCCGAGGATCCCGTCGAACAAGAGCGTTTTAACGCAGGCTTGTCGCCACGGCAAACAGCCTAAAGAAAAAGCAGCAGAGCTTCAAGCTGACCAGACCTCGCGGCGATCGATGGACCGAGGTCCTCGCGTCAAGAGTATAAACTCGAATGCCCTCCAAAAGTTACCTAAGATGCAAGCTGCTCCCCGATTAGAGGAGGAAGCATACATACCCCCATCACCAGCAAGACGATACGGTGACCGACCACCCGTGGTCGTGACAGAGAACATCCAGCCCCCAACCAAGACCGTGCTCGGCATCGCTCCAAAAGTACGGCCAAGAGGGAACGCGCGGACTTGCGAGATATATTGAGGACAAAGCAAGGCAATCCAGATCCATCTACGGATCATGTGGGCGCCCACGACCCATGACGAATACCGTCGCGCGGATACAATAACCCGCCGGGCCGAACACAGCAGCATAACGCTCTCTCGAGCTGCGTCGTGATATTGCTCAATCTGAGGCGCCGCACACCGCTATGCTTCATCGACGAAGTAATGGATCATCAAATCCTCAAGGGTTTAAACACAGAAACATTGAATCCTACAATGGCACAACAGACCCCGCGGTTTGGATCGAAGATTATCTTCTCCACATCCATATGGCCCGCGGCGACGATCTCCATGCCATCAAGTATCTCCCACTCAAGCTTAAAGGACCAACTCGGCATTGGCTTAACAGCTTGCCCGCAGAGTCAATTGGGTGCTGGGAGGACCTGGAAGCCGCATTCCTCGACAATTTCCAGGGCACCTATGTGTGGCCACCAGATGCCGATGACCTCAGCCATATAATTCAACAGCCAGACGAATCGGCCAGACAATTCTGGACATGGTTCTTGACAAAGAAAAACCAAATCGTCGATTGTCCGGATGCAGAGGCCCTTGCAGCCTTCAAACATAACATCCGCGACGAGTGGCTAGCCCGGCACCTGGGACAGGAAAAGCCGAAATCCATGGCAGCCCTCACATCATTAATGACCCGCTTTTGCGCGGGAGAGGATAGCTGGCTAGCTCGCAGCAGCAATCTCCGTAAAAATTCTAGCAGTCCGGATACTAAGGACAACAACGGCAGGTCACGTCGAAACAAAAACAAACGCCGCATTAACGGCGACGATAAGGAGGATACGGCAGTCAACGCCGGATTCCGAGGCTCTAAACCCGGTCAACGGAAGAAGCCATTCAAAAGAACCACTCCGGGTTCGTCCAACTTGGACCGAATACTCGACCGCTTATGCCAGATACTTGGCACCCCCGAAAAGCCAGCCAATCACACCAACAGAGATTGCTGGGTGTTCAAGCAGGCAGGCAAGTTAATTGCCGAAAACAACGACAAGGGGCTAAACAGCGACGACGAGGAGGAGACCCGACCGCCAAACAATAGAGGACAGAAGGGCTTCCCCCCACAAGTGCGGACGGTGAACATGATTTATGCAACCCATATACCCAAGAGGGAGAGGAAGCGCGCACTAAGGGACGTCTATGCGATGGAGCCAGTCGCCCCGAAGTTCAATCCATGGTCCTCTTGTCCGATCACTTTCGATCGAAGAGACCATCCGACTAGCATACGCCATGGCGGATTCGCCGCATTGGTTCTAGACCCAATCGTCGATGGATTTCACCTCATGAGAGTCCTGATGGACGGCGGTAGTAGCCTGAACCTGCTTTATCGATACAAGTCGCAAGATGGGCATAGACCCTCAAGGATTAAACCTACAAAGACAACCTTTAAAGGTGTCATACCAGTGTGGAAGCCAATTGTACGGGCTCACCACATTGGAAGTGGTCTTGGATCCCGGATAATTTCGGGCGAAGAGTTAATCTTCGACATAGTCCCATTTCGCAGCGGCTATCACGCTCTGCTCGGACGAACCGCGTTTGCAAAGTTCAACGCGGTGCCGCATTATGCATACCTAAAGCTCAAGATGCCAGGCCCTCGTGGAGTCATCACGGTCAACGGAAATACGGAACGCTCCCTTCGAACGGAGGAACATACAGCGGCTCTCGCGGCAGAAGTACAAAGCAGCCTTCTAAGGCAATTTTCGAGTCCGGCTGTTAAACGGCCGGATACAGCAAAACGCGCCCGAAGCAATACCAACGAAGACTACCTGGCATGATCAGAGCACGCGTAGAAATGCGGCCCTAACCCCCGCCCTCGCATGATTGCAAGAACAACCCTCCGCGTACATCATTACGCTTTGGAGATACCATGGGCGCAGGGGAAGGGGCACGATCACAATGGACCAGAGTGTGGCTCGACCACACCAGGGGCTCGCAAGTGTGCCCCCCTTTTTTTTATTATTTTCCTTCTTTGTGTACACAGGACTCCGTTAACCAGAGGCCCTGTCCGGCGGTGAACCTGCCGAACTCATGGTGCAACAACCAGGGAAGAAAAGAAGGCTGCGACGAACACTCAGGTGGTCTCAAGTACAAGCATTAAATTCGATTATATACACCAAGTCCGCAGCTCACCCCTGGAGGGGGACATGTTTAATTAGTCCAAATCCCTTGCTTATCGCACTATTTGTATCAGTCCGCACTCATAGCAGACTTTCTTTAAATAATGCAGCACCTTTTACCTTTTATATATATATGTTCATTACATGACATCTTGCACCCGTATATTTTGGTACGGCCTAATACACTAGGGGCTTATGTTCCCCACACTATGGTGTGATAAGTCCGAACACTTTCATAAGTGCGGCACCCCGAACTTATAGCATTATATGAATCGGCTTCGAATCATGTCTTGGGTCAATAGTTGGGTTTGCCCGGCTCCCACGTTTTGGTGCCTTACGCCCGCTCGTCGGCTAAGGTGGCACTGGAGAACCACTGCGATTGCGCCTGTTGAGCCGGGCGAGCGCCTCGAGAAAGCTAAACCGACAGCATGATAAGGCGAGACTGGTCACTGCTCGAGAGGTTTTTCGGTCCTAAAGACTCACGCCGCTTGAAGCGAGTTCCGACAATGTCCGACGAAGGCGTGGATAGCGCCCGGATTCGGTCTTCCGGTACCAGGGCTTCATGAAATTTAAAATTATAGAATTCTATGGCTAAGTGAGAGTGTTCAAGCATTATAAGTCCGGTCGCCTTGTTCGTTGTGTTGAGCGCCTCCCTAGATGGACCCAAAAATGGGAACAAGAGTGCTCAAGTTTATCCCAAACACCCCAGCACTCGTGGCTCGGGGGCTAAAGCCAACGACTTGCCATCTCTCAGATTTTATAGACGGCCGCACATAAGGTAATATTTTAAATTAAACAAGCGTTGCTCAAGGCGCATATGAACGAAGTTTTCAGCGCACAGGATAATACATAGCGAGTTTACTCAAAGATTACATTTCTGGGGCATTCATCCGCAATATCGCAGGCTCCCTTCAGGACAGTTTTATAATACATCTCGGGCGTGCGATACTCCTTGCCCGGTGGCGGTGGGTCCGTGAGAAGCTTCTCCGCATCCAACCTGCCCCAATGCACCTTCGTGCGGGCAAGGGCCCGACGAGCACCTTCAATACAAAGCGGGCGCTTGATGACCTCCACCTGAGGGCACGCATCCACCAGCCGCCGCCTGAGGCCGGTAGCTCCTGTGCATGGCTCTGTCCAGCCACACCGGATTATAAGGCTCTTCATGGCCTCCTCGGCTTCCTTGTGGAGTTCGACCATTGTTTCACTGGTCGCTTGGGGGCACCGGATGGCGGCCTCAGCGTCTTGAGACCGAAGACCTTCTCCGCCGATCTCCCTCCTCGCCACGATAGAATGCGGCGGCATCGGACGCCTCTGGCGCAGATCTGCAAACGCCTCGAGAGCTCGAATGCGGGTAAGTGTCGTAGTTTACATTAACATGCTTGCTTTGCATGAAAAATGCCTTACCCGCCGCTATCTTCTTTACATCTTCAACCTCCTGAAGGGCCTTACGGGCTTCGGCCTTGGCGGACTTGACACTTTCGAGAGCCGAGGCAAGCTCGGACTCTCGAGTCTTGGAGTCACGCTCCAAACTCTCATGCTTCTCCATGAGAGCCTGGAGCTCTTGCCGTACTCCCGCCACCCGTGCCTCTTGCTTTTCTCGCTCTGCCCGTTCCGCGGCCGCACTTTGTTCGGCCGCGGACACAGCCTCCTTCAGGGCTGCCACCTCATTCGTGGCCCCTGCAATACCCATATTATCCTTGTTAACTTTATTGCAACCAAAATCCTTTTCTGTAAGGTAACTATTCAAAGGGGTGTTACTCACCTTCTTTGTCCTCGAGCTGCTTCTTGTCATGGCCGAGCTCTTGCTCGGACCGCTCGAGATCCTGCTTCAACGCACCGACCTCCGCAGTCAGTGCGGCAGAGGTCAGCAGCGCAGCCTGCAAACACGTATTGACATATTTTAAGCAACCCTGCGTATATCTTATTAGATCCTCAGTCCGGCTTTTCTTTCCGAACGCCGAACTAAGCATCAGGGGCTACTGTCTATGCGGTACTATATTACATAACTTTAACTTCTTACCTCAAAGCCTGTTAGAAGGCTGCTGCAGGCTTCGGTCAGCCCGCTTTTGGTGAGCTGCACCTTCTGAATCACCGCACTCATGATAGTGCGGTGTTCTTCCTCGATGGAAGCGCCTTTAAGCGCCTCCAACAAGTTATCCGGCGCCTCCGGTTGGATGGAGGCCGCCGGTGTCACGGTCTTGCCCTTCTTTCGAAGGGGCCGCCCGCCGGACTCTGGAACCACTGCAGGTTCCGACGTAGAGTCCAGCGCAAAGTCCGGAGGCTGCCTTGCGGCGCCTCCGGAGCCTCCTCCTGGTGGGTCCCTCTCTGGGATCCCACCTTGGCGTTCTCATCTGCACGAGGAGTGGAGGCAGTCGGAAGTGAATCCACATCCGACGGGGCCAATGACCCGCTCGATGAAGCGGGGAGATCATCATCGGCCGGACTACGGATAGTATACGGCATTAGAAGGACACTACGCGACACGAAAGAAATTGCATAACAGGGATCCAGATACTTACGATCTTGCCGGACGCCTGGCCCATAATGGCCACTCCTCCTCGCCAACGATGGTGTTGGCAAAACTGTCCGGGGGAATAGTTCTCCCCCTCTTGGACCCTTCGGCCTCCCCTATCGGGGAAGCCTTCCTCTTCTTCTCTCCCTCCTCCGGGAGAGAGTCTTCTTGCTCCTCCTCATCTTCAGGGGAGGAGTCCGCCTCGTCGTCGGACGCCTGATTGCGGGAACTCTTTCGAGTCCCCGCGGCCGCCTTCTTGGCCTTCTTCTCCGGCACCACGTGCGGTGCCGGAACCAGCAGCCCTGCTAGACGGGCGTTCACTGGGTCCTCTGGCATGGGAGCCGGGCTGATGAGCAGCTCGGCCTTCTCCATCCATTCCTGTCAAAGGAAAAAGAGAGATTGAAACCCTCTTAGAATCAATTTGATTACCACAAGTGTCCCGTAAAGGGGTTGAATCACTTACCTCGTCAGCCGGATGCTGCGAGCAAAATCCGCGATCTTCCGTCGCGGATGCAGGGGCTTCGGCGCCCTTAAACAGCACCCTCCAGGCGCCTTCATATGTCCTATCGAAGAGACCGCTTAGCGCCTGATGCTGTTCCGGATTGAACTCCCACAGATTGAATGCCCGTTCTTGGCATGGGAGAATCCGGCGGATGAGCATGACTTGGACCATGTCGACGAGCCTGAGCTTATTGCTCACCAGCTTCTGGATGCAGGCCCGGAGTCCCGTCAGCTCCTTCGGATTGCCCCACAGCAGGCCCTTCTCTTTCCAGGAGGTGAGCTGCGTGGGGATGCCAGATCTAAACTCGGGGGCCGCCGCCCATGTGGGCTCGCATGGCTCGTTAATGTAGAACCACCCCGATTGCCACCCCTTGACGGAGTCCACGAAGGCCCCTTCGAGCCAAAGGACGTTGGGTAACTTACCCAACATGGCGCCTCCGCATTCCGCTTGCGTGCCCTTCACAACCTTCGGCTTGACATTGAAGGTCTTGAGCCACAGGCCGAAGTGGGGCCGGATGCAGAGGAAGGCCTCGCACACGACGATAAACGCCGAGATGTTGAGGATGAAGTTCGGTGCCAGATCGTGGAAATCCAGGCCGTAGTAAAACATGAGCCCCCGGACGAATGGGTGGAGTGGAAAGCCCAGTCCGCGGAGGAAGTGGGGAAGAAAGACGACCCTCTCATGGGGACCTGGGGTAGGGATGAGCTGCCCCTCGTCGGGCAATCGATGCGCGATATCGCCGGAAAGGTATTCGGCGCTGTGCAGCTTGGTGATGTGATCCTCCTTAACGGTGGAGGCCAACCATTTGCCTCCCGCTCCGGACATATTCGGAGAAGGTTGGGGCGAGATGCGCGAGCTTGGGCGTTGGAGCTTGAGTGCGCGGAGATGGATAAGCAAAGGAGGAAGAAGGCGTAGGTGAGAAGGTAAATCCTTATCCCTTATATATAGGCGGGTGAAAACTATGCGTCCCCCGCCGGCCTGGTGAAACTCGCTTATCTCCCAAGCGCAACCATCAATGGCGCGGTTGGGTTACCCACGCCCGTATTGATGAGAATCCCGGAATAAGGGGAACACGATCTCTGCTTCGACAAGACGTGCCAAGGAAACCGCTTCGCTAAACGTGCTGAGGTGGTATAGTAAAAAAACGACTTAAACAGAGGCTTGGTAGCGGTGTGATGTCACGCCGCATAATACGTCAGCAGATTGGATTGGTGTACATTTTATTCTCTCTACGGTGGAATGTGGAATCTATTTTGCAGAGCCGGACACTATCCTGGTGTTCATGATCTTCTCTGGATTATTCAAGGGAGGAACCCGCCTTGCAACGCCGAACATTATGCGCGCCAGACTTATCGTCATTGAAGCCTGGTTCAGGGGCTACCGAGGAGTCTGGACTAGGGGGTGTCCGGACAGCCGGACTACCATCGTCCACCGGACTCCAAGACTACAAAGATACAAGATTGAAGACTCCGTCCCTTGTCCGGATGGGACTTTCCTTGGCGTGGAAGGCAAGCTTGGCGATACGGATATGTAGATCTCCTACCATTGTAACCGACTCTGTGTAACCCTAGCCTCCTCCGGTGTCTATATAAACCGGAGGGCTTTAGTCCGTAGGACACAACATACATTACAACAATCATACCATAGGCTAGCTTTAGGGTTTAGCCTCCTTGATCTCGTGGTAGATCCACTCTTGTACTACCCATATCATCAATATTAATCAAGCAGGGGCGTAGGGTTTTACCTCCATCGAGAGGGCCCAACACAGGTAAAACATCGTGTCCCTCGTCTCCTGTTACCATCCGCCTGGACGCACAGTTCGGGACCCCCTACCCGAGATCCGCCGGTTTTGACACCGACACTCACCTACATTTTTGGGTTAGCATTGTGATAGCTCATATTGGAGATAGAGCTTTGCATCCGCTTGTACCCCTACTCCTTTGGAGACCAAGGCCTCCTCAAGGAGAAGATCCTCCAAGTCGATTCAAGACCTCCTTCATGGAGATGACTAGTTACCCCATGTATCCCCTTTTGTTGGATTTGGACCTTTGTTTCCCTCTTTGTGTACGTGGATCTAGCACATGTGTGACTGGATCTAGTTGCGTGTTTTCCTCTCGTGTGTTCGTCGTGTTCTTCAGAAATTCCCCTCCAAATCGTGAAAGATCGGCCCCTAGGGTTCCACCCTACATCACCTTGGTATCATGAGCCAAGGTTGATCGAGAATTTGGATTCCCTACCCTCCGTTTCTAGCCTAATTTTGTTTTGTTTTGTTCAATTCTGAAATCCTCACAAAAATAGCAGTACCAATTTTTTTTGTGATTTATTTGTTTGATGAAGTTTTGTTGCATTTGATCCATGGATTTGCGTTGTCACGAGAGGATCTAGCTTCCATCCACTTTTCCACAATTTCCATTCACGGAATCCCTCGAATTTCCCCCCAAAATTTTCGTTTCCACACTTGTTCTTCGAGTTTGTCCAGGATTTGGCACCCCGAACACCCCCCCCCCCGAACATCTGCCCCGATGCCCGGACATCCGACGCCTGGCAGCCGAACTCATCATCCCCTTCAACAAATTTGCTCGAATTTTTTGCCAGTTTTCACCACCTCCTTCCGCATAACACCACCACTTTCTGCAACAACCACCATCATGTTTCCTCTACCACCTCCAACAATTTTGCCATGCTTGTTTTGAGAATTTGGGTTGTGGTTTCCGTTTCCTAACATGTTTTGGCTACTTAGGAACGGTTCATCTCCGACAACACCGCCACTCATCTTCGCCAACATCATCGACAACGACACTTTCATCTACTTGACACCAACCTTAAGCAAGGACGGTAACCTTGACGACACCTTTGTGTACTTCCTTGACATTTCATTGATAACCCATAGCCCATGTGGCGTCACTTTCCTATCGAGACTAGACATTTGAGTATTGTCGGGCCACGCTGCTTGTGCACTTTAGTGATCATCGATACGAACATTACATCACATACATACCTCATATTGGTATCATCATATAATCTCTTGTGTCATAAGATTGGTCCCGCATACACAATTGCTATCTTGATTGAAACATTCTGCAAAAGTGGCCAAAAAAGAGCTCAAATGAGAAAGAGCCGAAAAGCTTATAGGAAAAAGGAAACAAAGTAGCTTGTAAGCAAGATCCATAGCATCATACCACATTTCATACAAAATTTGTCATACTCGATCATCTTGTATAATCTTGTGCTAAAACATCGGAACATCATACATATATAGCATACTTGGGATAGGAAGTCGTTATGTTTGTCTCTTATAGGTATGCACAAGTTCGTATCCGCCTATTGAGCAATCGTGCTAGCATCTCTCTAGTATTGTGCAACATGAGCATTTTCCGTGGATACCACATTTTGAACTCGTTCCTTAGTTACATGACCCCATTTATCTATCTGTGCGTGTGCTTCCGTGTACCACCTATTGCTATTGGTCTACAAGTTGCATTTGCGAATTTGTGAATCATTTGCAACATCATTGAGTCTTGCTAACAATTGCATAAATGTTGTGCCACCATCCTCACCAAGCTGAAGGAAATATGCCCTAGAGGCAATAATAAAGTTGTTATTTTATATTTCCTTATTTCATGGTAAATGTTTACTATTCATGCTAGAATTGTATTAACCAGAAACTTGATATATGTGTGGATACATAGACAAAATACTGTGTCCCTAGTAAGCCTCTACTAAACTAGCTCGTTGATCAAAGATGGTTAAGTTTCCTAACCATAGACATGTGTTGTCATTTGATAAACGGTATCACATCATTAGGAGAATCATTTGATGGACAAGACCTGTCGTGGAATTGTCACGGCAGATGCCCTAGCATGAGGACTTCGATGTGGAGCCATCGCTACGAGGTTAGCTTGAAGGGGTTAAAACGAGACAAGGGACACAGAGAGTTTACCCAGGTTCGGCCCCTCACAACGAGGTAAAGGCCTACTCCTGCTTTAGGTTGTATTGCTTGGGTTTTGATTACTAGGGAGCGAATACGCTTGACCTAGTTCTCGACTTGTTATTTCTTGCCCTTAACCCGTCGCCGGGTCACCCCTTTATATATACAGGCTGATGCCCGGCGCCTTACAGAGTCCCGGCTAGCTCATACACAACGTGTCCGTCTTGGTGATAGAACTACACTTTCCTTAACATACAAGTTAACATATGGCGGTTTACGCCCGTGGGCCTCAAGTCTCCTCCGGGTCTTGGGCCTTCAGTAAGCTTGCTTCGTGAACCGCCATCTTCAACATCTTCATGGGCCTTCTTGTTATGAACCGCCAGTGGTATGACCCGGCCCCTCATGGGCGGGTCATACCCAATAGTTATATCCCCAACATTAGGCCCCAGGTTGATGTGAACTTGTTCATACCAATCTTCAACACTTAGAAAAAATCCTTCCTCATCTGTCCTTACGGGATCTTATAACCCGTCGTGACGTCATCTCTTAGAATCATGGTAACCCGCTGTGACGTCATCTCACATTAATATCACACGAGGCCCAAATCTTAATATGTCATCATTTTTAATGAACCTCCGAAAATCGAGGCGTCTATGCTGTCACATATCCATTTTTCAGTCTCCTCAATTCCCGCGCCTACCACTTATCCTTCAGCCTTATAAATAGGGCCATGGGTCCCTTTCACTTTCCCCCTTGCCTCCTCGTCTTCATTCTCTTCCTCACGATCCCTCCAGCGCCCGAGCTCTGCCGCCACCGTTGACCTTCGCCACTGCCTCAACCGCGACCGTTACATCGACCTGAACGGACCAGAGTTTGTCCGCGCGCCTCCGCTGTTCAACAGCCCCGGGAAGTCTTTCTCCTTCTCTCACATAGATCCCATTAGGGTTTGTGCGAGTTCGTCGGAGTTCATCTCCGCTTCCCTGCTTCTTGTAGTTTTAATCTGCATTTTAACACACATCTTGCACGACATCAGCTTTAGAACTCATTTTTGATACTTGAACGCCTCTCCTCCATAAGAGATCCCATCTGAGCACATGAACTGCTCTACTGCCGCAACTTAGGTTTAGAATTTCTTAATTATTTGAACTGTCGTAGATCCAAAATTATAGCATCGGTCTGTGAAAGCTGTTTGTCCAACACTTAGCAATTTTTCCACTCATAGATCTGAAAATTGATAGTTGTGCGGACGGCTTAACTTATAAACCGTAACCTGCCAGGTACCATTAATCCCCTCTTAAGTCGCCAATAGTTTGCCTTGCATAACCCAAATGCTATCCTCCGGCTTAACTCACTGCATGCTTACTCGTTCTTACCCTTGCACCAACAGCTGGCTTAACAACATAATCTTAAACCAGGAAAATTTTCTTTTCAGATCATCAAACATGACTAAGACATTCACTGCATGCAATCGGGTCACCGAGGAAGATCTGAACAATTTTGTTGTGACTGGCGCCTTAGCCAAGAAAGAGGACATCCACTAGAGGGTCCCAGGCCTTGAAAATCCCCCTGATCCCAAGGAAGAGGAAGTAATTGTTTTCACTGACCACATGATCCGTGGCTTTACCCCGCCCGGCTCAAAGTTCTTCCGAGACGTGCTATCCTTTTTCCAACTTCACCCTCAAGACATTGGGCCAAATTCCATCTCCAATATTTGCAACTTCCATGTCTTATGTGAAGCTTATCTTCAAGAAGAACCAACTATTGAACTGTTCAGAGAATTTTATTACTTAAACTGGCAGACATAGTTTATCGGCGGGCCCAGTTTGGAACTAGGCGGGGTTTCAATTCAGAAGAGGAAAGAAGCCTCCTTCCCATATGCCAAACTGCCCAGTCATCCCAAGGACTGGAACCAGACTTGGTTTTATTGCCAAAACACCTCTCTAGCGGGTGAGAATCCTCTGCCGGGTTATCGTGACCACCAGCTCAGCAACACACATCCGCTCCCACCGCGGATCAGCACGAAGGAACGGGCCAAGTATGCCCCCACTTTTTCAAAGCTCCAAGCCTTCATGGCCAACGGCTTAACCGGCATCGACCTTGTTCGGTGCTGGGTTTCCTGGAGGATCTTGCCTTTAAGCCGTCGCCCCGGCTTAATGTGCAAGTATACCGGTGATTTGAAAGATCCCCAATACCACTGTGAAATTCAACTATCTGATGCAGAAGTCACTGAAGCAACCAAGGCTTTGTTAAATGAAACCTGGGCAGAATGTAGTAAAATCAAACTTAGTCCTTACTGCACCTTCAATGAGCCGCCAGCTGTAAGTATTGCACATCATGCTTACAATTTAAATCATTTTTTCATTAATACTATCCACTTATGATCATCTGACCTCCATAGGCTGATTCTCCATTTTGGAAGAAGAAGCCGCAAGATAAGCCGGCCAAGCTGACCCGGACCAAGACCAAGGCCACCAAAAGGCCTGCCAAGAAGAAGAAGATCGATCCCTCCAAGTTAAACTTGGATGATGATGGTGATGATGAGTCAGAGGTAGAACTTGACTCTCTTGGCTTATTTTTTATACATCTCACTTACAATGACTGTTATTAGGAGGAATCCGAAGCCAGCCGTGTGGGTGACGAAGAGGTAATTGTTCTTTCCTCCGACTCAGAATCTGTGCCAAAACAGAAAACTTGCCAAGCAAGCCGGAAAGTAAGGTTTTCTCATCCTTTGGCTTATTTGTATCCCAACTTTATTTTGAAGAAGCAGCAACATGAAGCTCGCGGCACAACCCGGAACAGCGGAAGCGGGATCGTTTCCTCCGGCTTACCAAATACTCCAGCTCGTCGCAAGCGTCATCTAGAGGTCTCAACAAACTCCGACTTAACTTATCCCAGGGCTGGTCTTTTTCGACAACCTCTTAATCCTTCTGATCAAATTATCAGGGAACGTATCATTCCTCCTCTGGCGATTCAATGAGGACTCATGTCCCGGCCTTCAAATCGGTGCCTGGGTAAGACCGTCAAGTCTTTTGCTTTTAATTATATATTCAATTGTTGTACTTAACCTCATCTTGTGTTTCATTCACAGGGCTATGGCGAAACCTAGCAAGAAAATAAAGGTCACAAAAAATGCTAAGAACCCCTCTGAGCCGGAGCAACAGTCAGCAGAGACCTCCCACCAAGCCCCTGAAGCCACAGTTGATGAGCCGCCACTGGTCGATCACAACGTTGACGTAGACCAGAGGGATATTGATCCAGACAAGCCGCCAAGTCCCATTAAACCGCCAAGCCCCATTAAGCCTACTGGAGAAAAGGTTGATGATGTTACCATGACTGGGCATGGTTACACGGTGCCTGGCAACCCCACTGTTTTGGCAATGCACGGTGCCAAGGAGGAAGTTGCTGACAAAAACAATTGGACAATTAACTTGGAAAGTTATGCCCGATTCAGCGGCCAAGAAATTCACTCTGGGTATTTAAACCGCTTGCACACAAGCCGTGATTTTGAAGCCGGCTTGGTAAACTTGATGAAGGAGCGCTTTGAAGTAAACACTACATCTCTCTTCATATGAATACACTTCCCTTAGCCGCCAAGTTTACTGGACATGATAGAATAGAATGTGATGTAGTCTTTAAATAGCTTTGTAGATCAAATGTAGTAGCCCCCAAGGTCCGGCTTATAATTTCAAGATAAACCGGGACTTTCCATAGTAATACTTCAACTTTGCATATGTAGCCCCCAAGGGCCGGCTTAATCTGTCAAGATTAGCCGGGACTTTGAATAGTAATGATTCAATTTCGCACCTGTAGCCCCCAAGGGCCGGCTTAATCTGTCAAGATGAGCCGGGACTTTAAATAGTAATGATTCAATTTCGCACCTGTAGCCCCCAAGGGTCGGCTTAATCTGTCAAGATAAGCTGGGTCTCATTACCATATGTGTCCATAAAATTCAAGCATATAGCCCCCATGAATCGGCTATAGCCACCATACCTTTAACCGGGTCATGATAAAACTGGCTTCAAAAAAGAGCAATATGCATTAGCTCCCATGAATTGGGTATAGCCACCATACCTTTAACTGGCTCATGATAAATCGAGGCGTCTGTGCTGTCACATATCCATTTTTCAGTCTCCTCAATTCCCGCGCCTGCCACTTATCCTCCGCGGACACAGATGCGGAGGATGACATCCAACACTAGCCGCATATGTTTCAAACTCTTTTTCAACAAACTGGATGAAATATTCATGCAAACGCGGCTAGATTTCATACAAACAAGACGCATCTCATACAAACACGACGGATTTCATTACATTTCGAACATTTAGAACAGAAAGTCCATCCTACGGCGGCGGTGCCCGGCGTCCAAGCCCATGTCGTCCTCCATCCGCTGACTCCATGAGTACCAGCAATAAGACCGATGAAGTGAACGTGCGATCTTCGACGAGGAAGAGTAGAACAAGGGAGACGGACCGGTCGACATGGGACACAAGGCACCACTTCCTTCAGTGGCCTACTCATCCTTGGAGGAGTTCGCGACCTGTCCGCCGCCGGTGGACGTGAGGTCTATGTCGGAAATGGTGGCGCCGATGCTATATTCATCCCACCGGGCTGGCTTATGGGCGTTGACGGCGCGTAGGAGGCGCAGTTGTCGTTGTTCTCCTCCGCAATCGCCTGCAGCTGCGCCACCATGGAAGCCGCTTCCTGGAGAGCGCCGGCTTGAGCGCGGACATCATCGTAGATGGCACGCTGCTCCGCAATGAAGTTGGGGTTCGTCGTATCCATGGCTGCCACGGTCTCCTCGCTCACGCGGTCACCGTAGATCTGGCCCTCCGCCAGCGGGTACTGTGATACATCTCCACGTATCTATAATTTTTCTATTGTTCCATGCAATTATATTATCTGTTTTTGATGTTTTATATGCATTAATATGCTATTTTATATTATTTTTGGGACTAACCTATTAACCTAGAGCCCAGTGTCAGTTCCTGTTTTTCCTTGTTTTTGAGTTTCGCAGAAAAGGAATACCAAATTGAATGAAACCTTTGCGTTGATTTTTCTTGGACCAGAAGACAACCAGGAGACTTGGAGATGAAGTCGGAGGAGCCACGAGGCGACCACAAGGACGGAGGGTGTGCTAGGGGGTAGGGCATGCGCCCCACCCTTGTGGGCCCCTCGTGCACCTCCTGACCTAATTCTTTCGCCTATATATTCCCATATATCCCCAAACCAACAGGGGCATCCACAAAAACACTTTCCGCCGCCGCCACCTTCTGTACCCGTGGGATCACATCTAGGGGCCTTTTCCGGTGTCCTGTCGGAGGGGGATTTGACCATGGAGGGCTTCTACATCAACTCTATTGCCCTTCTGATGAAGCGTGAGTAGTTTACCACAGACCTACGGGTCCATAGCTAGTAGCTAGATGACTTCTTCTCTCTCTTTGATTCACAATACCATGTTCTCCTCGATGTTCTTGGAGATCTATTCGATGTAATATTTTTTGCGGTGTGTTTGCCGAGATCCAATGAGTTGTGGATTTATGATCAGCTTATCTATCAATATTATTTGAATGTTCTCTGAATTCTTATATGCATGATTTGATATATTTGTAATTCTCTTTGAACTATCAGTTTGGTTTGGCCAACTAGATTGGTTTTTCTTGCAATGGGAGAAGTTCTTAGCTTTGGGTTCAATCCTGCGGTGTCCTTTCCCAGTGATAGTAGGGTCAGCAATGCACGTATTATATTGTTGCCATCGAGGATAAAAAGATGCGGTTTTCATCATATTGCTTGAGTTAATTCTCTACATCATGTCATCTTACTTAATGCATTACTCTGTTCTTTATGAACTTAATACTCTAGATGCATGCTGGATAGCGGTCAATGTGTGGAGTAATAGTAGTAGATGCAGAATCGTTTCGGTCTACTTGACACGGACGTGATGACAATATTCATGATCATTGCCTTAGATACCGTCATAAGTTTGCGCTTCACTATCAATTGCTCGACAGTAATTTGTTCACCCACCGTATTATTTTCTATCTTGAGAGAAGCCTCTAGTGAAACCTATGGCCCCGGGGTCTATTTTCCATCATACAAGTTTCCGATCTACAATATTAGTTTCCAATCTACTATTCTTGCAATCTTTTACTTTCTGATCTATAAACCAAAAATACCAAAAGTATTTACTTTATCGTTTATCTATCTCTATCCGATCTCACTTTTACAAGTACCCGTGAAGGGATTGACAACCCCTTTATCGCGTTGGGTGCAAGTTTGCTTGATTCTTTGTGCAGGTATTCGGTGATTTGTGTGTTGTCTCCTACTGGATTGATACCTTGGTTCTCAAACCGAGGGAAATACTTATCTCTACTTTGCTGCATCACCCTTTCCTCTTCAAGGGAAAAACCAACGCAAGCTCAAGAAGTAGCAGGAAGAATTTCTGGCGCTGTTGCCGGGGAGATCTACGCCAAGTCAAGACATAGCAAGTACCCATCATAAACTCTCATCTCTTGCATTACATTATTCGCCCTCATTTTCCTCCCCCCACTTCGAAAACGATTTTCGAAAAGATTTGCCTTTTCTTCGCCCTCTTCGTTCGTTTTCGGTTTGCTCATTTGCTAGATTGGTTTGTTGCCACCATGTCTGAAATTGTGGAGGTTATCGCTGAAAAAGATAGCAGTAACGATGGGGGAAACTTTGATGCTTTTGCTAATACTAATCCTCATGAAGAATCTACTATTTTGCACACTAAAAAACATTGCATTGGTAGCGGCAATATTATTGGAAAAGGGGTTATTCAAGATTTCTTTACTTGTACTGGTGCGTTACCCACGTTAGGTGGATCTATTCTCCATAGAACTAGTAGTCTTGCGGATGTTGTATCTTTGCTCGTGGTTGAACTTGATAGACAATTTGTTCATATGCATCCATCAATACAAAGGGTTTTTCTAGAGTTTTGTAATATTGAGCACTCTTCTGTTAAGTGCGCCGCCACTATATTTCTAGCACATGAGTTTAGATTTATTATGAAAGAAGCTAGTGAAATTTTCGCGCATTATAAAGTAGATGGTGGTCATCCTCCCATAGAGGTAATTCTCTTTAACCAAGAGGACATGATGCATTTACGGTCTCTAGATCATTTTGCTTATAATGAAAATTTAAGGAAGAGGGTCCCTAGCGATGTTTTAGTTGATAAGATTTCTGAGCTTAATGATAATTTTGCTATACAAAACAACGGATTGGGTTTCTCTCTTGGAAATAAGCTTATGAATTTTTGCCAAAAGAACACTTACAATGAAGAGTTGGTTACACAATATGAAGGGCCAAAGAAGGAACCAATTCCTCCCGAGCTTGATCTTGGGGATCCTTATCCCATTAAATTTAGCCCTTTTGATTACTTTTGCTTACCACAAAGAAAACTTGCTGCCGAACGAAAGGAGTATGAGATGAGTTTCCGAGATTTGCCTTATCATTACTATGATTATACCTAGATCTATTTGTGTTTGTATGCCTAGCTAAGGGCGTTAAACAATAGCGCTTGTTGGGAGGCAACCCAATTTTAATTTTGTTCTTTGCTTTTTGTTCCTGTTTTGCTTTGAATAATTCATCTAGCCTCTGGTTAGATGTGGTTTTGTGTTTTAATTAGTGTTTGTTCCAAGTAAGACATTTGGGATGCCTTACGGTGATACTTGTTTTGATCTTGCTGAGAAACAAAAACTTTTGCACCCAGGAAAATAATTTTCATAATTCACAGAAGCGTGATACGTCCATTTTGCATCATGCTTTGATATTGATATTTATTGCATTATGGGCTGTTATTACTAATTATGTCACAATACTTATGCCTTTTCTCTCTTAGTTTACAAGGTTTACACGAAGAGGGAGAATGCCGGCAGCTGGAATTCTGGGCTGGAAAAGGAGCAAATATTAGATACCTATTCTGCACGACTCCAAAAGTCATGAAACTCCACAGAAGTTATTTTTGTAATTAATAAAAAATACTGAGCAAAGAAAATACGAGAGGGGGCCACCCACCGTCCATGAGGGTGGGGGCGCGCCCTACCCCCTGGGCGCGCCCCTGCCTCGTGGGCCACCTAACAGGCCTACGGTGCCCATCTTTGGCTATATGAAGTCTTTCATCCTGGAAAAAAGAAAAAGGAAGCTTTCGGGACGAAACACCGCCGCCACGAGGCGGAACCTTGGCGGAACCAATCTAGGGCTTCGGCGGACCTGTTCTGCCGGGGAAACATCCCTCCGGGAGGGGGAAATCATCACCATCATCATCACCATCGATCCTCCCATTGGGAGGGGGTCAATATCCATCAACAGCTCCACAACACCATCTCCTCTCAAACCCTAGTTCATCTCTTTTATCCGATCTTTGTCTCAAAACCTCATATTGGTACCTGTGGGTTGCTAGTAGTTTTGATTACTCCTCGTAGTTGATGCTAGTTGGTTTATTCGGTGGAAGATTATATGTTTAGATCCTTAATGCATATTAATACCCCTCTAATTATGAACATGAATATGATTTGTGAGTAGTTACGTTTGTTCCTGGGGACATGGGAGAAGTCTTGCTATAAGTAGTCATGTGAATTTGGTATTCGTTCGATATTTTGATAAGATGTATTTTGTCTTTCCTCTAGTGGTGTCATGTGAACGTCGACTACATGACACTTCGCCATTGTTTGGGCCTAGGGGAAGGCACTGGGAAGTAATAACTAGATGATGGGTTGCTAGAGTGACAGAATCTTAAACCCTAGTTTATGCGTTGCTTCGTAAGGGGCTGATTTGGATCCATATGTTTCATGCTATGGTTAGGTTTACCTTAATTCTTCTTTCATAGTTGCAGATGCTTGCAGGAGTAGTTAATCATAAGTGGGATGCTTGTCCAAGGAAGGGCAACACCCAAGCACCGGTCCACCCACATATCAGACTATCAAAGTAATGAACGCGAATCATATGAGCGTGGTGAAAACTAGCTTGACGATAATTCCCGTGTGTCCTCAGGAGCGTTTTCCTTCATATAAGAATTTTTTCAGGCTTGTCCTTTACTACAAAATGGATTGGGCCACCTTGCTGCAGCTTATTTACTTTTGTTACTTGTTACCCGTTACGAATTACCTTATCACAAAATTATCTGTTACCGATAATTTTAGTGCTTGCAGAGAATACCTTACTGAAAACCGCTTGTCATTTCCTTCTGCTCCTCGTTGGGTTCGACACTCTTACTTATTGAAAGGACTATGATAGATCCCCTACACTTGTGCGTCATCAAGACTCTTTTCTGGTGCCATTGCCGGGGAGTGAAGCGCCTTTGGTAAGTGGAACTTGGTAAGGAAAAATTTATATAGTTTGTTGAAATTTACTGTCACTTGTTACTATGGAATGTAATCCTTTGAGGGGTTTGTTCAGGGTATATTCACCCCGACCAGTAGAGCAAAGAGTTGCTCCTCAACCTACTGAACCTACTGAAAATGTTTACTTTGAAATTCCTTCGGGTATGATAGGGAAACTGCTAGCTAATCCTTTTACAGGAGATGGAACATTGCATCCCGATTTGCACCTAATCTATGTGGATGAAGTTTGTGGATTATTTAAGCTTGCAGGTATGCCCAAGGATGTTATCAAGAAGAAGGTCTTCCCTTTATCTTTGAAGGGAGGCATTGACATGGTTTAGGCTATGTGATGATATGGGATCATGGAACTACAACCGATTGAAATTGGAATCTCATCAGAACTTTATCCTATGCATCTTGTTCATCGTGATCGTAATTATATATATAATTTTTGGCCTCGGGAAGGAGAAAGCACCACTCAAGCTTGGGGGAGGCTTAAGTCAATGTTATATTCATGCCCCAATCATGAGCTCTCAAGAGAAATTATTATTCAAAAAATTTATGCCCGGCCTTCTCTCAACAATCGCTCCATGCTCGATGCTTCTTGGACTGGCTCTTTCATGATGAAGACTATTGAATTCAAATGGGATTTATTGGAAAGAACTAAACACAACTCGAAAGATTGGGATCTCGACGAAGGTAAGGAGTCAGGTATAACACCTAAGTTTGATTGTGTTAAATCTTTTATGGATACCGATGCTTTTCGTGAATTTAGCACTAAATATGAACTTGACTCTGAGATAGTAGCTTCTTTCTATGAATCATTTGCTACTCATGTTGACCTCCCTAAGGAGAAGTGGTTTAAATATAATCCTCCTGTTGAAGTAAAAGTAGTTGCACCTATTAAATTTGAATAAAATACTATCACTTATAATGATCCGATTGTTCCTACTACCTATATTGAGAAACCACCTTTCCCTATTAGGATAAAGGATCATGCTAAAGCTTCAACTGTGATTCGTAAGAGTAATGCTAGAACACCTGCACTACCTGAGCAAATTAAAGTTGAACCTAGTATTGCTATGGTTAAAGATCTCTTGGATGATAATATTGATGGGCATGTTATTTACTTCTGTGATGAAGCTGCTAGAATTGCTAGACCTGATACTAAAAATAAACATAGACATGTTGTAGGCATGCATGTTATTTCTGTTAAAATAGGAGATCATTGTTATCATGGCTTATGTGATATGGGTGCTAGTGCAAGTGCAATACCTCATTCCTTATACAAAGAAATTATGCATGATATTGCACCTGCTGAGATAGAAGAAATCGATGTTACAATTAAGCTTGCCAATAGAGATACTATTTCACCAGTTGGGATTGTTAGAGATGTTGAAGTCTTGTGTGGGAAAGTTAAATATCCTACTGATTTTCTTGTTCTTGGCTCCCCACAAGATGACTTTTGTCCCATTATATTTGGTAGACCCTTCTTGAATACTGTTAATGCTAAGATAGACTGCAAAAAGGATGTTGTTACGATTGGTTTAGGGGGTATGTCTCATGACTTTAATTGTGCTAAATTTCGTAGACAACCCCATGATAAAGAATTGCCTAGTAAGGATGAAATTATTGGTCTTGCTTCTATTGCCGTGCCTCCTAATGATCCTTTAGAACAAATATTTGCTAGACCATGAAAATGATATGTTTATGAATGAAAGAAGGGAGATAGATGAAGTATTATTTAAACATGGACCTATTTTGAAACACAACTTGCCTGTTGAAATTATAGGAGATCCTCCACCACCCAAGGGTGATCCCGTGTTTGAGCTTAAACCACTACCTGATACTCTTAAATATGCGTATATTGATGAAAAGAAGATATATCCTCTTATTATTAGTGCTAACCTTTCAGAGCAGGAAGAGGATAAATTAGTGAAAACTCTGAAGAATCACCGTGCTGCTATTGGATATACTCTTGATGATCTTAAGGGCATTAGTCCCACTCTATGCCAACACAAAATAAAATTGGAGAAAGACGCCAAACCAGTTGTTGATCACCAACGACGGTTAAATCCTAAGATGAAAGAAGTGGTATGAAAATAAATACTAAAGCACCTGGAGGCAGGTATAATTTATCCCGTTGCTGATAGTCAGTGGGTAAGTCATGTCCATTGTGTCCCTAAGAAGGGAGGTATTACTGTCGTTCCTAATGATAAAGATGAATTGATCCCGCAAAGAATTGCTACAGGTTATAGGATGGTAATTGATTTCTGCCAATTAAGTTAAGCTACTAAAAAGGATCATTACCCTTTGCCTTTTATTGATCAAATGCTACAAAGATTATCCAACCATACACATTTTTTGCTTTCTAGACGGTTACTCTGGTTTCTCTCAAATACCTGTGTAAAAAGAGGTTCAAGAAAAGACCACTTTTACTTGCCCTTTAGGTAATTTTGCTTATAGATGTATGCCTTTTGGTTTATGTAATGCACCTGCTATTGGGGAACGTAGTAATTTCAAAAAAATTCCTACGCACACGCATGGATCATGGTGATCCATAGACATGAGAGGGGAGAGTGTTGTCCACGTACCCTCGTAGACCATAAGCGGAAGCGTTATGACAACGCGGTTGATGTAGTCGTACGTCTTCACGATCCAACCGATCCAAGAATCGAACGTACGACACCTCCGAGTTCAGCACACGTTCAGCTCGATGACGATCCCCAGACTCCGATCCAGCAGGGTGTTGGGGATGAGTTCCGTCAGCACGATGGCATGGTGACGATGATGATGTTCTACCGACGCAGGGCTTCGCCTAAGCACCGCAACGATATGACTGAGGTGGAATATGGTGGAGGGGGGCACCGTTCACGGCTAAGGAACGATCACGAAGATCAACTTGTGTGTCTTGGGGTGCCCCCTGCCCCCGTATATATAGGAGCAAGGGGGGAGGCCGGCCAGCCCTAGGGGGCGCGCCAAGGAGGGGGGAGTCCTCCTCCTAGTGGGAGTAGGACTCCCCTTTCCTAGTCCCACTAGGAAGGAGGAAGGGGGAAGGAAAGAGAGGGAGAGGGAGAGGGAAAGAGGGGCCGCGCCCCCCTCCCCTAGTCCAATTCAGACTCCCCATGGGGGGGCACCACCTCCTGGGATGCTGCCCACTCTCTCCCCTTAGGCCCACTAAGGCCCAATACTTCCCCGGGGGGTTCCGGTAATCCCTCCGGCACTTCGGTTTTCTCCGAAATCACCCGGAACACTTCCGGTGTCCGAATATAGTCGTACAATATATCAATCTTTATGTCTCGACCATTTCAAGACTCCTTGTCATGTCCGTGATAACATCCGGGACTCCGAACAACCTTCGGTACATCAAAACTTATAAACTTATAATAAAACTGTCATCGTAACGTTAAGCGTGCGGACCTTACGAGTTCGAGAACTATGTAGACATGACCTAGAACTATTCCCGGTCAATAACCAATAGCGGAACCTGGATTCTCATATTGGCTCCTACATATTCTACGAAGATCTTTATCGGTCAAACCGCATAACAACATACGTTGTTCCCTTTGTCATCGAAATGTTACTTGCCCGAGATTCGATCATCGGTATCCAATACCTAGTTCAATCTCGTTACCGGCAAGTCTCTTTACTCGTTACGTAATGCATCATTCCGTAACTAACTCATTAGCTACATTGCTTGCAAGGCTTATAGTGATGTGCATTACCGAGAGGGCCCAAAGATACCTCTCCGACAATTGGAGTGACAAAACCTAATCTCGAATTACGCCAACTCAACATGTACCTTCGGAGACACCTGTAGAGCTCCTTTATAATCACCCAGTTATGTTGTGACGTTTGGTAGCACACAAAGTGTTCCTCCGGTAAACGG
Organism: Aegilops speltoides; assembly: GCA_021437245.1. Classification (NCBI taxonomy): domain Eukaryota; kingdom Viridiplantae; phylum Streptophyta; class Magnoliopsida; order Poales; family Poaceae; genus Aegilops; species Aegilops speltoides. The sequence goes on from CM038144.1 coordinate 456,222,687, forward strand.
GAGTTGCATAATCTCATACTTGTAGGAAGTTTGTATAAGTCATGAAGAAAGCAATAGCAACATACTAAATGGTCAAGTGCTAGGCTAACAGAATGGGTCAAGTCAATCACATCATTCTCCTAATGATGTGATCCCATTAATCAAATGACAACACATGTCTATGGTTAGGAAACATAACCATCTTTGATTAATGAGCTATTCAAGTAGAGGCACACTAGTGACATTATGTTTGTCTATGTATTCACACATGTATCATGTTTCCGGGTAATACAATTCTAGCATGAATAATAAACATTTATCATGATATGAGGAAATAAATAATAACTTTATTATTGCCTCTAGGGCATATTTCCTTCAGCCTCCCACTTGCACTAGAGTCAATAATCTAGATTACACAGTTATTATTCTAACACCCATGGAGTCTTGGTGCCGATCATGTTTTGCTCGTGGAAGAGGCTTAGTCAACGGGTCTGCAACATTCAGATCCGTATGTATCTTGCAAATCTCTATGTCTCCCACCTGGACTTGGTCCCGGATGGAATTGAAGCGTCTCTTGATGTGCTTCGTCCTCTTGTGAACTCTGGATTCCTTTGCCAAGGCAATTGCACCAGTATTGTCACAGAAGATCTTCATTGGTCCCGATGCACTAGGTATGACACCTAGATCAGAAATGAACTCCTTCATCCAGACTCCTTCATTTGCCGCTTCCGAAGCAGCTATGTACTCCGCTTCGCATGTAGATCCCGCCAAGATGCTTTGTTTAGAACTGCACCAACTTACAGCTCCACCGTTTAATAAAGACACGTATCCGGTTTGCGATTTAGAATCGTCCGGATCAGTATCAAAGCTTGCATCGACGTAACCATTTACGACTAGCTCTTTGTCGCCTCCATAAATGAGAAACATATCCTTAGTCCTTTTCAGGTATTTCAGGATGTTCTTGACCGCTGTCCAGTGATCCACTCCTGGATTACTTTGGTACCTCCCTGCTAAAGTTATTGCTAAGCATACGTCAGGTCTGGTACACAGCATTCCATACATGATAGAGCCTATGGCTGAAGCATAGGGAACATCTTTCATTTTCTCTCTATCTTCTGCTGTGGTCGGGCATTGAGTCTGACTCAACTTCACACCTTGTAATACAGGCAAGAACCCTTTCTTTGCCTAATCCATTTTGAACTTTTTCAAAACTTTATCAAGGTATGTGCTTTGTGAAAGTCCAATTAAGCGTCTTGATCTATCTCTATAGATCTTGATGCCCAATATGTAAGCAGCTTCACCGAGGTCTTTCATTGAAAAACTTTTATTCAAGTATCCCTTTAGGCTATCCAGAAATTCTATATCATTTCCAATCAACAATATGTCATCTACATATAATATCAGAAATGCTACAGAGCTCCCACTCATTTTCTTTTAAATATAGGCTTCTCCAAAAGTCTGTATAAAACCATATGATTTGATCACACTATCAAAGCGTTTATTCCAACTCCGAGATGCTTGCACCAGTCCATAAATGGATCGCTGGAGCTTGCACACTTTGTTAGCACCTTTTGGATCGACAAAACCTTACGGTTGCATCATATACAACTCTTCTTCCAGAAATCCATTCAGGAATGCAGTTTTGACATCCATTTGCCAAATTTCATAATCATAAAATGCGGCAATTGCTAACATGATTCGGACAGACTTAAGCATCGCTACGGGTGAGAAAGTCTCATCGTAGTCAACCCTTTGAACTTGTCGAAAACCTTTCGCAACAAGTCGAGCTTTGTAGACAGTTACATTACCATCAGCGTCAGTCTTCTTCTTGAAGATCCATTTATTCTCAATGGCTTGCCGATCATCGGGCAAGTCAACCAATGTTCATACTTTGTTCTCATACATGGATCCCATCTCAGATTTCATGGCTTCAAGCCATTTTGTGGAATCTGGGCTCATCATCGCTTCCTCATAGTTCGTAGGTTCGTCATGGTCAAGTAACATGACTCCCAGAATAGGATTACCGTACCACTCTGGTGCGGATCTTACTCTGGTAGACCTACGAGGTTCAGTAGAAACTTGATCTGAAGTTTCATGATCAATATAATTAGTTTCCTCACTAATTGGTGTAGGTTTCACAGGAACCGGTTCTTGTGATGAACTATTTTCCAATAAGGGAGCAGGTACAGTTACCTCATCAAGTTCTACTTTCCTCCCACTCACTTCTTTTGAGAGAAACTCCTTCTCTAGAAAGGATCCGAATTTAGCAACGAAAATCTTGCCCTCAGATCTGTGATACACTAGTGCAGAACTGGGCAATAGCACCGGTTCGTAAGGCCCTATAGTGCCGGTTACATAACCGGCACTAATTTGTGGTCACTAAAGGCCACCCCCCCTTTAGTACCGGTTCAGCATGAACCGGTGCTAAAGGGCAACCACGTGGCACGAGCCAGCTCCGGGGGCCTGGAGCCCTTTAGTACCGGTTGGTAACACCAACCGGTACTATAAGGTTTGGTGGGTTTTTAGTTTTATGATTTCTTTTTCATTTAATTTTGTACACGTTATGCATCATACATCATGCATGCTTTGTTTATCAACGCTGCTGCTATGTTCATTGCACCCGCAGATATAACATGCTCATGCATGCTTTGCATCATTACATCATCATATATATATAATAACAAGTCCTACTAATCATGCATCATCATACAACTTCTACTCGTTATTAATAATAAGTCATACGATCATCATCCTCATATATAGTCATCGAACCCAACCCTACATAATTGTTCTTAGCACATGATCATCGATGTCGGTAGGACCTAAACACCCTTAAGGTAAAATAGCATGAAACAATATAGACCACGACTCTCCATTATGAAGAATGGCGATCATCCTGTCTCCAATTCTTGCCTTTCATCGCTTATTGCTTCCAAGAAGCTCCTTACGACCGTCCATACATTTTTTCCATTCTTTGATTGTTATGTCTCCACTTCTTTTAGAAACCGGTATGGACGGTTGAGATTCAGTAGACGACCTGGTCGTATGTTCAAAACATGAAGGCTACCACGGTATACATCGGATGAGGCACACAATCATTCGGGATTATCTGCTGAAAAACATAATAATAACTTTGTAGTTAGCAATGATGTACTAGTTTTAGAAGTGTGCAAAAGATGCACGGATGTTGTAATAGTAAAAATAATCTTACCGGGTATCTCCATGGTAGTTACCGTAGTTCAACACGTGCACTAGTGGCACGTATTGACCATAATGTTGAGGAGTTTGATTGTAGATATTGTAATTCTCAAGATCAGTACAAAATCCGACCAGATGATTTTTCTCTTGATAAGTTAATTCGGAGCCTTCATTGTAGTATCGTTCATCTACCATCTTCCGCACATTCTTTGAAGAATGAAAATAAGCTGTCAATGGAGATAAGTTGTCAACATTATATTTTGAAATAAACAATATAAATTACTTAATAACTATGTTTAGCTCACATGAGGGAAGAACTGGAGGTGTATCCACAAAGACCCAAATCGAAGGTGTCTCTTGCTCGATTGTAGGATCACCAAGATCCATGGTGACAAGCATACCCTCATCAAGACCATACATCTTGCAAAATGCATCCCAATTTTGCAACCAAAATGGGTTACACTCTGAGCATTGTACAGCTTTACTTGAAAATCCACACCATGTTCGGTACTTAGGATAATTTTTTGGATTGAAATTTTCATGGTCTTCAAAACCCATCCTCTCCAAGACATAGCGTCTTGCAAAGCATGGGATAAGCTAGTCGAATTGGAAAAGATGAAAATACACGTTAAAATAGTTGAAGTCGTGCAATTACGAAAAAACTATTGTCGCTGCTTGCATCCGTATGAACATCGAGGTCTCCTCGAGCTTAATCTGAAGCGCCGATCTTAAATCAGCTCAATGAACTGTCATGAGATACCTCGGTCGTCGTGGCACCGGTCGCACTCCCGGGCGGTTTTCGTCGTCCGATGAGTACGACATTTCCGGCCTACGTTCATAATTTAGTTTTATTAATTAAGTCAACTATCTAGTTCTACTACTAAGCACTTACTATAAATAAATAAGTAGTACTTACTAAAACAAACTACTTCTATATATAGTAAAATAAATTAGTTTATTAAATCAACTAGCTAGTTCAACTATATATAAACTACTTCTTCTTTTTTCCTTTTTCTAAATACTATGAACAAAAAATCATTAAAATTCTATGAACAAAATTAATTACACAATCTAAATATCACCAAAAAATCTATTAACAATAATATCACCAAACATGCATATTTAATAATAATATCACCAAAAAATCTATTAACAAAAAAAATCTATTAACAGAAAAATAATCTATTAACAGAAAAATCTATTAATTCAACTAGTTCAACTAAGCATTTACTAAAAATAAACTAGTTATATTAATTCAACTAGTTCAACTAATTAGGCATTTACTAAAAATAAACTAGTTCTATATATATATATATATATATATTAATTCAACAAGTTCAACTAAGCATCTTCTAAAAATAAACTAGTTCTATATATTAATTCAACTAGTTCAACTAATTAAGCATTATATTTACTAAAAATAAACAAGTTATTATATTAATTCATCAATGATAACATTTCTAACATTCTGAAAATAAACTAGATAGTTCTAATTCATCTAAACATTATATATAGAAAAAAGAAAATAAGTAAAAAAAAATGTGTGTGTGTGTGTATATACGTGTGTGTGTACGTGTGTGTGTGTGTGTGTTTGTGTGTACGTGTCTGTGTGTATGTGTGTGTATGCGTGTGTGTGTGTAGTGTGTGTATGCGTGTGTGAGTGTGTGTGTGTGTGTGTGTGTGTGTGTGTGTGTGTGTGTGTGTGTACGTGTATGCGTGTGTATACGTATATAGACGCGTCTGGTGGCGCGAAACAGCGACGGCGGCGGCGGGGCGGAGACGGCGACGAGACGGGCGGCGACGACCGGGGATTTAAGCGACGAGATCGCCGCCGGCGGCGATATATATGGCGACAAGACGGGCGGCGGGCGGTATGCGGCGGCGATAATGACGGCGGCGGGCAGCGAGGGCGACGAAGCGGCGAAGCGGCGAGGACGACGAGCGGCGAGGGCGACGAGCGGCGAAGCGGCGAGGACGACGAGCGGCGGGGCGAGGGCGAGGGCGTCGTCGAGATCGAAAAAGTGGAACGAATCGCGGCGATAACTGATTTTTCGTAAGTGCCATATATATAGGGGAGTTTTAGTACCGGTTGGAGCCACCAACCGATACTAAAACCCAATTTTGGCCAGCCCAAGCGGCGGAACGAGGTTTTTAGTACGGTTGGTGGCTCCAACGGTTCTAAAACACACATTAGTACCGGTTGGAGCCACCAACCGGTACTAAAGGTCGTCTTGCGCACCAGCGGTGCGCTATATTTTAGTCCCACCTCGCCGGCGAAGGGCAGCCGCCTTGTTTATAAACCCAGCCGCGATCGCTGTCGTCGGCGCGATGGGCGGACGACACCTATGGGGCCGCGGGGGCGGCCCTTCGTGTGTTGATGCGAGGCGGAGGATGCATAGAGAGCAGATCGAGGCGATGCGCGCGGGCGAGGGGATTTTTACCCAGCTTCGGGCCGCGATGGTCGCGTAAAACCCTACTGCTGCTTTTGTGTTGTATTTGATCTTGCTCGAGAATGCGAGCGAGTGGTGGTGTGGTGTGTGGAACCAGCCGAATCCCAGGCGCTAGAGTTGCCGAGGGTTCGGGCCTCGCGAGAGTAGCGAATGATCGGAACCCCCGCGAGAGTAGCTAATGATCGGAACCTCCTCTACGTTGTGCATGGGCCTCCTTTTATAGGGCAAGGGGTCACCGACAGGTGTCAACGTAGGGTAGAGGGGTAAAAATGTAAAAGAGGTGGTAGTTGGAATAGTGCGGGAACAAAGCAGCTACGATTAGCTTGAGCAAAGGATTCTACCTACTTTTGACAGAGGGGACAAGAGCATTAAATGCCGTCGCCGTCGCCCCAAAAGCTCCGCCCTGCGTCTCCGTTTGCCACGGCGATGAAGCCACCACCGTGGAGTGCCACCGCACCCTTCATGCAGACTGACCATCCGCCACGCGTCTCTGGAGAGGGCTGAAGGCGACGCGGGCGATGAGCTGGAGTGCGGGCATGCATCGCAGCTCCCGGCAAGTACCTTGCCGGGTCTTGATCTTGCCGGCCCGGAGCTTGTCGGGCTTGTAGTCTTGTCGCTCCCCGGGCCCTCGCCGGGACGCGCATGGCGTCGAGGCGTGTCTTCTGTGATGTGATCTTATAGTCTCCCCGGCGAGCTCCTCTCGCCAGGGACTTGCATGAGCGATGTGGTCTTGAGCCTGGAACGGCCTTCCCGGCAAGCTCCTCTTGCCGGGGTCTTAACCTTCTGTCTTGTACACTTTGTTCTTGAATGGCTTGGTATGGAGCGGAAATGGTCTCCGGCAAGCATTTGGTGGATCCAGCTGCGGGAAGCTGCGGCTGCCCGTGCACAAGTTGGGGTACTGAGGTACCCCTACCTTAGTACACCGACAGAGCCCGGGCTGGGCCACACACAGTGCCGAAGCTGTTGGGCCAGGCCCAAGACGATCTGCAGACGGCACGCGCAGCCCATGGCGCGTCGAATCTGCTACAGATCCGCCGCTTCCCCGGCAGCACGCGTCGATTGCGGCGTCGTGGGAGGCGTGGGCGGCGCATGCAGCCTTTAAGGCATCCACCCGTGATCGTGGCGCAGAGCGGGTCGCTTCACCGTCGCTCGGCTCCGCTTTTTATGCCACGCGGCCCTCATGCATGGGGGTCGTGGGCGGCGAAGGTGGGAGGCCGAGCCGTCACGGGGCGGAGAGGGCGAGTCGGCCCCGCTCCTCTGGCCTCCTCTCCCCGGCAGGCTTATTTTGCCGGGGGCTCCTTGACCTACCTCCTGAACTCCTGAACAGAGAAACAGGAGGGGGATCACGGGCACCTTATCTTTTTAAATTGTAAGCCCTCGGGCATTAGCTGCATTTAAGAACTTGTAATCCTCTCTATCATGTTTTTCATCCTCTATGGACTTGTACTAAACTGGATGTTTTTAATGAAAAGAGGGAAAGCTTGCGGACGAGTCTTTTACTTGATCGTGCCTTGTGTGTTCTTACGCTATCGGGGAGCTTGCCGGGCGAACACGCTTATCGACCATGGGACAGCCCGCTGGTGGTGTCGCTTCCGCAAGCAACCTTGTCGGGCGATTCGCGACGCTTAACTTGTGGCGAGGCTCGAAAGCAAGATAAGGTGCAGCGGCACACTTGTGTTTGTTGAGCGGACTCGAAACAAACCAAATGCAATAAGCCCACGACTCGGCTCCTCCACGTCACGGGTTTTACAAGACACGCTTTCGTTCAAAGACGCAGCCCGCATTTCCGGTCCATGAGAGGATGCATGACGAGGATGAAAAACTTATCGTCTGGCAGCCCCCAAAGAACTCGACTTGCGGAGATTTAATCTTGGCGCTTCGCAGCCCAAATGAGGCGGGCTCGCCGAGGAAGAACCTTAGCACCGCGGCCCGGCGACCACGGCTTGCCGGGCCCAGTCTGCTGGTGTGATCTTCGGTTCCTCCTTGTCGCTGCAATTTCAGTCATGAAAACAGCTGAGGTAGATATGCAACACCTTCATGTATATGTATGTGTATGCAGATCTTGACTATCAATCTGATGCCGTGTCTTGCCCTTCGTATGTTTGTACTCTCGCTCTCGGGGAGCTTGTCGGGCGAACACGCTTGCAGCGGGACAGCCACCGGCGGTGTTGCTTCCGCAAACAACCTCGCCGGGCGCGATTCGGCGCTTAACTTGCTGAGCAGGCTCGAAAGCAAGATAAGGGTGCAGCAGCACACTTGTGTTTGTTGAGCGGACTCGGAAACAAAACAAGCACACAACTGGACCACGACTTGGCTCCTCTCGCGCACAAGCCTCTCATACGAAGGACACCTCACGGCAGGGCTTGCCGCGTTACACCCTCTTCTTTACGCCCTTTGTGCGCTTTCACCCCTCGCTTCTAGGGAACTTGCGGCGCTTAACGCGCTTTGCTGAGTCTGGGACATCAGCAGCCCGCTGGTGGCGTCGCTTCCGGCAAGCAACCTTGCAGCGTCTAGCTCGCGACGCACTTAACTTGCTGGCGGACTCAAAAGCGAAACAAGGGCGCGGCTGGTCGCGGCTCACTTTTTACTCGTTGAGTGTGTTGAAGCAAAGTAAGGGTGCGGCTATTCACAAGCAGGCTCCTCGGCGCACAGGTTTTGTGCACAAGCAGCGAACGAGAGGATATAACGAATAAAAGCGTGGAATTAAGGAGTGCTCGCACGAAGGCTCGGCGACTTAGCTTTTCTTTTTCTTGCTTCTTGGCACTTGCTGGTGGAACTCAATGGCGCGTCCTCGGCGACAGCGCAGCACTCGAGAGTGCGTTTGCGGAACGAGCACCGTGCTGTCTTTGCGGGCTTATAGCGTTCGAGGAGCCGTGCTCGCCGGAGTGGCGCGAGCCGTCCTCGCCGGACTTAGAGCTCGATGGCGCGTCCTCGGCGACAGCGTGGCGTTCAAGGAGACACGCTTGCGGCGCGGAGGAAGCGGGAGCGGCGGCGCGAGAATCGAGACATGCTCGGACTCCTAATAGCGATAGGAGGAGCAAGACCTGCTCGGCACTTTCGCTTTGCTCGTGTCCGACAGCAGTCCGGAGCATCCCGCGAGCCTCCGGCCTATTCTTGCCCGGCGAAAGCGGATACCACCTCTCGTGGCATGGCGCTGCTGGGCAGCCGTGTGCTGAGATGGACGTGGATCTGCGGAGACCGAGGCGCGGTCATCCGTCCTGTCCCTGGATCTGGTGGCGCCGCGAGTGCCCTCGCCGGCGTCCACCCTTCCACCGGCGTCTCCTCCGCCCACCGTTGGCTCCGGTGGCGGTGGGGAAGACGGAGATGGGTCTGCGACCCTCGAAGCTCTCGTCTTCGGGGCCATGGCGCGGTTGTCGATGAAGCCGCTGACGAAACTGGAGAGGTTGATGAAGAACGCGGCCGCGCGAACGCCGGATCAGGTCCGCACAACCTCGACGCCCCCTACCTGGCGCGCCAAAGATGTCGGGCGCGATGGGGCGCGACACCTATGGGGCCGCCGGGGACGGCCCCTTCGTGTGTTGATGCGAGGGCGGAGGATGCCTGAGAGCGGTCGAGGCGTCTGCGCAGGGCGAGGGATTTTACCAGGCCGGGCGCGATGGTCGTGTAAAACCCTCTGCTGCTTTTGTGTTGTATTTGATCTTGCTCGAGAATGCGGCGAGTGGTGGTGTGGTGTGGGAACCAGCCGAATCGAGCGCTAGAGTTGCCGAGGTTCGGGCCTCGCGAGAATAGCGAATGATCGGAACCCCGAGAGTAGCTAATGATCGAACCTCCTCTACGTTGTGCATGGGCCTCCTTTTATAGGGCAAGGGTCACCGACAGTGTCAGCGTGGGGTAGAGGGGTAAAATGTAAAAGAGGTGGTAGTTGGAATAGTGCGGAAGCAGTGCAGCTCGATTAGCTTGAACGATGGATTCTACCTACTTTTGACAGAGGGGGACAAGAGCATTAAATGCCCGTCGCCGTCGCCCCAAAAGCTCCCGCCCTTGCGTCTCCGTTTGCCACGGCGATGAAGCCACCACCGTGGAGTGCCACCGCACCCTTCATGCAGCACAGCCATCCGCCACGCGTCTCTGGAGAGGGCTGAAGGCGACGCGTGGGCAGATGAGCTGGAGTGCGGGCATGCATCGCAGCTCCCCCGGCAAGTACCTTGCCGGGGTCTTGATCTTGCCGGGCCCGGGAGCTTGTCGGGCTTGTAGTCTTGTCGCTCCCCGGGCCCTCGCCGGGACGCGCATGGCGTCGAGGCGTGTCTTCTGTGATGTGATCTTATAGTCTCCCCGGCGAGCTCCTCTCGCCGAGGACTTCATGAGCGATGTGGTCTTGAGCACAGAGCGGCCTTCCCGCAAGCTCCTCTTGCCGGGTCTTAACCTTCATCTTGTACACTTTGTTCTTGAATGGCTTGGTATGGAGCGGAAATGGTCTCCGCAAGCATTTGGTGGATCCAGTGCGGGAAGTCTGCGCCGCCCGATGCACAAGTTGAAGTCTTGAGGTACCCCTACCTTAGTACACCGACACGCCCTTCGAACTCCTCTATATAGCAGGCTTACAGGCCTAACTAAAAGCTGCTTGCCCGTGAGCCTCCTGGCCCTTCTGGGCCTGCATTTGCACACCTAGGACTGGTAGGCTCATCGGGCAGCGCCCCAACATTTTTTTAAATTTTTTTCTTTTCTGCGTTATTTATTTTCTTCTATTTATTTTTGAGTAATTTTTTTATATAGTTATTTATTTTCTGCTTTATTTTTTTCTTCTATTTATTTTTGAGTAGTTTTTTGCCGTATTTAGTTTCTTTGTGAATATTTTTGCTTTATATTAGTTTTTTCTTTTCGCATTATTTATTTTCTTCTATTTATTTTTGAGTAATTTTTTATATAGTTATTTCTTTTACGCTTTATTTTTTTCTTCTATTTATTTCTGAGTAGTTTTTTTGCCGTATTTAGTTTCTTTGTGAATATTTTTGCTTTATATTAATTTTTTCTTTTCTGCATTATTTATTTTCTTCTATTTATTTTCTTCTTCTTCTTCCTCTTCCTCTTCTTATTCTTCTTCTCCTTCTCCTTCTCCTTCTCCTCCTTCTTCTTCTACTTCCTCTTCCTCTTCTTATTCTTCTTCTCCTTCTCCTTCTTCTTCTTCTTCTTCTTCTTCTTCTTCTTCTTCTCCTTCTTCTTCCTCCTCCTTCTTCCTCCTCCTTCTTCTTCCTCTTCCTTCTTCTTCTTCTTCCTCCTCCTCCTTCTTCTTCCTCTTCTTCTTCTTCTTCTTCTCCTTCTTCTTCCTCTTCTCCTTCTTCTCCTTCTTCCTCCTCCTCTTCTTCTTCTTCTTCTTCTTCTTCTTCTTCTTCTTCTTCTTCTCTTCTTCTTCTTCTTCTCCTCCTCCTCCTTCTTCTTCTTCTTCTTCTTCTTCTCCTCCTTCCTTTTTCCATCACAGAAGAAGTCCGGAGTTGTAATAAGTTATTAAAAATAAAAAAGAGGTGCAATGCTCGTTAATTTACTTCAAGCCTTTTGGAATAGTGTAAACTACACTGCGCGTAGCTCCGTGCAATCTACCATATTCCTAAAGGCTTGAAGCTAAGCAACGTGAGCATTGAGCCTCTTCTTCATCGTCTCTGCACCCAGGGCTTATAAACCGCTCCTACTCCCTCTCTCTTGGCGAGGTGGGACTAAAAACAGCTTACCCTTTAGTACCGTTGGAGCCACCAACCGTACTAAAGGTGGTGCGCTGCTGCACAAAATTTAATTAGTGTCATTTAGCTCAAAACAAATCATTAAATGCATGAAAAATATCAAATGAAGGCGAAATGGTTGAAAGTTGATGGCGTCGCTTTGAATGATGCATCTTGAATGCACAAAAGTCTGGAGTTGTAATAAGTTAAAAAATGAAATGTCTTTGTAATGATGAGTTTAATTTCGTTAGAAACACGAATACTTGAAAGAGATTGTCCAGTTTGTAAACGAAGTGCATCCAGTTTTGCCGTAACCCTCTCTACTTTTTGAACAATCTATGTGGGTGAAATGATGATACCATGCCAAATTTCAACTTTTTGAGTTCATTTGTAGTGCTTTTCAATTTCGAGTCATTTAGTTCTCAAAACAAATCATTGAATGCATGAAAAATAGCAAATGAAGGCGAAATGGTTGAAAGTTGATGGCGTCGCTTTGAATGGTGCATCTTGGGCCGCACAAAAAGTCCGGAGTTGTAATAAGTTTAAAAAATGAAATGCCTTTGTAACAGATGAGTTTAATTTCGCGTAAACCTGAATCTCGCGAAAGAGATTGTCCAGTTTGTAAACGAAGTGCATCCAGTTTTGCCGTAAGCCTCTCTACTTTTTGAACAATCTATGTGGGTGAAATGATGATACCATGTCAAGTTTCAACTTTTTACAGTTCATTTGTAGTGCTTTTCAATTTCGTGTCAAAACAAATCATTGAATGCATGAAAAATAGCAAATGAAGGCGAAATGGTTGAAAGTTGATGGCGTCGCTTTGAATGGTGCATCTTGAGCATAAAAATATAAGAGCATTTACATCACGATCTTATATTTCTTTAGAGTCTAAACTGTCAATATGATCTTATAACATCAAAATACTTTGATCATCAATGATCTTTGTGTGTACAATCTGAATTGTCAATATGAGTCATCAACGATTTATAAACCGATGAAGACTCATATTGCAGCCACAAATTCTACACATAGAGTTCAATGAAGACCAAGTGCTTGTGATAGTTTGAGAAATAACATATTTAAGGTGGTAAAAGGCTTGTTAGGGGAGCGAGGTGGGACTAAAAACAGCTTGCCATAACCTCATTAGTACCGGTTAGTGGTGCGAACCGCACTAAATGGTGATGGTGGGGCCATAGCCCGACCAAGGTGACACATCCCCTTTAGTACCGGTTCGTGGCACGAACCGGTACTAAAGGTTAGCCACGAACCGGTGCTATTGATCGCCGCCACGAACCGGTGCTATTGTACACATTAGTGCTGGCTGAAATTCAAACCGGCACTATTGGGCTTCACGTATGACGCTTTTTCTACTAGTGATAGAAGGTTTACCCAATAGTCTTTTTTGGGTACCCTATGAAGACACATTTCTCCGATTTGAGTTCGAGCTTATCTGGTTGAAGTTTCTTCACATAAGCATCACAGCCCCAAACTTTAAGAAACGACAACTTTGGTTTCTTGCCAAACCACAGTTCATAAGGCGTCGTCTCAACGGATTTTGATGGTGCCCTATTTAACGTGAATGCAGCCGTCTCTAAAGCATAACCCCAAAACGATAGCGGTAAATCAGTAACAGACATCATAGATTGCACCATATCTAGTAAAGTACGATTACGATGTTCGGACACACCAATTTTTTTGTGGTGTTCCGGGTGGCATGAGTTGCGAAACTATTCCGCATTGTTTCAAATGTAAACCAAACTCGTAACTCAAATATTGTCCTGCATGATCAGATCGTAGAAATTTTATTTTCTTGTTACGATGATTTTCCACTTCATTATGAAATTCTTTGAACTTTTCAAATGTTTCAGACTTGTGTTTCATCAAGTAGATATACCCATATCTGCTCAAATCATCTGTGAAGGTGAGAAAATAACGATACCCGCCGCGAGCATAAATATTCATTGGACCACATACATCAGTATGTATGATTTCCAATAAATCAGTTGCTCGCTCAATAGTTCGGGAGAACGGCGTTTTAGTCATCTTGCCCATGAGGCAATGTTCACAAGTGATTCATAATCAAGTGATTCCAAAAGTCCATCAGTATGGAGTTTCTTCATGCGCTTTACACCGATATGACCCAAACGGCAGTGCCACAAATAAGTTGCACTATCATTATCAACTCTGCATCTTTTGGCTCCAACATTAGGAATATGTGTATCACTACTATCGAGATTCAATAAAAATAGACCACTCTTCAAGGGTGCATGACCATAAAAGATATTACTCATATAAATAGAACAACCATTATTCTCTGATTTAAATGAATAACCGTCTCGCATCAAACAAGATCCAGATATAATGTTCATGCTCAACGGTGGCACCAAATAACAATTATTTAGGTCTAAAACTAATCCCGATGGTAGATGTAGAGGTAGCGTTCCCACCGCAATCACATCGACTTTGGAACCATTTCCCACACGCATCGTCACCTCGTCCTTAGCCAATCTTCCCTTAATCCGTAGTCCCTGTTTCGAGTTGCAAATATTAGCAACGGAACCAGTATCAAATACCCAGGTACTACTGCGAGCATTAGTAAGGTACACATCAATAACATGTATATCACATATAACTTTGTTCACTTTGCCATCCTTCTTATCCGCCAAATACTTGGGGCAGTTCCGCTTCGATGTCGATCGCTTGCGAGAAGCACTCGATCTCGTGCTTAGGTCCGGACTTGGGATTCTTCTCTTGAGCAGCAACTTGTTTGCTGTTCTTCTTGAAGTTCCCCTTCTTCTTCCCTTTGCCCTTTTTCTTGAAATTGGTGGTCTTATTGACCATCAACACTTGATGCTCCTTCTTGATTTCTACGTCCACAGCCTTTAGCATTGCGAAGAGCTCGGGAATAGTCTTGTCCATCCCTTGCATATTATAGTTCATCACGAAGCTCTTGTAGCTTGGTGGCAGTGATTGAAGAATTCTGTCAATGACACTATCATCAGGAAGATTAACTCCCAGTTGAATCAAGTGATTATTATACCCAGACATTTTGAATATGTGTTCACTGACAGAACTATTCTCCTCCATCTTACAGCTATAGAACTTATTGGAGACTTCATATCTCTCAATCCGGGCATTTGCTTGAAATATTAACTTCAACTCGTGGAACATCTCATATGCTCCATGAAGTTCAAAACGTCGTTGAAGACCCGGTTCCAAGCCGTAAAGAATGGCACACTGAACTATCGAGTAGTCATCAGCTTTGCTCTGCCAGATTTTCTTAACGTTGCCAGTTGCATCTGCAGCAGGACTGGCACCCAGGTGCTTCCAAGACGTAATTCTTCTATGTAGCAATGAGGATAATCCTCAGGTTACGGACCCAGTCCGTGTAATTGCTACCATCATCTTTCAACTTAGCTTTCTCAAGGAACGCATTAAAATTCAACGGAACAACAAAGACGAGCCATATATCTACAACAAACATAGACAAGCAAAATACTATCGGTACTAAGTTCATGATAAATTTAAGTTCAATTAATCATATTACTTAAGAACTCCCACTTAGACAGACATCTCTCTAGTCATCTAAGTGATCACGTGATCCAAATCAACTAAACCATGTCCGATCATCACCTGAGATGGAGTAGTTTCAATGGTGAACATCTCTAAGTTGATCATATCTACTATATGATTCATGTTCGACCTTCGGTCTCCGTGTTCGAGGCCATATCTGTATATGCTAGGCTCGTCAAGTTTAACCTGAGTATTCCGCGTGTGCAACTGTTTTGCACCCGTTGTATTTGAACATAGAGCTTATCACACCCGATCATCACGTGGTGTCTCAGCACGAAGAACTTTCGCAATGGTGCATACTCAGGGAGAACGCTTCTTGATAATTTAGTGAGAGATCATCTTAAAATGCTACCGTCAATCAAAGCAAGATAAGATGCATAAAGGATAAACATCACATGCAATCAATATAAGTGATATGATATGGCCATCATCATCTTGTGCTTGTGATCTCCATCTCCGAAACATCATCGTGATCACCATCGTCACCGGCACGACACCTTGATCTCCATCGTAGCATCGTTGTCGTTACGCCATCTATTGCTTCTACGACTATCGCTACCGCTTAGTGATAAAGTAAAGCAATTATAGGGCGTTTGCATTTCATACAATAAGCGACAACCATATGGCTCCTGCCAGTTGCCGATAACTTCGGTTACAAAATATGATCATCTCATACAATAAAATATAGCATCACATCTTGACCATATCACATCACAACATGCCCTGCAAAAACAAGTTAGACATCCTCTACTTTGTTGTTGCAAATTTTACGTGGCTGCTACGGGCTGAGCAAGAACCGTTCTTACCTACGCATCAAAACCACAATGATAGTTCGTCAAGTTAGTGTTGTTTTAACCTTCGCAAGGACCGGGCGTAGCCACACTCGGTTCAAGTAAAGTGAGAGAGACAGACACCCGCCAGTCACCTTTAAGCACGAGTGCTCGTAACGGTGATACCCGTATCGTGTAAGCGTACGCGTAATGTCGGTCCGGGCCGCTTCATCTCACAATACCGCTGAACCAAAATATGACATGCTGGTAAGCAGTATGACTTGTATCGCCCACAACTCACTTGTGTTCTACTCGTGCATATGACATCTACGCATAAAACCAGGCTCTGATGCCTCTATTGGGGAACATAGTAATTTCAAAAAAAATCCTACGCACACGCAAGGATCATGGTGATGCATAGCAAAGAGAGGGGAGAGTGTTGTCCACGTACCCTCGTAGACCATAAGCGGAAGCGTTATGACAACGCGGTTGATGTAGTCGTACGTCTTCATGATCCAACCGATCCAAGTACCGAATGTACGGCACCTCCGAGTTCAGCACACGTTCAGCTCGATGACGATCCCCGGACTCCGATCCAGCAGGGTGTCGGGGATGAGTTCCATCAGCACGACGGCGTGGTGACGATGATGATGTTCTACCGACGCAGGGCTTCGCCTAAGCACCGCAATGATATGACTGAGGTGGAATATGGTGGAGGGGGCACCGCACACGGCTAAGGAACGATCACAAAGATCAACTTGTGTGTATTGGGATGCCCCCTGCCCTCGTATATAAAGGAGCAAGGGGGAGGCCGGCCGGCCCTAGGGGGCGCGCCAAGGAGGGGGGAGTCCTCCTCCTAGTGGGAGTAGGACTCCCCTTTCCTAGTCCCACTAGGAAGGAGGAAGGGGAAGGAAAGAGAGGAGAGAGAGAGGAAAGAGGGGCGCGTCCCCTCCCTAGTCAATCGGACTCCCATGTGGGGGGGGGCCACCTCCTGGGCTGCTGCCCTCTCTCTCCCCTCAGGCCCACTAAGGCCCAATACTTCCCCGGGGGGTTCTGGTAACCCCTCCGGCACTCCGATTTTCACCGAAATCACCCGGAACACTTTTGGTGTCCGAATATAGTCGTCCAATATATCAATCTTTATGTCACGACCATTTAAAGACTCCTCGTCATGTTCGTGATCACATCCGGGACTCCGAACAACCTTCGGTACATCAAAACTTATAAACTCATAATAAAACTGTCATCATAACGTTAAGCGTGCGGACCCTACGGGTTCGAGAACTATGTTGACATGACCTAGAACTGTTCCCGGTCAATAACCAATAGCGGAACCCGGATGCTCATATTGGCTCCTACATATTCTACGAAGATCTTTATCGGTCAAGCCGCATAACAACATACGTTGTTCCCTTTGTCATCGGTATGTTACTTGCCCGAGATTCGATCGTCGCTATCCAATACCTAGTTCAATCTCGTTACCGGCAAGTCTCTTTACTCGTTACGTAATGAATCATTCCGTAACTAACTCATTAGATACATTGCTTGCAAGGCTTATAGTGATCTGTATTACCGAGAGGGCCCAGAGATAACTCTCCGGCAATCGGAGTGACAAAACCTAATCTCAAAATACGCCAACTCAACATGTACCTTCAGAGACAGCTGTAGAGCTCCTTTATAATCACCCAGTTACGTTGTGACGTTTGGTAGCACACAAAGTGTTCCTCCGGTAAAAGGGAGTTGCATAATCTCATAGTTGTAGGAACTTTGTATAAGTCATGAAGAAAGCAATAGCAACATACTAAATGATCAAGTGCTAGGCTAACGGAATGGGTCAAGTCAACCACATCATTCTCCTAATGATGTGCTCCCGTTAATCAAATGACAACACATGTCCACGGTTAGGAAACATAACCATCTTTTATTAATGAGCTAGTCAAGTAGGGGCACACTAGTGACATTATGGTTGTCTATGTATTCACACATGTATCATGTTTCCGGGTAATACAATTCTATCATGAATAATAAACATATATCATGATATGAGAAAATAAATAATAACTTTATTATTGCCTCTAGGGCATATTTCCTTCACCTGCTACCTTTCAAAGATGCATGATGGCTATATTCTCTGACTTCTGTGAAAAGATTGTTGAGGTTTTCATGGATGATTTTTCTGTTTATGGATCTTCTTTTGATGATTGCTTGAGCAACCTTGATCAAGTTTTGCAGAGATGTGAACGAAACTAATCTTGTCTTGAATTGGGAAAAATGCCACTTTATGGTTAATAAAGGCATCGTCTTGGGGCATAAAATTTCTGAAAGAGGTATTGAAGTTGATAAAGTGAAAGTTGATGCTATTGAAAAGATGTTGTGTCCTAAAGTCAATAAAGGTATAATAAGTTTCCTTGGTCATGCCGGTTTTTATAGGAGGTTTATTGAGGACTTCTCTAAAATTTCTAGGCCTCTGACTAATCTCTTACAAAAAAGATATTCCTTTGTCTTCGATGATGATTGTGTAGAAGCATTTGAAATACTTAAGAAAGCTTAGGTTTTTGCACCTATTGTTCAGCCACCTGATTGGAATTTACCCTTTGAAATTATGTGTGATGCTAGTGATTATGCTGTAGGTGTTGTTCTAGGACAAAGAGTTTATAAGAAACTAAATGTTATTCAATATGCTAGTAAAACTCTAGACAGTGCCCAGAGAAATTATGCTACTACTGAAAAAGAATTTTTAGCAGTTGTATTTGCTTGTGATAAGTTTAGACCTTATATCATTGACTCTAAAGTAATTGTTCACACTGATCATGCTGCTATTAAATATCTTATGGAAAAGAAAGATGCTAAACCTAGACTTATTAGATGGGTTCTCCTACTACAAGAATTTGATTTGCATATTATTGATAGAAAGGAAGCTGAGAACCCCATTGCCGACAACTTGTCTAGGTTAGAGAATGTTCTTGATGACCCACTACCTATTGATGATAGCTTTCCTGATGAACAATTAGCTGTCATAAATGCTTCTCATACTTCTCATTGTATGCTGCTTATGCTGATTACATTGTTGCTAAATTTATACCACCTAGTTTCCCGTACCAGCAAAATAAAAAGTTTTTCTATGATTTAAGACATTACTTCTGGGATGACCCACACCTTTATAAAGAAGGAGTAGATGGTGTTATTAGACGTTGTGTACCTGAGCATGAATAGGAACAGATCCTACGCAAGTGTCACTCCGAGGCTTGTGGAGGACACCACGCTGGATATAGAACTATGCATAAGGTATTGCAATCCGGTTTTTATTGGCCTACTCTCTTCAAGGATGCCCGTAAGTTTGTCTTGTCTTGTGATGAATGTCAATTAATTTGTAATATTAGTAGACATCAAGAAATGCCTATGAATTATTCACTTGTTATTGAACCATTTGATGTTTGGGGCTTTGACTATATGGGACCGTTTCCTTCCTCTAATGGGTATACACATATTTTAGTTGTTGTTGATTACGTTACTAAGTGGGTAGAAGCTATCCCAACTAGTAGTGCTGATCATAACACCTCTATTAAGATGGTTAAAGAAGTTATTTTTCCGAGGTTTGGAGTCCCTAGATACCTAATGACTGATGGTGGTTCACATTTAGTCATGGTCCTTTTTGTTAAATGCTTGCTAAGTATGATGTTAATCATAGAATTACATCTCCATATCACCCACAGTCTAGTGGCCTAGTAGAACTGAGTAACAGAGAGCTTAAATTGATTTTGCAAAAGACTGTTAATAGATCCAGAAAGAATTGGTCCAAGAAACTTGATGATGCATTATGGGCTTATAGAACTGCATATAAAAATCCTATGGGTATGTCTCCATATAAAATGGTTTATGGAAAAGCATGTCACTTACCTCTCGAACTAGAACATAAGGCATATTGGGCCATTAAAGAGCTCAATTATGATTTTAAAATTGCCGGTGAGAAGAGGTTATTTGACATTAGCTCACTTGATGAATGGAGAACTCAAGCCTATGAGAATGCCAAACTGTTTAAAGAAAAAGTTAAAAGATGGCATGACAAAAGGATACAAAAGCGTGAGTTTAATGTAGGTGATTATGTGTTGCTTTTCAACTCTCGTTTAAGATTTTTTGCAGGAAAACTCCTCTCTAAATGGGAAGGTTCTTACGTTATCGAGGAGGTCTATCGTTCCGGTGCCATAAAAATCAACAACTTCGAAGGCACAAATCCGAAGGTGGTGAACGGTCAAAGAATCAAACATTATATCTCAGGTAATCCCATAAATGTTGAAACCAATGTGGTTGAAACTGTAACCCCGGAGGAATACATAAGGGACACTTTCCAGAACGGTTCAGACCCCGAAAAGCAATAGGTATGTGGTATGGTAAGTAAACCGACTCCAAAACATTTCTAATAGCAATTTTTTCTCCGTTTGGGATATTTAAGAAAATAGGAAAATAAGAAGTAGTCCGGGAAGGACACGAGGTGTCCACGAGGGTGGAGGGCACGCCCTACCCCCCTGGGCGCCCCTCTGCCTCGTGGGCACCTCATTTGCTCTCCGGACTCTGTTTTCTTGCACAATACTTCTTTTTGTCGGTAAAAATTCATTATATAATCTCCCGAAGGTTTTGACACGGTACCACGATGAAATCCTCTGTTTTTGTTTTGAGATATTTCTGTCGCAGATTAGAGCAAGATGTCTTCTCAAGAGTCAGTAGGGGAGAGTCGAGTGTCTCATCCGACACCGGGACCAGGAGAAACAGTGATGCTGACAACTTTGGGCCATCAATGGAGGAAGAGATGGATGCCGATTTGAAAAGGGTAGATTCCATGGAGGAGGATCAAGAAGTTACTTCTCGCTTCCGAGCCGGATTTACGATGGGGGAACTACAAAGCTCAGCTATTCCAAATTCGGTCATCCCTTCCAATGTTAGATTTCTTTCTTATGAAAATACGAAAAAGAGTGTCACTTGTTCTCTAGCAGCTATGCAACATCAATGGGTGAAAGGAGCTTTAGCCGACACGGGTAAGCTCCGTAAGGAAATAATGGACCTCAAGCAGCGAGTCAATAAGCTTGAGGAGGAGAATCGTATCCTAAGGGGCATCATCGCCAAGAATATCACATCACCACCTCCGAAGAAAGAGACATGAACATGGGTATGGGCACTCCCCTTGGCAACTGCCAAGCTTGGGGGAGGTGCCCCGGTATTGTATCACAATCACACTCCTATCTTTACCCTTTTTCTTAGTTTGATCCTTTTGGTAATATCTTGATCTAGTACAATAAAGTTTTAGAATGTTCTAGTTTTGAGTTTTGCTTTATGATCCCTCTATGCAATTGAGTCCGTGAGCTATATATAATACAGATTAGACTTGAGTCAAGGGCTTTGCTATCTTTCTATGATCTTGAGGGAATAAAAGAAAAAGAAAGAACAAAAAGAAATAAAGAGATCATCTGGATCTTATGGAGAGTAATGACTTCACATATTAAGAGTATGATGAATAAAAGTTGTTGAGAGTTGGCAAACATAGTTTTGGTCATCGTTGCAATTAATAGGAAGTAATAAAGAAAGAGAGGTTCTCACATATAAATATACTATCTTGGACATCTTTTATGATTGTGAGCACTCATTAAAATATGACATGCTAAAGAGTTGATTTTGGACAAGGAAGACAATGTAATGGGTTATGTTTTCTTATATCCGAAATAAAGTATATTGTCATGGATCATCCAACATGTTGAGCTTGCCTTTCCCTCTCATGCTAGCCAAATTCTTTGCACCAAGTAGAGATACTACTTGTGCTTCCAAATATCCTTAAACCCAGTTGTGCCATGAGAGTCCACCATATCTACCCATGGATTGAGTAAGATCCTTCAAGTAAGTTGTCATTGTTGCATGCAATAAAAATTGCTCTTTAAATATGTATGATTTATTAGTGTGGGAGAAAATAAGCTTCATACGATCTTGTGATGTGGAAGAAATAAAAGCGACGGACTGCATAATAAAGCTCCATATCACAAGTGGCAATCTAAAGTGGCATTCATTTGCATTAAGATTTTGTGCATCCAACCCTAAAAGCACATGACAACCTCTGCTTCCCTCTACGAAGGGCCTATCTTTTATTTTTGTCGTCTACCTTCATACAAGGGTCATGGTGATCTTCACCTTTCCTTTTTACATTTTATCCGTGGGCAAGCACATTGTGTTGGAAAGATCCTGATATATATCCAATTGGATGTAAGTTAGCATGAACTATTATTGTTGACATTACCCTTGAGGTAAAAGGTAATGATGCATATGTAGTTTGTTCTGATGTAAGTCTTGTTGGGTACATTTGTACTCACGTTTGCCTATTTTATGTTTTTGCAGAGACTTCCGTCTCGTTAGTAGTTCCGTGTGGACTTCGACATTTAGCTTGTTACCTCAGCTACGATCTTGTTCCCTCGAAAGGATCTGGTATATAGTCAGGCTTCTCAGCCTTTTTCATTTTTAGTTGTCTGTTCTCAGACATGTTAAGCTTCCGCTTGTGCTTTGACTTGTATGCTCTGAATGTTGGGTCATGAGACCCATGTTTGTAATATCTCGCTCCTCGGAGCCTATCGAATAATATACTTGAGTTGTAGAGTCATGTTGTGATGCCATGTTGTATTTGCACATATCGAGCATATTTTGTGTATGTTATTGAAATGCTTGGTATGTGTGGGATCTGACTATCTAGTTGTTTATCCTTAGTAACCTCTCTTACCGGGAAATGTCTCCTAGTGCTTCCACTGAGCCATGGTAGCGTGCTACTGCTCTGGAACACTTAGGCTGGCCGGCATGTGTCCTTCTTCGCTCTCGTATCTGTCCTTCGGGAAATGTCACGTGATGAATACCGAAGTCCTGTTTGCCCTTCATGCCGGTTCACCGAGTCCTGCTAGCCAAGTGCTACAGCCTGGATTCACTTTCGATGACCGACACGTTCGATGTTGGGCCATGGATGCTGTCCTCGTAAGTTTGTGCCACTTTGGGTTTACGACTAGCCATGTCACCGGGCTCCTTATCATATGGATGCTAGCGACACTATCATATACGTGTGCCAAAAGGCGCAAACGGTCCCGGGCAAAGGTAAGGCGACACCCGTGGGAATACCGTGCGTGAGGCTGCAATGTGATATGAGGTGTTACATGCTAGATCAATGTGGTATTGAGTCGGGGTCCTGATAGCTTTGGTATCAGAGCTTGACTGCCTGTAGGATTACCAAGCCAAACTGGTCGAAGTTGAGTATAGAAATTCTTTAGTTATATAAGGGAATTGATTGTGGGATGGAACGTAAGGCTCTTTTTACTCCTTTATCGTATGCCCTTCTGATCTGAGTCATCTTATCTTTCCTACGGGGTTAAGGAACTAGGCTTTCTCTTCTTCTATCAGGATCACGTGTTACTAATCCGTAGACTTATAGGATTGATGGATTTCAAGCCTCAGTTCAGTCTCCTCTACTTCTGTATGTTGATAGTTGGTCTAGAAACCTTGATATGATGTTGTTGAGTGGTCATGCCACTAATTTGCAGGATGTCTCAAATCTTTTTCAGCATTTACAGCCGTTATGCTGTCTGAGTCATCCCAGGTTTCTAAATAGTCTGATGCATTTGCAAATTCCTTTTTACCATTCTGAAGATCCTTTGTGCCAGACCAATCACACTAACTAGTGTGTTGAGGTATTTCATTGCCTCAGCATTTATGTTGGAGCTATTATTATGACCCTAGGTGTCTAGAGTATCGCCTAGTAATTTATCCATACTTTTGTTCCCAGTGTGATGGTTCTGGCCACCATTCTCGAAAGCATCCCGTGATGCAATTTAGTTAGTAGGTATTCTACTCCTGGGTTTTGAACCCGATATTCACCCTACTTACCTCATTTTGATAGTGTTTGCTAGTTCCTTTAGGTTATTTGTAACCTTTGTGATAGTCCTCGAGGTTCGTGGTATATCGTTCTTCCAAATACCATGAACTACTTATGGCAGCAGTTCCTCGTTGAACCAAAAGATCACAACCAGACTGCTCTTGATGAGTTCTTCTCGATTCTATGTTGTGACTCTGCCAGTTCAACCTTTTTGCATGGGTTATGTTGGTGTACTAAGGTAGGGGTACCTCACTACCCCAACTTGTGCACGGCGATTCAGACTCCCATGGTGGATCTACCACATGCTCGCCGGGAGCCTTCCCGCTCCATATCAAACCATCCAAGAACAAAGTATACAAGACAGAAGATCAAGACCCCGGCAAGAGGAGCTTGCCGGGAAGGCCGTTCCAGGCTCAAGATTACCTCACTCACGCAAGGCTCTGGCGAGAGGAGCTCGCCGGGGAGACTAGAAGATTACATCGTAGAAGACACGCCTCGGCGCTATATGTGCCCCGGCGAGGGCCCGGGAAGCGGCAAGTTACAAAGCCCGACAAGCTTCCGGGCCCGGCAAGATCAAGACCCGGCAAGGTACTTGCCGGAGAGCTGCCAGCCGCCTCGACTCCAGCATCGCCCACGCGTCGCCTTGAGCCCTCTCCAGAGGCGCGTGGCGGATGGCTGTGCAGCTGGGGTGCGGTGGCACTCCACGGTGGTGGATCCATCGCTGTGGCGGCACGGAGACGCAAGGGCGGAGCTTTTGGGGTCGACGGCGACGGGCATTAAATGCCTTTGTCCCCCATCAAAGTAGGTAGAAACCACTGCTCAAGCAATCGAGTCTGACTGCTCCCTTTGCTCCAACTACCACCTCTTTTACATTTTACCCCTTTCTCCTCGTTGACACTGTTGGTGACCCTTGGCACTATAAAAGGAGGCCCATGCACAACGTGGGGGTTCGGTTCATTGGTCATACTCACAAGGCTCTCTAAGCTCCGAGCCCAATACAACACAAAGCAGCGGTAGGAGTCTTATCTCTCGGAGAGCTCCGGCTGGGTAAAATCCGCCTGCGTGCATCGCCTCGATCTGCTCTCTGTGCCTCCTCCGCCCTCGTACCGCACTCATGAAGGGGCCCCGGCCCCATAGGTGCTCGCGGCGGGCGGGCCTCCTCCGTCCCGTCCCGACATCTTTAGTACTCGCAGCCCCCAGCAACGCTGGCTTGCCGGGGAACAGGAATCCTGGCACTCGTAGCCCCCGGCAGGTTATCCGGAAGAAACCTGTTGAACTTTGTTCGACATGCTAATCCATGCATCCACAACTCAGAAAATCATATGTTCTTTTGAGTTGTCCCATCCTAGTTGTCTTCCGACCCTCGTCTATCAATTGATAGTCAAGAGTATGCATGCATTCATTCGTCGATGCCTATTACTCTTGTGGTCCGTCAAGCCATCCTATTCTGGAATGACTAGGACAAACAAACTCCAGTACCTCATCCATATCCAGGATTGGGTCAAAGTAGTTGTACTTCGCAGATCAAAATGCCAATCTAGTTATTGATTCTGTTCTACCCTGAAGTATTACCCACTTTGTGTCAGGAATGTCATGAGGATTGCACCTTCTTTTATGGATTCTTGACGTAGTGATACTTCTTGCCACCATTATTCATTCCTCGGTTCCGTGTTGTCGCAACCGGAGTGCCGACAAGTGAATCGTGATGTGTGAAATCAATACTCCTAGCAACCTTGTTGCTTGGTAGTTAATGGACAATAATTTCATTCTTAGTGTGTTGGTTCTTGAATCATCATTCCAAGATAGATTGTGCTGCCTAGTCCTTATTTCTGGTGCACTCCTCGATCAATGAGTTAGGATTGTGTCAATCTCTCGCTCTTCTGGTCATATCGTCTTGCCTTGAAAAGCAAGATTGTTCTCGAGCTTAGTAACATATGGTGGTTCGTGATTCTCTGAATGTCTTCTCGGAGGTATCACCAAGTTGTCACCTGACCGCTATGTTGAGCTCGTGATCAAACTGGTTTCTTGTAAACCACCCATTCTCCAAGATTCGGTGTTGGATACCCTGAGCTAGTTGGTTACGCTAAACAACAACTTGGTGTGACGCCCGGATAATCAAGCTTCAGTGAACCTCTGCTAATGATGCCACATCACCTCGGTTACTGTCGATAAACTCGCATTAGTTTAAAATCGATTTAAATCAAATTTGAATTAAAGACAAATGGTGAAAGTTTTCAAATATTAAAACTAAAATGTTCGGGCTGTGCCAAAAATGGCATAGGTAATTATAGTGCAGCAAACTCATTTTTAGAAATTGCCTAAATGATTTAAAATTGAAAAAAAACAGAATAGAAAATAAATAAAAGAAAGGAAATACAAAAGATAACAAAAAAAAGGAGAAAACCCAGCAGGCCACCGGCCCAATTGGGCAGGCCAAACCAGGCCCAACCGGCCACTCCCCCCCCCCCCACTCCCCTTATCCACTCCCCCCCGAACCGACACCGACACCCCACTCCCCCAACGAAAATATCCCCCCTCTCCCCCGATTGGATCGGGATCCGGGGGAACCGCTCACCGCCGCCGCCCGATGCCGTCTCACCGCGACGCCGCACCGCCATCACCGTCGCCATTCACCGGAGGAGCCTCGTCGAAGCTCCTTCGCCTCGACTTCCCCTACTCCTCCCCGACCCTAACGTCGCGGATGCCGTCGATGCACGCCGCTGCGCCTCGTGATCACGTCGCTGTCGTCTTCGACCTCCTCCCCGAGCACGCTGCCTTGTCCCCTACGGCCCCCTATGAGCCGCCACCCCCTCCTTCCTCTCCCTGCTTGTTGTGCGGCGCCGCCCCGGCGCGTCGGCTGCGCCACAGGCCTCATGGCGTGCCATGCCGTCTTGCTCCGCTCCCGCCTCCCCACAGCGCGCCCGCGCCTTTCTCGACCGACCCTCCCTCTCTCTCCGTCCCACAGACACTCAAGGCTGTCTGTCAGAGACACGCCGCGCCGGTCTCGTCTGCCGGGACGGCGTCGCCCCTCGCCGGGCCGTCGCCTTGCCTTGCCTCGCCGTGTTCCTTGCGCTGTCTGCGGTCGCCACGCCTACCTCCCGAATCGCGTGCCGCGCGCGGCACAACTCCCTGCGCCCTGCTGCCGCTTGTCGCGGTGGCAGCGGCACCGCCAGCTCGCCCGCTTCGCCTCGCCGGCGCCCCCTCGGCGCCTGTTGGGCCGGGTCACCACGCCAAGACGCGGTGCCGTTGCCAAGAACGCGCCCGCCCGTTCGCCTGAACCGCTATGGCCCTTAGGGTTTATGACATGTGGGCCTAGCCCCTTAACGATTATATATAACAAAAAAAGGATTTAAAAATATAATAATAAAATTAATTAGTTAATTAATTAATCTTGTTTAGTTAACTAATTAACTCTAATGAACCTGCTAATTAAATGTTAACAAATTGTTATTCTTCAGCCTATGACATGTGGGACCCACCGCCAGTTTGACCAGTTAATACCCCTGTTGACTGCTGACGTCATGCTGACGTCAGCATGCACTGTTCCGGATAAGGTTGAATTAAATTAATTAGATAAATTCTAAAAATGATTTTAAAACTTTAAAAATTAATAATAAATAAACCGTAGCTCAGATGAAAATACTTTCTACATGAAAGTTTCTCAGAACGACGAGACGAATACGAATACGCAAGCCGTTCGTCAGTCACACATCCCTAGCATAGCGAACCTGCAACATTTCACCTCCGGTTCATCTATCCGAAAACGCTAAACCCCGGGATACTTTCCTGATGTTTCCCCTTTCTCCAAGATCACCTACTACGCGTTAGGCTACACCTAGCACCGTATTGCCATGTTACGCTTTGTGATGCTTTGATTGCTTTGTTATTTATTGTGTTTCCCCTTCGTTACTTCTTTCCGGTAGACCCCGAGACTGTCGGCAACCCCCAGTTTGACTACGGAGTTGACGACCCCTCCTTGCCAGAGCAACCAGGCAAGCCACCCCTTGATCACCAGATATCGCCTATTCTTCTCTATACTTGCTTGCATTAGAGTAGTGTAGCATATTCTTGTTCGGTTACTCCTATTCTGCTTGCATAGCTTTGTCATTGTTGCTACAATATTGATACCCTACCCGCAATCCTAAATGCTTAGTATAGGATGCTAGTTTATCATCATTGGCCCTACATTCTTGTCGATGCGCTTGCTATACTATTGGGCGTGATCACTCGGGAGTTGATCACGGTATATACTATACATACATACATATTATACAAATGGTGACTAAAGTCGGGTCACTCGTTGAGTACCCGCAAGTGATCCCGATGTGGGGGCTGAAAGAACAGTGGCTCCATCCCTAGAGGTGGGCACGGTTCTGACGGCCCCGATGTTACTTTGTGGCGGAGCGATGTAGGTTGAGACCACCTAGGAGACAGTGGGCTGGCCCTAGTCGGCGTTCATGGTTGCTTCATAATAACACGCTTAACAAGATCTTGGTATTTGATCCGAGTCCGCCATCGCCTATACGCACTAACCAACTACGCTGGAACAGATTATGGGCACTCGACGCGTCGTGGTATCGACGAAAGCCTTCTTGACGTCGATGATTTTGGCCGCGCCGGATTGGACCGCGAACGTGACTTCCTTTGTAATGGAGGTTGCTAGGTCTGCTTCCGGCCGACCTGCAGAACGTCTGGTGTGCAATGGGCGATGGGCCCGCACCCTGCAAGCATAGGATTTAGACCGGCGGGCTGACCTCTCTGTTGTGCCTAGGTGGGGCTGCGACATGTTGATCTTCCGAGGCTGGGCATGACCCAGGAAAGTGTGTCTGGCCAAATGGGATCGAGCGTGTTGGGTTATGTGGTGCACCCCTGCAGGGAAGTTAATCTATTGAATAGCCGTGATCTTGATATGCAGGGCGACTTGGAGTTGTACCTTGACCTTATGACAACTAGAACCGGATACTTAATAAAACACACCCTTCCAAGTGCCAGATACAACCCGGTGATCGCTCTCTAACAAGGCGACGAGGAGAGGATCGTCGGGTAGGATTATGCTATGCGATGCTA
Organism: Aegilops speltoides; assembly: GCA_021437245.1. NCBI lineage: Eukaryota > Viridiplantae > Streptophyta > Magnoliopsida > Poales > Poaceae > Aegilops > Aegilops speltoides. The sequence continues at coordinate 456,251,284 of CM038144.1, forward strand.
CTTGGAGGACTTCAGTCTACTCTCTTCTACATGCTGCAAGACGGAGGCTGCCAGAAGCGTAGTCTTCGATAGGACTAGCTATCCCCCTTTTATTCGGCATTCTGCAGCTCACCCACCGATATTGCCTCTTTACACATATACCCATGCATATGTAGTGTAGATCCTTGCTTGCGAGTACTTTGGATGAGTACTCACGGTTGCTTTGCTCCCTCTTTTCCCCGCTTTCCTCTTCTTCCGGATGCATAACCAGACTTTGGAGCCAGAGGCGACGCCACCGTCGACGATGACTACTACAATCGAGGTGCCAACTACTACGTGCAAGGGCACGACGATGACCGGAGTAGTTAGGAGGATCGAGGCAGGAGGCCTCGCCTCTTCGATTGTATCCCGCTTTGTGCTAGCCTTCTTAAGGCAAACTTGTTTAACTTATGTCCGTACTCAGATATTGTTGCTTCCGCTGACTCGTCTATGATCGAGCACTTGTATTCGAGCCCTCGAGGCCCCTGGCTTGTATTATGATGCTTGTATGACTTATTTATGTTTTAGAGTTGTGTTGTGATATCTTCCCGTGAGTACCTGATCTTGATCGTACACATTTGCGTGCATGATTAGTGTACGATTGAATCGGGGGTGTCACAAGTTGGTATCAGAGCCGACTGCCGGTAGGAATCCCCCTTCCATACTCCTTGGCCGAAGTTGACTCTAGTCGATGAAAACTGTTTTACTAACATTGCTGTGCGGCCCATGGGCCCACGTCGCCATTGGGTGGTATTAGGATCTTTTACTCCTCGATCTGTACTCCGGGAATCTGATCTCTCTTCTATCCGGGTTAAACAATTTTTACTAACTCTGACTCTAGGTTCTCGATAATACTTTCTCCCGGAGAGCCTCTTCAGGACAGATGATTACCTTGTGCACCGAAGGGATTCCAAAGATACCTTTCGATATTCTCTCGGGACCTTGTGCCCGTTGCTTTTGCAATTCCCTACCACTGCAATATCCATATGGATAAATACTTACACCCGTCGTTCTTACTTTATACCCAATCGATCTTGTTATTACAAGATACCTCGAAATTCTCTCTAGTGTTCCGAGAATACTTTGTGCCTATTGCCTTGCAGTTCTTTGTTACATGAATACCCCTACGGATAATTTCTCGCACTTACCGAGTATCCACTCATCCCCAGTTGATTCATGTATGTCACCAATCCTCAAAATACCATTCGATCTTCCGAAAATCCTGAGCATCCTATTGCACTTGAAATTCTTGATTGCTTGCATTATGGTTAATCCCATAAGTCTAGTAATCTTGTTGACATCCATTGTCATTATCATTTTGAGTCCGTTGATTCGATTTGTTGTGAATGCTCGCAATCCTCAAACAGATCCTAGAATTCATCCTCCGGCTCAGACGTCGTTTTATTCATGAACTAGTTCTCGCCAATTAAATTGTCGTCGATTGTGCCCCTAAGTCTATTGGACTTATCCATCCTTGATCAGAGCGTCTGCTTCTGATCCTTCGCTTTGTAAATCATAATTCCTTAGCAATTGAGCTCTAAGTTATTCAGTTGTTTCTATAATCCAATTTCTTTGCCTTGCTTCTTCCTCTGGTTGTGTGCCGATACTCACCCCAGATCCTTTGTTGGGTTTTATCCGACAATGTCCTTCATATTCAATAACCTTGAGCCTTTCCTAGGATATATAATGCCTTTGGTAAATTGTATCCTTTGCTTTGCCAACCATGCTCTACTTTTGAGCTGGTGTTATTTACTCCTGAAGTTCGTGGTATATGTTCTAAGAAGCCTCGATGGCTTGAACCTATGCCTTCCTTAATATGTGTGAACTCGAAAGTTTTCACGAGTCATACTCTTCTGGTATTTTACCAAGATAAAATTTCAACACTACAACTTCATCAAACGCGAGAAGTAAATGAAAGGTTATGCATTGGAGAAGTGGGAGTCGACCTTGAACTTTGTGTTCATGCCCATAGACACGATGTAGATCTTCTCATCGAAGCTTCTTTTAAAATTAATTATTCCCTTGGTATAAGTTCATCTTATATCTGGGATCCGCCTTTTCAATCGTGGTTCGACCATGTTCTCCTTTAAATACCATTTCTCGTGCAAGTTTAAGCACTTGTCTTCTGTAGAGCAATACCCCAGTCCAACCTCTACTTTGATCTGTCATCGAGTATTACCCCCTGGTATCTCAAGATTATCATGGAACTGCTTAACCTCTTATGAGTTCTTCATCAAGTACTACATTCTCACGGATTCCTTTTCACGGGCTCTGAGTTATTAAACACTCAAAGACATCAATAACTGAACAGAGTCCGCATTACGGTTCAACAACTCTTAGTAATCTTCTTTACCTATAAGTCTGTACCTGATCATGTCATTCCTAGCCTGTTTGGCTATATCATTATCGTGATGATTTTAGCTGTGCTACCTGGTCCTTGTACCCGGAGCACCACTTTCGACGATGAGCTAAGCTTACATTGCTTTTCCTCGACATATCATTCCGCCTTGAACACCAAACTTGATTCCGAGTTTGTGTCATATTTGTGGTTCCAATAATCTTTCGCTGCGTCAATCCTTTTGCTTGATACAGTCGCTGTTCAATAGCTTCTTCGTGGAGTCTCTCGACAAAAATTATCGTGATCATCATCAACATCTTTGCCCCCTTCCAGGTTATCAGTCGAATTCATGATCATAAGTGCCATCCTTGTCCCTTGGTAATTTGATTTACCATCGACAACATCCTTTTCCTTTTCATCACAAACTTGTTCATGTTATGGACACAACTTGCTATCCAGCTTGTACTATGTTCTACCTTGAAGTATTACCGTCTTTTATGTCAAGGATGTTGCGAGGATTGCTCCACCTCTTAATAATTCTTGATACAAGTGATACTTCACACCAACACCATTCTTTCTTGATCCTCATGTTGATTCTAACTGGGGCACCAACAAGTGAACGATGCTACTTGGATTCTATACTTCTAGCAACCCTATTGCTTTGAAGTTAATGGATGTTGGTTATTGAATCACCATTCTAACCTTGATCATGCTCCCTAAGCCCATATTTCGGGTGCACCTTTCAACCAGTGTTTAATGGTGTATGTTTTCCTCGAGCATACATCATCATATCATTTGATCTGACAACTGTTATCTCCTTGTTTACATAAATGTGGAAATCCATCTTTTGGAAATCTCAATGAGTTGATGCTAAAGTCCATCAGCCACCTTCCCCTCATCTCCTTGGGTTAATGATGAACTTTTGTTTTGGAACTCACTTCCATAGTTCATCTTCCGAGAATCTTACCATGTCATCTCAACAATTTGTGTTGCGCCTTTCTTCTCCGGCATCCTGAGTCTGAGGTATCTCGACAACAATCAGATCTGAATCTCGGTCAGATATGATGGTTGGAACATATTTGCAAGAGTTATAACATTGGTCCTTATATGACCCGGTAAGGTGATGTCATGCCTAGCACACCTGGCCGGAGGACCTATTGTTATAGTTCCACTTAGCAAGGTTAGCCATTTCTTCCATGAGGAAATTTTAAGACTTATTCTATAAGTTGATCCTGAGGGATCCCTTGGGTATCCAAAGTCCGACCTTTGCTTGAAGACCATGTCAATGCTATCTCGAAGCATGCCTATGGTACTCCGATTCTCAACAAGAACATTTGAAGCCCAATGCTAAATGTTTCCTGCTTAATTATCCAAACACCGTTGTATGGGTAATGTCATCAAATTTCTCTCCCCTACCTAAAGAGTTTTCTAATTATATCCTAACATGGATATCATGCTCTGCTTGACCTTCGGAAGGATATACCCTTGAAATATGTGTTTAAACACATTTTCCTTTCCATTGTTATGTTTGATCTGATAATCATATTTTCCTTTCCATTGGTTGGTTTAACGTTTCTTGTGATCTGAAAGTGCGTTATATCGACTAGAGGGGGGTGAATAGGCGATTTTTATGAATTCTTCACTGAGGAATTTGCCGGTGAGGAAATTCCTTAGCGAAGAACTACTAGCAGCGGAATAAGTACTCAGAAGTAACCATAACAGAATACAAGCATGGTCATCAAGATGAAATGAAGACAAGCACTGAGTACAGAGAGCGTAATCACAGGATAACACAAGGTGAAGACAAACAGACTGAAGAAATTGATCTGAGGAAATTGAGGAAGTCTTGATCAAGTCTTCAAACACAGATATGAACAAACACTCAACACAAGAATGAGGAAATGAAAGTGTTGAGGAAATAGAACCGATTAGGTTGGTGAAGACAATGATTTGGTAGACCAGTTCCAATCTGCTGCCTCGGTTGTACATCTGGTTGGAGCGGCCGAGTATTTAAACTCGAGGACACACATCCTGGACACCCGATCGGCGAGCACGTAGCTCAGGACACCCAGTCCTCACCGTATTCTCCTTGAACTAAGGTCACATGACCTCGTCCAATCACTCGTGGTAAGTCTTGAGCGACTTCCAAACCTTCACAGACTTGGTCACTCGGTGATCCACAATTCCTCTTGGATGCTCTAGACCATGACGCTTAACCGTCTGGAAGAAGCACAGATCTTCAAAGGTAACAAGCGTCGGATCCACTCAGATCAATTTCTTGATGATGCTCAATCACTTTGGGTTTGTAGGGTTTGGTTTTGGGTTTTCCTCACTCGATGATTTTCGCTCAAAGTCCTCGGAGGATGGGTTGCTCTCAAATGACAAGTGTCAAGTTCTCTCGGAGCAGCCAACCAGCTAGTGGTTGTAGGGGCGGCTATTTATAGCCTAGGAGCAGCCCGACATGATAAGACATAAATGCCCTTCAATGATATGACCATTAGGTGGATAAGATATTTTGGGACAGGTGGCGCAAGAAGACAAAGAACGGTCGGAAATTTGACTCTCAAATTCCTCGGGGCTATCATGTTCCTCCTTTGTGTAGGTAATTCGCACTGGCGAATTCCTAACTCCTTAGTCAGAACAAATTCATCAACGACCAGAAGGACTTCGTCTCTGTCACTGAAGAAAGTGACTGAACTGTATGAGATTTCCAAAGGCTTCACTCGAAGGAATTGGTAGGTGTAGGATTTTGAGTTGAGCATCACATGGAAATTTTTCCTTAGTATTTCCTCGACACCCTTTAACAGTACGGTGTTTCCTATGACTCAAGAAATAGAAAATGAAACTACGAAAACAAATGTCTTCACGCTTCATGTTCCACAAATGAATACCAAGTCTTCAAGGTCACACCAATTTCTTCACTTTCAAAGTCTTCAGAAAGTCTTCAGAATATCAAAGTCTTGATCGAAGAACTTCATTTTTAGGGTCGACTTTCTCTGTAAATATCAAACTCCTCATAGACTTATAGACCTGTGTACACTCACAAACGATTAGTCCCTAACCTATAAGTCTTCAATACACCAAAATCACTAAGGGGCACTAGATGCACTTACAATCTCCCCCTTTTTGGTGATTGATGACAATATAGGTTAAGTTTTCAGCGGGGATAAATGTATGAAGTGTAAATACTGATATTGAGGAATTTGATAGCAAGATATAGAAGAACTCCCCCCGAAGATGTGCATAGTGAGGAATTTGCGTTTGAGGCAATGCACATTTGAAGAGTTGAATCATGGAGATCTCCCCTATATCTTGTAATTCTACACGCATTTGATATATAATATGAAGAATTTGAAATGCATGATGAAATATGGTGCTGATGAGATTCAAGATGCGTGCAATGTCATTAACGAGGAATAAGCATGCAAAGCATAATGCAACAAAAGTATCAACAAGACCATCGGGTTTAAGATTACAACTCGATCCAAATAAAAGTTTCAGAAGAATGAGAGTTGTAACTTAAAAAATGCCCTTAATATAGACCCGCTTGAAGACTAACTCAGATTTCTCCCCCTTTATCATCAAATGACCAAAAGGATTGAAACTAAGGACTAACGCCCTTGAAGAATTTCAAGTCGATGGAGGAGCGCCAGCGTTGTCGGGGTTGTTTGTTGTAACAGGGCCTGCCGCAGTGTCGTCCAAATCTTCATTCTCATCAGTGTCACGCGATGAAGAATAAGAGCTGGCCACCAAACTGACGCGGGTGCGGTTGAAGGTTTCATGAAGGTAGTATTGGTTCTTCTTCACTGCATTGTATGTTGAGGTCATATTGTGAAGAAGTGCACCAAACTGACGCTTTACCCATTTGTGATTGCGATCAACCTTCTGATGAAGAATGAGGAGTAACTCACGGTCAGTCATCACCCTGGGTGCTGTGGCTTGAGGATTTTGCTTGGCTGAGGTATTTGCGGCAGAGTCATGTGTGGCAGAGTCGTCATTGGTAGAGTAAGATGCAGCCTTGCGAAATTGACCATCCAATGGACGAATGCCTTCATCGATCACAGCAGTTGCCTTGCCTTTATCATCAGCTGATGAAACTGTCCGTTTGAGGACTTCAATGGGAGGCAAGTAGCTACCGTGGTTCAGTGTGTCAGTTTTGTAATTCAGTGAAGATCTTGCCCTGATGAATCTCATAATCCAAGGCGCATAGGGCTTCAGCTCGAATGGTGACATAGCAATATTGCCCGGAGTCCTCATGAAGAAATCATGGAAGTTGACGGGAACGCCATGAATGATGTTGAAAAGCATATTCTTCATGATGCCAATGACTTCTTCATCATTTGAGTCGTGGCGTTTGATAGGACTCATTGTCTTCGTCAGAATGCGATAGACAGTCCGAGGCACATAGAGTAATTCCTTGACAAGGAATTTGGTCCGTGGGGCCTGCCCAGGCTTCAAAGGCTTCATGAGCACTTGCATATAGTGATTTGTCAGTTCAGGGTCACTGTAGGTGCAACGTGCACTGTCATGGGGATGATTGAGAGGAAGGACATGAAGCAATTCAGTTGCCGGTGCCTTGTAGTGAGTGTTTTCAGTCATCCTGTCCAACACCCATGAGTTGACATCTTCAGCGTCTCTAGTGATATGCAGTGTCGCGTAGAACTGAAGAATGAGTTCTTCATTCCAATTGCAAATGTCCGTGCAGAAATTTAGTAATCCTGCATCATGAAGAACACTGAGGACTGGCTCGAAGCATGGCAGAGATTCCATGTCCACGTGAGGAATATGTGCATGATCGAAGATTTTGTCTTTGTCAAACAGCACAGAGGAATAGAAGTTGGCCTGACTAGCAGTCCAGAAACGCCTCTTCCTTATGCGAGCAGAGTCATAGGGTTGTAGTTAGTGAAGAATACATGCTCGGCAAAGAAGTCTTCAGCCTTGAACTTCTGTTTGCTTGAGAACGGATTCTTTGGCTTTGGCAGAGGGGTGTTAGTGAGTTGCATCACCATCTCAGGAATCGCGAGCTTGGGTTCTTCAGGCTGAGGAATTTCTAGTTCCTCTTCTTGTGCAACCTGAGGATCAGCAGCAGCAGGTTCTTCAGCACTAGCGGCTGGAATGTCTTCATGCACAGAGGGAGTGGGTTGAGTTTCTTCAGAGCCCATTTGAACTATTGGTGTAGGGGACTGAGGAATCTGTTGGATAGGTGTGAAGAGAGGAGTATTGGGATGCTGACTTTCCCAAAAGTCATCATTCATCACAAGTGTGGTGCATCCTATATCCACATCTTCATCTTCAATTTCCTCAACACCAGCCTCTTTAGCTGTGAACTGAGGCATAGGTGAGGAAATGACTGCGTTGAAGGGATTTCGTCCACTTCAATTTCTTCATCCATCTGCTTTGACGAAGCAGCAGAATGATTTCCTTCATCAGATCCGCTTGGGATCTCATAGTCTTCTCCAAAAGGAACAAGGTCCTTTGATGGCATGGAGGAAATTGGAACAGCATCAATAGGATTTTCAAATGAGCTGGTCATTGGCTTCATTTTCTTCGCAGCCGAAGAATTTGACGCAGCTGATGCCTTCCGTTTCTTCACTGCAGCTCGCTCTGCAGCCTTGGTCTTCTTCACATCAGAGGCAGATGGAAGAATTGGAGTTGGTGTAGGCGTGGGAGGAGCTGAGGAATCTGGTTGATTTTCTTGGTATGCAATCGATGCAGCTGTTCGATCTCTTCGATTTCTTGGTGCACCACTAGTGGATGCCACGGCAATTTCTTCAAATGGCTGGAATGGAGTCATCAGCCTGGAACTAGCATTTTCTTCAAGAAAGGCTAAAAGTCATCGGTGTCTTGGCATGTTCAAAGAAAGTGAGCGAGTCTACACTGAAGATTTTCTTGTTGCGATGGGGCTGCAACATTTGTGAATTTCTTTGTCGATTGATTTAATCTCACTTTAGCTCCTTGCCAATCAGCATAGTAGGCATCAAAGTCTTTGCCGAGGGCTTGAATTTCAGATCGAGCCTAGAGAAGTTCCTCGGTGTCATTCTCGACAACGTTATTCTTCAGAGCTTGTCCTTTCGTATTGAGCTTTCTTGATCTCTCTGCCTTTTCAAACTTCCATTTCTCCTCGGTGATGAAATGGGTCAAGATGTGACTTTGACCAGAGGTCGATGAAAATCGAGCATAGGGGTGTTAGGATCCTTGTGCCGAGGTCAATGTAGTCGAGGATCTTCCTCGGATCCAAAAGCAGTGGCACATATGTGCCTTTGGCTCTAGCGGCCTTCACTTGTCTGTCTCTGATGATTTCTGCAAGTTCATCATCAGAGGCTTCATCATCAGAAGGAACGTGAAACACGACCTGTTTCTTCTTTGGACTTGGCCGAGGACCGCGTCCAGCTATTGCTTTAGTCTTCAACAGTGTGGGGCCTGATGAGGAAATTGGTGCAGTGAGGAACTTGTCAAACACGAGAGGCAATTGAGAAACCAGTAGTCCTTTGACATGTAGCCGATGCACAGGAGCCGAGGACTTTGAAGGAGCCACGAGAACTTTGGTGGAGCAATAGCAGCAGGAGGAATTTGCCGTGATGGCATTGCCGAGAACTTGGCCGTGAGGGCGCTGTTGTGAAGCACTTGGCTTACGAGCGGGCTTCTTTGGCATGGATTTCATCGGTTTGACCGAGGCCTCGATGCGATGAGCGATGGCGTAATCCTCATTGAATTTCTTCACCGCCTCCTTGGCTTGTCTTGCCAATTTAGCTTGGCGCTTAGCCCATTCTTCAGAAAGTCCTCACCACGCTTGATGCTGGTGGGGTCACTTCTTGGCAGTGTTCTAATGGAGCTCTTGGGCATGGAGGATTGAGGAGAATTTCCTCATGTACTTTGGAGTCACATATCATATTCCTCCATTCCCTTGCCCATCTCCGTTCAATCCTCTGATGCGCACCTTGCGCTGATTTTTGTTTTCTTTGCCAAATTTTGCTTCATCAAAAAGTGCAATAGTCAAGATAAATTTCCTCGGGGATTTCAAACGCAGTCATAACCTCGTGTTTCTTTCCTCCTTTCTGCGGCTTCTTACCGTCGCCATATTCTTCATTGAGGAATTTGAACAATCGAATTCTCTGAAGAAGTATGCAGTTTTTCTTCGAGGAACGCTGCAAATGAGTTAAGTTGATGAGAACCTAGTGATTCAGCAGCAGACATGAGTACCTGTGAACAGAGTATAGGTGCGAAGAATTTGGAGAGGTCATATGCGTTCTCAGAAGGTTTTTCGAAAAGAACGAGTTTTGAGGAATTTGACCAGATGAACCTTGAGGAATTTCACTAAGCGTTCTTGTCTTAGGTTCTAGAGTTGTACAGATCGAGGATCCACACAATTAGGGAATCTTGAAGAAAATGATTGCTTAGAGAAACAGTTCAAGATCATATGATGTGTGAGGTGTTCATATGTGTGAAGATTTGAAGAATAAACACCTTTGAAGATTTTCAGGAAAGTTTGAGAATCAAAGTGAGTAATAAAAGTAACTTTTAATTACCCAAAGTGAAGAACACGACGAACTGAGAAGAACAGATGTGAAGTTCGTCAGGTTAGATCTCCCACGCCCTAACTTGGCAGAGGAAGACAGCTACGGCAGTGGCGGAGTGAAGATTTCCGCGGTCGGCGTGAGTACGACGGCGACGAGGTCGAGGCAGCGAAGCTCTTCCTCACCGGTGACGATGGAGTAGCAGCGGCGCTAGGGTTTGAGGAGCTCGAGTGAGAGAGTAGCGATCGAGCGGAGTAAATGAAGTGAGGAAGGGGAGAGGGGTATTTATAGACACGGTAAAAACTGTTCGCCCGAAGATTTGGGACGAACGTGCCCCTGCCCTTTCTCCTTCTCACGACATGTGTCATCCACGTACTGTGTAGTTGAGATCGTGTACGATCGTGGGTGAATACAATAAAGCATTGTGGGATGCGGAACGGTTTGAGCGGCAAAACCGAAAATTTGGATAAGATTTGTTTTAAAGTTTCGTTCACAATTTCTTCAGCTGACAAGGACACAGTGAAGATTTTGAACGAGTTTCAAATAGAACGCACATGAAGAATTTGTGAATAGATTGGGTTGAGTATAGCATAGAGGGGGGAAGGGTCCGATCACATTCACTTAGCAGAAAAAGCAACTTGAAGAAATAGCTATAAGTGAATGCTGTAGAGGACATAAACTCATATATATATATATATAGCCAATGAAGAAAAACGACGGAAACAGTGAAGATTTTGCAAAGTTGAAGAATTTGAAAACTCAAGAATTTCAAAACTGAGGAAAAACTCAAATTGAAGATTTTCAACTTTTGTGGTGGCGTGACCCACCGTATAAGAATGATGATTTCGACACCGCGCACAATTGTCGAGGGTTCTAAGAATCAAATTCTTCATTAATTTCTTCACACTTAGAGTGTTATTCTTCATTGATTGAAAAAACGCTTTCTTCATGTGTTGCACATCTAAGTCATCAATTTTGCATAAGTGTCGTGGTGTGTGTCCTTTTCAAAGAACATTCAAGATTCTAAGATATTTATCTCACACCGCAACTTGCTAAATCTCTTCTCATCCAAGGGCTTAGTGAAGATATCAGCTAGCTGTTCTTCGCCTTCACGTGCTCGATGGAGATGTCGCCTTCAACACATGATCACGAAGAAAATGATGATGAATCTGAATGTGCTTTGTCTTGAGTGCTGAACTGGGTTGTGAGCAATCTTGATGGCACTCTCATTGTCGCAGAGGAGAGGCACATTCTTCACGTTGACGCCATAGTCCTTGAGTGTTTGCTTCATCCAAAGCAGCTTGAGCACAAGAAGAGCCAGCAGCAATGTATTCAGCTTCCGCAGAGAAGCGGTGATACGCAGCTCTGTTTCTTCGAGGACCAACGGACCAAAGATCGTCCGAGGAAATGACAAGTGCCGATGTTGACTTGCGGTCCACATGATCACCACCATAGTCGAGTCGAATATCCAATGAGATCAAAAGCAGAGCCCTTGGGTACCATAATCCTAGTGTTGGTGTGTGAGCTAGATATCGAAGAATATGCTTCACGGCCTTATGGTGTGATTCCTTTGGTGCAGCTTGAAATCGGGCACACATGCAAACACTAAGCATTATATCCGCCTAGATGCACATAAGTACAATAAAGAACCAATCATGGAGCGGTATACCTTGTGATCAAGTCAATACCATTTTCATCGAGTGCATAGATGGCCATTTGTGGGCATAGGAATTTTGACGCCTTTGCAATCTTGCATGCCGAATTTCCTCAGTACATCTTTGAGGTATTTCTCCTGAGATATGAATATGCCATTGCATTGTTGACGAATTTGAAGACCTAAGAAGAATTTCAACTCTCCCATCATAGACATTTGATATTGTTCACTCATCATATAGGCAAATTCATCACTATAACGTTGATCAGTACAGCCAAAGATAATATCATCAACGTATATTTGGCACACAAACAGTTCACCACATAAGATTTAGTAAAGAGAGTAGGGTCGAGTGAACCGGGTGTGAAGACATTCTTCACGAAGAATTCCTTCAATGTATCATACCACGCCCGAGGGGCTTGCTTGAGGCCATAGAGGGCCTTATTAAGTCTGAAGACTTTGTCGATTCTTTGGATCTTCAAAACCAGGGGTTGAGCAACATATACTTCTTCCTCAAGCTTACCATTGAGGAATGCACTTTTCACATCCATTTGATATAAGATGATATCATGATGGTTAGCATAAGCAAGTAATATCTGAATAGCCTCAAGTCTAGCAACAGGTGCAAAAGTTTCATCAAATCAATTCCTTCAACCTGTGTAGCCTTGAGCTACCAACCGTGCCTTATTCCTCACCACAAGGCCATTTTCATCTTGCTTGTTGCGGTAGATCCACTTTGTGCCAATGATATTATGCTTGCGAGGATCTCGGGCGTTTGACCAGTTCCTGACATTGTTGAGCTCGAATCGATGTAATTCTTCTTGCATAGCCTGAATCCACCGGCTCCAAAATGCTTCATCTACCTTAGTGGGCTCTGTGATAGAGACAAAAGCATAGTGCCCACAAAAGTTAGATAAATGTGAAGCTTTTGAGCGTGTGAGAGGACCCGTGCTCTAATGTCATCGATGATCTTCTCCACTTGCACTTCTTTTGCAACACGAGGATGAGCTGGTTGTCGCCGAGGAGTTTGATCAGCATTTTCTTCACACCATTTTCCTCAAGATTTTCTTCAGTGCATCACTCGGCGTTCTTCATGAACTGGAATGAATTCTTCAAAGAGATTCTTCAAGAGGAATGACATCCTCGGTTGCCTTGAACTTGATAGAATCCTCGGTGCTGGTTCATCTAACACGTAAGGTAGGTGCTCTCTTTGCGAGCCATTAGTTTCATCGAACCGCACATCTACAATGGTCAACAATCTTGTGAAGAACAATGTTGAAGACTCAGAGGTGTGCGAGTCCTTTCCGTAACCAAGCATAAAACCTTCATGTGCTTTCGGTGCAAATTTAGAATTGTGGTGAGGATCTCTAATCCAACATTTAGCACCGAAGACTTTGAAATAGCTCACATTAGGTTTCTTGTCAGTGAGGAGTTCATAGGCCGTCTTCTTGAAGAATTTGTGAAGATATACTCTGTTGATGATGTGGCATGCAGTATCAATTGCATCAATCCAAAAACGATGAGGCATTTTGTATTCATCAAGCATAGTGCGAGCCATCTCAACAAGAGTTCTGTTCTTGCGCTCCACGACGCCATTTTGCTGAGGAGTATAGGGAGCAGATAACTCATGAGTAATACCAAGTTCATCAAGATAGTCATCAAGACCGGAATTCTTGAACTTAGTTCTATTGTCACTTCTAATGTGCTTGATCTTCACACCAAAGTTGGTTGAAGCCCTCGAGGAAAAACGTTTGAAGACTTCCTGCACTTCATGTTTGTAAGTAACAATGTGTACCCATGTATATCGAGAGTAATCATCAACAATGACAAAACCATATAGAGATGCATCATTAGTGACTGCTGAGTAATGATTAGGTCCGAAGAGGTCCATGTGAAGCAATTCGAATGGACGAGTAGTGGTCATGATAGTCTTTCTTTGGATGCTTGGCCTTGGTCATTTTTCCAGCTTCACAAGCTCGCATAAGTGATCCTTGAGGAATTTGACATTCTCAATGCCAATGACATGCTTCTTCTTCGCAAGCGTGCAAATTCCTCATGCTGCGTGACCAAGTCGTCGATGCCATAGCCAGCCTTCGAAGCTTTTGCAAGTAGACACACGGCTGGCTATGGTCCCAGAGAGAAATCAACAATATACAAATCTCCTCTCCTAAAGCCTTCAAGACTTTGGAATTGTCGACTTCCATAATCACAACACAGCGATACTTGCCAAAGACAACAACCATATCAAGATCACAAAGCATTGAGACTGACATGAGGTTGTATCCTAAGGACTCAATAAGCATGACTTTGTCCATGTGTTTATCCTTAGAGATTGCAACCTTACCAAGACCCAATACCTAACTTTTGCCTTTGTCAGCAAAGATGATATGCTTCAGATGTGACGGTGATAAGGGAGCATCCATCAATAGATTCTTGTCACCAATCATGTGATTCGTACATCCACTATCGAGGACCCACTCAGTGGCTTTGGGTTGATCATCCTGCAGATGAATTAGTGTAGCTTACAATCTCATATGCTTCATTTGTGAAGAATATGATATCAAGTTCATCAGATGAATTTCATCAATCAGTAAACAGATATAGCAGTATGAGGACGTGTGAAATAAAGGTTCATTTCATCATGATTGGCCTGTCCCTTTCAGTAATTTTGTCGGTCCCGAAAGAAATTCTTTAGACGTTAAAGCACGCCCGGAGACCTGACCCTGCAGAAGAGATTAGTTCTTTTTCTTCACCACCCACATCTGAAGGGGTGGCAAAGAGTTTATCACTCTGCGAGCACCATACGAGAATGGTGGCGTAGAGGCCAAACCATTTCGTTTCACATAAGAGGGGTTAGGGTAAGCATATGAATAAGCAGAGAAATTCTTCGAGGACTTATGAACATAATGGTTTGAAGAATAATGCACATATTCATAGCCCTTAGCTCTACCCTGCGAAACAGAGTTGTTAGCACGATGATAATCATATGAGGACTTTGATCCTTTTGAGGAATTTGATCCACGTGAGGAATTTGGTCCGTATGAGGACTTGGATCCATATGAAGAATTTGATCTGGGGTTCCTGTTCTTCACATGTGGTGTCATGAGGACATTCACCTGAAGACTTTCAAGGCACTTCTTGGGAACCCAGATTTTCTTCATAGGAGAACCGTTCCTGCAGTTAGTGCCAACATATCTAGCAAATACTTCACCATTCTGATTTTTGAACAGTTTATAGTTGGAGTCAAATGACTCATCAGAAGAATCAGGAGATTCACATGTAAAGCCAGATAAGTTAGATGGATCAATGAAGGTCCCTTTGCAAAACCCATGAGGTTTGAGTTCTTGCTCGGGCTTCAATATGTTCCATCATCATTGAGTTTCCTCTCAAAGGCGATACCCTCTTTCCTAGGGTTTCGTTGAGGATCTGCTTTTAAGCACATCACAAAGAGTCGATGCCCTTTGAGGCTTTTGTACATGCTGTCATGTACAATTCCTTCATCCTGCATCGTCGGTGATACTAGCAATGTCCTCGATGAGGAATTAGTGATAGCGAGGCAGGTGAAGAATTTGTAACAGTTGAAGCATTTGAACATTCAGGTGAAGAATTAGCAGATTCACGTTCAATGCACTTTAAGCATGGAGGAACAAATTCTTCCTGAGAAGCGCTGATTTGTTGAGCTAGTAATGAATCGCGCTCCTTCTGAAGATCTTCATAACTCACTCTTAGCTTCTCAAGATCTTGCTTTCTTTGAAGAAATTCATAAGAAAGTTTCTCATGATCAGATAAGAGAGTGTTATGATGACTTTGAAGGTTATCAAACCTAGACTGAAGTCTCTGAAGATTTTCAGTCAGGGCTTTAGTGCGATCCATTTCTTCACCCAACATATCATCACTTTTGTCTAGCATGTTTTGAACCTTTTCAAAAGCCCTTTGTTGTTTTACAGCAATCTTAGCAAGTTTAGAGTAGCTGGGCTTGAGATCCTCATCAGATTCATTTTCACTAGATTCAGAGGAGGTGTATTTGAGTACCTTTGCACCTTTCGCCATGAAGCAATAGGTGGGAGCGTAGTCATCATTATCTTCATCAGGCTTGTCGGTGGGGTCAGTTTCTTCAGTGTTGAAGATGGACTTGCTAACGAAAGCAGTAGCAAAGGCCAGACTCGCCACACCAGATTCGGATTCTTCAGACGCCTCCTCTTCCTCAGTCCATTTCCTTGCCAATGAATGCCCGAGCCTTCTTGGAGCTGCTCTTCTTGTGAGATGAAGACTTCGAGGATTTTGATGACGAAGATTTTAACGATTTCTTCTTCTTCTTCGCATCATCAGAACTGTAATCCTTGTATTTCTTCTTCTTCAATTCCTTTTCCCACTGAGGACAATCTTGAATATAGTGACCAGGTTTCTTGCATTTGTGGCATAGCCTTCTCTTATAGTCACTTGATGAGGAATCACTGCTTCTTGGGGATTTTCCAAAGCGACCACGTCTTGAGAACTTCTGGAATTTCTTCACGAAAGCGGTGCTAGCTCTGGCTCAATTCTTGAGATCACCAAGGCTACTACCGAATCCTCACATTCGCACTCGAGACACAACCTTGGCCTTGAGGCACGTGGTTTGCCATAGCTCGAACCATAGAGATCTCTCATTTCAGCAAGCTGGAACTCATGAGTATTTAGCCTTTCGAGGATATCGGCAGGATCAAGAGACTTGTAGTCAGCCCGTTCTTGTATCATCAGTCCCAGAGTATCAAATGAGGAATCAAGTGATCTCAATAGTTTCTTCACCACCTCATGGTCAGTGATGTCAGTGGCACCAAGGGCTTGAAGCTCATTTGAGATGTCAGTGAGGCGATCAAAGGTTTGTTGGACATTTTCATTGTTGAGTCTTTTGAAGCGGTTGAAGAGATTCCGAAGAACATCAACTCGAGAGTCACGCTGAGTTGAGACTCCTTCATTCACTTTGGACAACCTATCCCAGATAAGCTTAGCAGTTTCCAAAGCACTCACTCTTCCATACTGTCCTTTACTCAGATGGCCACATATGATATTCTTCGCTTGAGAATCGAGTTGCTTGAATCTATTCACATCGGTAGCGTTCAGTGAGGGTGAGATAGAGGGAACACCATTTTCCACAACATACCAGAGATCGTTGTCAATTGCCTCAAGATGCATTCGCATCTTGTTTTTCTAGTAGGGGTAGTCCGTCCCATCAAAGGTAGGACACCCAGCCGAGACCTTGATCATACCTGCGGTCGACATAACTAAAACTCCAGGTGGTTAAACCAAAATCACACAGAACAAGGGAGTACCTTGCTCTGATACCAATTGAAAGTGCGTTATATCGACTAGAGCGGGGTGAATAGGCGATTTTTATGAATTCTTCACTGAGGAATTTGCCGGTGAGGAAATTCCTTAGCGAAGAACTACTAGCAGCAGAATAAGTACTCAGAAGTAAGCATAACAGAATACAAGCATGGTCATCAAGATGAAATGAAGACAAGCACTGAGTACAGAGAGCGTAATCATAGGATAACACAAGGTGAAGACAAACAGACTAAAGAAATTGATCTGAGGAAATTGAGAAAGTCTTTAGTCGAAGTCTTCAAACACAGATATGAACAAACACTCAACACAGTAATGAGGAAATGAAAGGATTGAGGAAATAGAACCAGTTAGGTTGGTGAAGACAATGATTTGGTAGACCAGTTCCAACTGCTGTCTCAGTTGTACGTCTGGTTGGAGCGGTTGAGTATTTAAACTCGAGGACACACAGTCCTGGACACCCAGTCGCTGAGCACGTAGCTTAGGACACCCAGTCCTCACCGTATTCTCCTTGAACTAAGGTCATGCAGACCTCGTCCAATCACTCGTGGTAAGTCTTCAGGCGACTTCCAAACCTTCACAGACTTGGTCACTCGGTGATCCACAATTCCTCTTGGATGCTCTAGACCATGACGCCTAACCGTTTGGAAGAAGCACAGTCTTCAAAGGTAATAAGCGTCGGATCCACTCAGGATCAATTTCTTCAGTGATGCTCAATCACTTTGGGTTTGTAGGGGTTTGGTTTTGGGTTTTTCCTCACTCGATGATTTTCGCTCAAAGTCCTCGGAGGATGGGTTGCTCTCAAATGACAAGTGTCAAGTTCTCTCGGAGCAGCCAACCAGCTAGTGGTTGTAGGGGGCAGCTATTTATAGCCTAGGGAGCAGCCCGACATGATAAGACATAAATGCCCTTCAATGATATGACCGTTAGGTGGATAAGATATTTTGGGACAGGTGGCCTTGAAGACAAAGAACGGTCGGAAATTTGACTCTCAAATTCCTCGGGGCTATCATGTTCCTCATTGTGTAGGCAATTCAGACTTTGGCGAATTCCTAACTCCTCGATCGAAACAAATTCATCAAGAACTGAAGGACTTCGTCTCATCCTCAAGAAAGTGATCGAATCGTATGAGATTTCAAAGGCTTCACTCGAAGGAATTGGTAGGTGTAGGATTTTGAGTTGAGCATCACATGGAAATTTTTCCTTAGTATTTCCTCGACCCCCTTTAACAAAGACGATGTTTCCTATGACTCAAGAAAGAAAAATGAAACTACGAAAACAAAAGTCTTCACGCTTCATGTTCCACAAATGAATACCAAGTCTTCAAGGTCACACCAATTTCTTCACTTTCAAAGTCTTCAGAAAGTCTTCAGAATATCAAAGTCTTCAGTCGAAGAACTTCATTTTTAGGGGTCGACTTTCTCTGTAAATATCAAACTCCTCATAGACTTATAGACCTATGTACACTCACAAACGCATTAGTCCCTTAACCTATAAGTCTTCAATACACCAAAATCACTAAGGGGCACTAGATGCACTTACATGATCTATATAATCTAAGCAGTAATATTCTCCTGCTTATGTAAACACCTCGGTGCACAATTCTGTCAGCAAGACCCTATTACTATTATTGATGACATTCTGGTAGCCACCGATGGACGAGAACTTTGCCTAATGGTCCGCCTCATTCAACGAGCAGGAAAATGGTTCTCTTCGTCCCTCGCCCTTGGTACTGACATTGTTGCCAACATAACTGATAGCCTACCCTCTGACATGTCTTGCTATCCTGACCGTGCAAGATGCCAACGCCCTTCCTACTTTTAACCCACATGGTGGGCCCATAACCCACAGTTCCACATGATTGAAACCTGACTCTCCTGTACAACCCTATTTCTAATGGTTATTCCTCACACTTGGCTTCGTATTTAATTCACGGGCCACCTTCCTAGTGCTCTATTCTGGTATCAGACGCAATACTTACTCTCGCTGCTCTGAACCCCTTTCTCACTCTCGTTCAGAATTCGAGCAACTATCTATCCGCTTGGAACCTCTTATTGTACCTTCGTACCTTATTCTCGATGTATTTTATATGTTCAACTCGAGAGATACTATTATGCTCATTCATGGGTTAACCCCAGATTGTTTCCCTCATAAGCATTGTCGTAGCCGAGCTGCCCCTTACCGATTCGTAAGTATGTTGGAGTTCCCAAAGAAAAGGACGACTTCACCATGATGACCTGAAGCAGAGAAATGCAGACATCAATGTAATGGATCGACCTCTTCGAGAAGAGCAACCAAGGCCGAGAAGATCCGTTAGAATTTCGTAACTAGACCTTCCCCCCTTCTCTACCTCTTAAATCTTGGGACGAGATTTCTTGTAGTGGAGGAGAATTGTGACACCCGGATAATCAAGCTTCAGTGAACCTCTGCTAATGATGCCACGTCACCTCGGTTACTGTCGATAAACTCGCATTAGTTTAAATTCGATTTGAATCAAATTTGAAATAAAGTCAAACGATGAAAGTTTTCAAATATTAAAACTAAAATGTTCGGGCTGTGCCAAAAATGGCATAAGTAATTATAGTGGAGCAAACCATTTTTAGAAATTGCCTAAATGATTTAAAAATGAAATAAAACAAAATAGAAAATAAATAAAAGAAAGGAAATACAAAAGAGAAAACAAGCTAACAAAAAAGGAGAAAACCCAGCAGGCCACCGGCCCAACTGGGCAGGCCCAAACCAGGCCCAGCTGGTCACTCCCCCCCACTCCCCTTATCCACTCCCCCAGGACCTGAACTGATACCGACACCCCACTCCCCCCATGAAAATATCCCCCCTCTCCCCCGATTGGATCGGGATCGGGGGGAACCGCTCACCGCCGCCGCCCGATGCCGTCTCACCGCGACGCCGCACCGCCATCGACGTCGCCGTTCACCGGAGGAGCCTCGTCGAAGCTTCTTCGCCTCGACTTCCCCTACTCCTCCCCGACCCTAACATCGCCGATGCCGTCGACGCACGCCGCTGCACCTCGTCATCACGTCGCCGTCGTCTTCGACCTCCTCCCCGAGCACGCTGCCTTGTCCCCTACGGCCCCCTGTGAGCCGCCACCCCCTCCTTCCTCTCCATGCTTGTTGTACGGCGCCGCCCCCGGCCGCGTCGGCTGCGCCCGCGCCTCGCGTGTGGCCATGCCGTCTTGCTCCGCTCGCTGCCTCCCCAAGGCGCGCCCAGCGCGCCGACCAACCCTCCTCTCTCTCCGTCCGCACAGATTTCGCGCTGTCCGCCAGACATGCCGCGCCCGGCCTCGTCTGCCTCGGGCGGCGTCGCCCTCCGCCCGGTCGTCGCCTTGCCTTGCCTCGTCGTGTTCCTTGCGCTTTGTCTCATGTCACCACGCCCTACCTCCCGAACCACGCGCACGCCGCGGCACAGGGCTCCTGCGCCCTGCCGCCGCTTGTGCGGTGGCGGCGGCCCGCCAGCCTTGCCCGCTCTCGCCTGCGCCGGCGCCCCCTCGGGCCCCTGTTGGGGCACCACGCCTCCTTGCCGCCGGTGCCGTTGCCAAGAACAGCGCCGCGCCCGTTGCGCCCGAACCCGCTATGGCCCTTAGGGCCTATGACATGTAGGGCCTAGCCCCCAGAATGATTATATATAACAAAAAAAAAGGATTTAAAAATATAATAATAATAAAATTAATTAATTAATTAATCTTGTTTAGTTAACTAATTAACTCTAATTAACCTGCTAATTAAATGTTAACAAATTGTTAGTCTTCAGCCTATGACATGTGGGACCCACCGCCAGTTTGACCAGTCAACACCCACATGCTGATCACTTGACGTCGACATGCAATCGCTCCGGATAAGGTTGAATTAAATTAATTAGATAAATTCTAAAAATGATTTTAAAACTTTAGAAATTAATAATAAATAAACCGTAGCTCAGATGAAAATACTTTCTACATGAAAGTTGCTCAGAACGACGAGACGAATACGAATACGCAGCCCATTAAATGGGTCACACGTCCCTAGCATAGCGAACTCAGAACATTTCACCTCCGGTTCATCTGTCTCAAAACGCTAAACCCCGGGATACTTTCCGGATGTTTCCCCTTTCTCGATATCACCTACTACGCGTTAGGCCACACCTAGCACCGTGTATTGCCATGTTACGTTTTGTGATGCTTTGATTGCTTTGTTATTTATTGTGTTCCCCCTTCACATTTCTTTTTCGGTGAGACCCCAAGATCGCCGGCAACCCCACTCGACTACGGAGTTGACGACCCCTCCTTGCCGAGAGCAACCAGGCAAGCCACCCCCTTGATCACCGATATCGCCTATTCTTCTCTATACTGCTTGCATTAGAGTAGTGTAGCATATTCTTGTTGGTTACTCCTATTACATTCCATAGCTTTGTCATTGTTGCTACAGTCATTGATACCCTACCCGCAATCCTAAATGCTTAGTATAGGATGCTAGTTTATCATCATTAGCCCTACATTCTTGTCAGTCTGCCTTGCTATACTATTGGGTCGTGATCACTCGGGAGGTGATCACGGGTATATACTATACATACATACATATTATACAGATGGTGACTAAAGTCGGGTCAGCTCGTTGAGTACCCGCAAGTGATCCCGATGTGGGGGCTGAAAGGACAGGTGGCTCCATCCCGGTAGAGGTGGGCACGGGTTCTGACGCCCCCGATTTGTTACTTTGGCGGAGCGACAGGCAGAGTTGAGACCACCTAGGAGACAGTGGGCTGGCCCTAGTCGGCGTTCGCGGTTGCTTCATAATGACACGCTTAACAAGATCTTGGTATTTGATCTGAGTCTGGCTACTAGCCTATACGCACTAACCAACTACTGGGAAGCGATTATGAGCACTCGGCGTCGTGGTATCACCGAAGCCTTCTTGGCGTCGGACGGAGCGGCCGCTACCGGATTGGACCGTAATATGACTTCCTTTGTAATGGAGGTTGCTAGGTTACGCTTCCGTCGACCTCATAGCGTGCGGTGTGCAATGGGCGATGGGCCCAAACCCTGCGCGCATAGGATTTAGACCGCGGGCTGACCTCTCTGTTGTGCCTAGGTGGGGCTGCGGCGTGTTGATCTTCCGAGGCGGGCATGACCCAGAAAGTGTGTCCGCCAAATGGGATCGGCGTGTTGGGTTATGTGGTGCACCCTGCAGGAAGTTAATCTATTCAATAGCCGTGATCTTGATAGCAGGGACGGCCGGGAGTTGTACCTTGACCTTATGACAACTAGAACCGGATACTTAATAAAACACACCCTTCCAAGTGCCAAATACAACCCGGTGATCGCTCTCTAACAGGGCGACGAGGGGAGGATCGCCGGGTAGGATTATGCTATGCGATGCTACTTGGAGGACTTGACCTACTCTCTTCTACATGCTTGCAAGACGGAGGCTGCGAGCGTAGTCTTCGATAGGACTAGCTATCCCCTCTTATTACGGCATTCTGCAGCTCACCCACCGATATTGCCTCTTTACACATATACCCATGCATATGTAGTGTAGATCCTTGCTTGCGAGTACTTTGGATGAGTACTCACGGTTGCTTCTCCCTCTTTTCCCCGTTTTCCTCTTCTTCCGGATGCCGCAACCAGACTTTGGAGCCAGGAGCGACGCCACCGTCGGCGGCGACTACTACACTGGAGGTGCCTACTACTACGTGCAAAGTTCTTGGCAGCGACCGTGGAGTAGTTAGGAGGATCCTGGCGGGAGGCCCGCGCCTCTTCGATTGTATCCCGGTTTGTGCTAGCCTTCTTAAGGCAAACTTGTTTAACTTATGTCTATACTCGAGATATTGTTGCTTCCGCGACTTCGCCTATGATCGAGCACTTGTATTCGAGCCCTCGAGGCCCCTGGCTTGTATTATGATGCTTGTATGACTTATTTATGTTTTAGAGTTGTGTTGTGATATCTTCCCGTGAGTCCCTGATCTTGATCGTACATATTTGCGTGCATGATTAGTGTACGATTGAATCGGGGGCGTCACACTTGGAGAGTTGGAAGATAAAAGCTTGTCCAACTCAGTTCATTCCAAAGGGATATCTTTGTGCGTGTGTGTTGAAGAAAGATGATATCTTCATTGATTGATCCTCATGGTCAATTGATGGGTCTATTATCTTATCCAATCTTTGATTTGAGGATGGGCTATCGTGAAATCAAATCAGAACCAACGATATTCATAATGTTGTCTTACTCGTGGTTGATTACTCGAGCATACACCATTACATCTTTTGGTCTGACCAATACTATCACATTGTTCAGATAATGGTGGGAGTCCAGTGATATGGAATTTCATCTTCATGGAAACCTGGATGAATTGTTGTTGTGCTCATCGACAACATCCTTATCTCCTCCATGATTTTGTTGCACATTAAGCTAGTGTTGGAAACTTTTGAAAGCATCACTTCATGCTAGCTCATGAGGTATATGTTCGAATGAAAGAAGTGACTTTCTCTAATTCACGTGCACTTGGTGTAAGTTGCCGCCGTGGATCCGAGAAAGATTGTTTTTGCTTCCTTTGGAATCATCCCAAGTCAGTCATGCATGTGCAAAGTATACATTGGATTGTGAGTTTAGCTACCTCCATTCTATATGTGTCCCTAGCACGCCAATCCACTGATTGATTTGTTCAAGGAGAAGGAGTTCCTTCTTAAGAGCTAGACTTACGCAAGGACTTCGATATCCTAGATGATGGTTCCCACCTGAACTCGGTAGTATTTTATTGTAAGACTACCATGTGATCATGTTTGTCTGAGACAACTGTTCACATGTGTGTAGCAGAACCGGCTCATGTTTTGGAGCTTGCTATCGTAGTACATTTCCCGAGAATCTCGCAACGTCATCTCGTCGGTTTGTGTTGCAAACTTTCATTTTTCTTTCTAGACTCGATGAGTCTGGAATATCATGTTACCAACCAGATCTGAATCTCAGGCAGATATGATGGTTGGAACCTTTCCAAGATCTATGATGTAGGTCCCGACAAGGTTGATGTTCTGGCCGACACACCTAGCTGGAAGATCTATCATTGTAGTATCTTGATTGAGCAAATCTACCATCTTCTCCATGAGGATTTCGCGTGACTTATTTAGAAGTTGTTCCTTATGGATCCTTTGTTCTCCCGAAGCCAAACCTTTACTTGATGTTCCAGATACCGACTGGTATTAGGTTAAGCTGGTACATCAAGGAGAACATTAGAAGCGTAGTGCTAAATGTCTCTCGGTCGATCATCTAGATTTTGTCCCCTTGGCCCCGCCAAGGTGAAATCTAAGAAGCTGTTATCTTCCTTCGCATCTGCATCTCCCACCGGTATTCATCATGGTAGTATGTTGTGTTGCCAGGATCTTTGACACGGATATTGGTAAAACCTTGATGAATATGGAGATGCTCAAGTTCTTGAGAGCACGCACAAGCGCTAGGAGTTATCATCGACACTAACTGGGATTGCTCTCAGTTTCCTTGGTTATGCTATAACTTTTCAACACTGGACTCACTCTCTACTGTTGAGCTTCTCCCCAGTTACTAAAATCATCCCTTGTGTTGTTTTCAACAAGGTAATCCACATCAACCATCCTAGTCCGAGTATGCCATTCTTTCGTACTCCGCCAAACGATCGTTTGAGAATTGCCTTAGTCTGGTATGGAGAGTTTCAATGATCCTTTCCGATAGAGTTTCTTTCCGACGTCATCGAGTTGGATGAAGATTTCGAAAGCAAAGACGTCAAGATCAATTTGGGTCAACAAATCAACAACCTCGAGAAGACAGTTGGATTGTGAAGTTAGTGATACTTAGTGTCCCCTTTGTCTTCTTACCGTACGTCTTGAATCTCGGGACGAGATTCTTGTTTGGTGGGGGTGAGTTGTCACACCCCTAGCCTTGCTATGCACTTGGACTAGCTTGGTTGTTGCATCATGTATAAAATTATTTGAAACTTGAAATGGGGATTGCTCAAACCCTAGCACCAGATCAAATCAACTAGGTTCAAATAAAAATATTCTCAAAGAACCCAAAATGCCCTTCAGAAAAGTTCATCATTTTTGGATTAGTCTAGAACCTCTCCCAAAAATGGTGCACATTTTTCTAGGCCATTCTGGATTTTTGAATTAAATCATATGGTATTTGCATTTGGGCATTTAATTGCTAAATAATATTTTAAATGCTCAAATCATCACAAACTGAAATGTTTGTTGTTGGAAATATTCCAAACAGTGACATTGAGCGCTTCATGATTTTGGAAATGCCACGGCATTTTATTAAAGCCAAACACAATTACGAAAATAGAAAACAAAAACAATTAGAAGAGAGGAGAGAAGGACTTACTCGGCGCCAAACAATCGCCCAGCTCTGTGGCTGGCCCACCATGCCCAGCCCACCACCAGCCTCCTGTCGTCTTCCTCCTGCCAGAGGAGGGCAGGCGCGTGCCCGCTACAGCATCACTGCCGCCGTCTTGCCACCTCCACCACGCTTGCTGCGTCCTCGGCGCTGGGCGTCTCAACGCCGCCACGCACACCCCTGGAACCCCCTCGCACTCTCCCTCGTCCCCATCTCCTTCTCTGTCTCTCTCTCCCCGATCGCCGTGATCGCCCGAGAACGCCGACGAGCACCCCCGTGACCACCGGCCACCCCTCGCCCTGTCGTTAAGCCCAGAGGCTCAGCCACAACCTCTTCTCCCTCCTCGCCGAGCTACGCGAGCCAGGACGGCCCCAAGACGATGCTTGTGGCCTTCTTCCCCGACCACGGCCGCCGGATGCCGCTGTCCGATTCGCCGTCTTCGCCGCCTCCCCGAGTCTGCTGAGCTCCGCTTCGACCTCGCCGTGAGCTCCTCTACTGAACCCCTCTCTCCCCGCTGTAGACCCCCTTCTCTAGCTCCGCTGACCACCGCGGCCGAAGCTCGCCGCCACCGTGCCTCGCCGCCAGCGTGGCTAGAGCCTCAATAGCTCGAAGCCAAGCACACCACTGTGCTCAGCGCGGCTCCAGGAGCCCGTAGCGCCCACTAGCTCCCCCTGCCTTGCACCGTAGCGCCGAACCCGTTGTTGCCTGAGCTCTGGCCGCTGCCACGAGCTCGACTCTGATGAGCTCACTTCACCACAGCCTCTCTCGCTTGCTCCAATGGATGCGCGGGAGTGCCAGCTCTCTGTAGGTGGTCTCGGCCGCTAATTTGGTTGTCGGAGGGAAATATCCGAGCCCCTCCGCCGTCTCGGCCTCGCCGGCGACTCAACGCCGGCGGGATTGACCCTGCTGACCAGGGGTTTGACCCCGCTGACCGTTGACTGGGTGGGCCCAGTTTGACCCCCTGGGTCACTAACGTGTGGGCCACCCTTGTTAATTACTAGTTAGGTTAGTTTAGCGCTAATTAACCTAGATTAGTGCTTAACCTAACACTAACTAACTCTGTTTAGTTAGTTAACTAACCACTGGCACATGGGTCCCACAGGTTAGGTTTGACCTACCGACCCAGTTGACCGCTGACGTCACCCTGACGCAGTGCTGATGCGTTAATTCAATTACTGGAATTATTCTTATACAGGAAATTCCAGAAAATAGTACAAACTTCTAAAATTCATAGAAATTCAACCGTAACTCCAAATGAAATAAATTATATATGAAAAATGATCAGAAAAATCCAATCTATCCATCTGTACCATTTTCATGCATGTTAGAGCAACTTTTGTTCACTGTTTAGGTCAAATCAATTAAATGGCATTTGAATAATCACATATGGAGTTTGAATTTGAATCTTGTATTCAAACCAACTTCATTTAATTGTTGCTAGTTGCATTAGCTCAAATCACAGCATATTGCCATGTCATGATCATGCATCATATTATGCATTGCATTGATTGTGTTCTTCCTTGTTTGCTGGTGTTTGTCCCCTCTCAATAGACGTGGTACCGACGATGAGTTCGATGACACCGATGAAGAACTATATTATCTTCAGAAGTGCCAGGCAAGCAAAACCCCCTTGTTCATTCCAATATAATCCCACTCTCTCGCTCCTGCTCTCTTTTACTGCATTAGGACAACAACGAATCAACTGTTACATGTTGCGGTAGTTGAACCCCTTTCCTTTGCATGACCTGTCATTGCCACAGTAAATAGATGAAACCCACTAGCATGAGTAGGAGTTGTTTGAGCCCTGATGTGCCTACTCATTCATGATTGTTTGTCATGCCTGCTATTGCTTGGAGTTGTATCAAGTCTGATTCATCAGGGATGAATTGGAGGTGTGGTGAACATGTCCTATTCTTGAGATCTAAGTGTGTGAACACGATTTGGTAAAGGTAGCGGTGAGAGGCCATGTAGGAGTACATGGTGGGTTGTCTCATTGCAGCCGTCCTCAGGAACTGAGTTCTGTGTTTGTGATCCATGAACAGTTACTACCACACATTGGGTTCCGGTAACTCTACCCCTCTCGACTTATTAATCAACATGATCTCTATCCAGGAGCTGCAACTAGTTTCTGGTGTTTGTAGGTAGTGTTAGTAGTCTACCAAGTGGCACCCGGTACAAGTTGGCTTGGGATAGACTAGGCACAGTGGCACGGTGTACCAAGTGGCACCCGGATGGTGGGCTTGGGAACCCTGCTCACATCGTTTGGGGCCGTGAGCGACACCCCGGGGCCGGATCTCCTTGCGGATGGAACCCGAATAGGAGATAAACCCGGATGAGAGACTTGTGTGGTTAGTCGGTCGTGGCGACTCCTCGCCAAAGCTTCGCTTGAAGGTTGCCGAGATACACGAGGTGTACATGGCGGTAAGTGGCGAGAGCGTGTGTGAAGAAGTACACCCCTGCAGGGTTAATATGATCTACTCGAATAGCCGTGTCCACGGAAAAGGACTTCTGGGTTGCCTGTACAGTTCATAGACAAGTGAAAGTGGATGCTCTAAAATGTGCAAGATAAGCGTGAGTGCTATGGATGGCGTTCTCGTAGGGAGACGGGACCGGATCCATAGTGGTGTATTGATATGGTGAATATGTGGACTCGTGTGCGCCACCTCAAAAGAGTTACTTGCAGTCGTAGTTCAGGATTGCCACTGAGTCAAAGCTGGCTTGCTGCAGTTAAACCCCACCATCCCTTTGTTGATAATGATGCATATGTAGTTAGTTCTGATGTAAGTCTTGTTGGGTACATTTGTACTCACGTTTGCCTATTTTATGTTTTTGAGAGACTTCCGTCTCGCTAGTAGTTCCGTGTGGACTTCGACGTTTAGCTTGTTACCTCAGCTACGATCTTGTGCCCTCGGCAGGATCTGGTAGATAGTCAGGCTTCTCAGCCTTTTCAGTTTTAGTTGTCTGTTCTCAGACATGTTAAGGTTCCGCTTGTGCTTTGACTTGTATGCTCTGAATGTTGGGTCATGAGACCCATGTTTGTAATATCTCGCTCCTCGGAGCCTATCGAATAAAATACTTGAGTTGTAGAGTCATGTTGTGATGCCATGTTGTATTTGCACATATCGAGCATACTGTGTGTATGTTATTGAAATGCTTGGTATGTGTGGATCGACTATCTAGTTGTTTATCCTTAGTAACCTCTCTTACCGAAAATGTCTCCTAGTGCTTCCATCGAGCCATGGTAGCGTGCTCTTGCTCCGAACACTTAGGCTGGCGGCATGTGTCCTTCTTCATTCCTGTATACGCCCTTTCGGGAAATGTCACGATGAATACCGAGTCTGTTAGCCCGCTGGCCGGTTCACCGAGTCTGCTAGCCAAGTGCTACAGCTGGATTCACTCGTGATGACCGACACGTTCGATCTTTGGGTCATGGATGCTGTCCTCGTAAGTTTGTGCCACTTTGGGTTTCACGACTAGCCATGTCAGCCGGGCTCCTTATCATATGGATGCTAGCGACACTATCATATCGTGTGCCAAAAGGCATAAGCGGTCCCGCAAAGGTAAGGTGACACCGTGGGAATACCGTGCGTGAGGCCGCAAAGTGATATGAGGTGTTACATGCGGATCGATGTGGCATTGAGTCGGGTCCTGACGGTAGGATTTTAGAGTTCCATAAGTATTCGAGAGTTACTGATTACTCTGATGATGCATTTTTGACAGATCTGCTTTTCCGTGTGTTGTTTGCTTATTTTGATGCATCTATGGCTAGTATTAGTGTTATGAACCATAGAAGTTGGAATCTGATGGGTTTAACACCAATATAAATAAAGAATGAGTTCATTACAGTACCTTATGTGGTGGTTTTTCTTTCTTGCACTAACGGAGCTTATGAGATTTCCTGTTGAGTTTTGTGTTGTGAAGTTTTCAAGTTTTGGGTAAAGATTTGATGGACTATGGAATAAGGAGTGGCAAGAGCCTAAGATTGGGGATGCCCATCGCACCCCAAGATATTCAAGTATAACCAAAATCCTAAGCTTGGGGATTCCCCGGAAGGCATCCCCTCTTTCGTCTTCGTCTATCGGTAACTTTACTTTGAGCTATATTTTTATTCGCCACATGATATGTGTTTCGCTTGGAGTGTCTTGTATGATATTATTCTTTGCTTTTTAGTTTACCACAATCATCCTTGCTGTACACACCTTTTGGGAGAAACCCAATTGATTGGAATTTATTAGAATACTCTATGTGCTTCACTTATATCTTTTGAGCTAGATAGTTTTTTGCTCTAGTGCTTCACTTATATCTTTCAGAGCACAGCGGTGGCTTAATTTTGTAGAAATTGTTAATCTCTCATGATTCACTTATATTATTTTGAGAGTCTCTTAGAACAGCATGGTATTTGCTATGGTTATAAAATTGCTCCTAGATTGATGGGCACCCAAGTTGGGTATAATAAAAACTATCATAGGAAGTGAATTGGATGCTATGATCAATTTGATAATTGATAATTGTTTTGAGATATGGAGGTAGTGATATTAGAGTCATGCTAGTTGGGTGATTATGAATTTAAAGAATGCTTGTGTTGAAGTTGGCAAGTCCCCTAGCATGCAGCATGCACGTATGGTAAAAGTTGTGTAACAAATTTGAAACATGAGGTGTTCTTAGATTGTGCATCCTTATGAGTGGCGGTCGGGGACGAGCGATGGTCTTTTCCTACCAATCTATCCCCCTAGGAGCATGCGTGTAGTGCTTGGTTTTTGATGACTTGTAGATTTTTGCAATAAGTATATGAGTTCTTTTTGACTAATGTTGAGTCCATGGATTATCGCCTCTCACCCTTCCATCATTGCTAGCCTCTTGATGCACTGCCTTGCCCTTTCTCACCTTGAGAGTTGGTGCAAACTTCACGGTGCATCAAACCCGTGATATGATCGCTCTATCACACATAAACCTCCTTATATCTTCCTCAAAACACCCACCATACCTACCTATTATGGCATTTCCATAGCCATTTCGAGATATATTGCCATGCAACTTTCCACCGTTCCGTTCATCATCATGACACACATCATCATTGTCATATTGCCTTGCATGATCATGTAGTTGACATCGTATTTGTGGCAAAGCCACCATGCATAATTTTTCATACATGTCACTCTTGATTCATTGCCCATCCCGGTACACCGCCGGACTCATTCATATAGAGTCATATCTTGTTCTAGTATTGAGTTGTAATTCATGAGTTGTAAATAAATAGAAGTGTGATGATCATCATTATTAGAGCATTGTCCCCAGATAAAAAAAGGAAAGGCCAAAAAAAGAGAAAGGCCAAAAAAACAGAAGGCCCAAGAAAAAAGAAAATAAAAAGGGGGCAATGCTACTATCTTTTTCCACACTTGTGCTTCAAAGTAGCACCATGTTCTTCATATAGAGAGTCTCATATGTTGTCACTTTCATATACTAGTGGGAATTTTTCATTATAGAACTTGGCTTGTATATTCCTACGATGGGCTTCCTCAAAACGCCCTAGGTCTTCGTGAGCAAGCAAGTTCGATGCACACCCACTAGTTTCTTTTGTTGAGCTTTCATACATTTATAGCTCTAGTGCATCCGTTGCATGGCAATCCCTACTCCTCATGTTGACATCAATTGATGGGCATCTCCATAGCCCGTTGATTATCCTCGTCAATGTGAGACTTTCTCTTTTTTTGTCTTCTCCACACAATCTCCCTCATCATATTATATTCCACCCATAGTGATATATCCATGGCTCACGCTCATATATTCCGTGAAAGTTGAAAAAGTTTGAGATTATTTAAGTACGAAACAATTGCTTGGCTTGTCATCGGGGGTGTGCAAGATGGGAGCATTTTTGTGTGACGAAAATGAAGCATGACCTAACTATATGATTTTGTAGGGATGAACTTTCTTTAGCCATATTATTTTGAGAAGACATGATTGCTTTGATTGGTATGCTTGAAGTATTACTATTTTTTATGTCAATATGAACTTTTATTTTGAATCATTTGGATCTGAACATTCATGCCACAATAAAGAAAATTACATTGAGAATTATGCTAGGTAGCATTCCACATCAAAAATTCTGTTTCTATCATTTACCTACTCGAGGACGAGTAGGAATTAAGCTTGGGGATGCTTGATACGTCTCCAACGTATCTATAATTTCTGATTGTTCCATGCTATTATATTACCCGTTTTGGATGTTTATGGGCTTTACTTTACACTTTTATATCATTTTGGGACTAACCTACTAACCGGAGGCCCAGCCCATATTGCTGGTCTTTTTTGCCTATTTCAGTGTTTCGAAGAAAAGGAATATCAAACGGAGTCCAAACGGAATGAAACCTTCGGGAGCGATCTTTTTGGAACAAACGTGATCCAGAGAACTTGGAGTGGAAGTCAAGAAACAAACGAGGAGGCCACGAGGGTGCCCAACGCGCCCCCTACAGGTGGGCGCGCCCCCGCCCTCGTGGGCCCCTCGGGTGTCCACCGACTTACTTCTTCCTCCTACATATACCCATGTACCCCGAAAACATCAAAAGCGACCACAAAAACCTATTTCCACCGTCGTAACCTTCTGTATCCGCGAGATCCCATCTTGGAGCCTTCGCCGGTGCTCCGCCGGAGGGGGAATCGACCATGGAGGGCCTCTACATCATCTCCAAGGCCTCTCCGATGAGTTGTGAGTAGTTTACCACAGACCTTCGGGTCCATAGTTATTAGCTAGATGGCTTCTTCTCTCTCTTTGAATCTCAATACAAAGTTCTCCTTGATCTTCTTGGAGATCTATTTGATGTAAATCTTTTTGCGGTGTGTTTGTCGAGACCGAAGATTTGTGGGTTTATGATCAAGTTTATCTATGAGAAATATTTGAATCTCCTCTTAATTCTTTTATGTGTGATTAAGTTAGCTTTGCAAGTCTCTTCGAATTATCAGTTTGGTTTGGCCTACTAGATTGATCTTTCTTGCAATCACCTGTAGGTGCTTAGCTTTGGGTTCAATCTTTCGGTGTCCTTTCCCAGTGACAGCAGGGGCAACAAGGCACGTATTGTATTGTTGCCATCAAGGATAAAAAGATGGGGTTTATATCATATTGCATGAGTTTATCCCTCGACATCATGTCATCTTTCGTAATGCGTTACTCTGTTCTTTATGAACTTAATACTCTAGATGCATCTGGATAGCGGTCGATGTGTGGAGTAATAGTAGTAGATGCAGGCAGGAGTCAGTCTACTTGTCACGGACGTGATGCCTATATACATGATCATGCCTAGATAATCTCATAATTATTCGCTTTTCTATCAACTGCTCGACAGTAATTTGTTCACCCACCGTAGTACTTATGCTATCTTGAGAGAAGCCACTAGTGAAACATATGGCCCCCGGGTCAATCTTTTATATAAGCTTTCAATCTACTTTTATTTGCATCTTTAATTTTCCAATCTATATTATAAAATACCAAAAATATATTTATTTTATCATATTATCTCTATTAGATCTTACTTTCGCAAGTGGCCGTGAAGGGATTGACAACCCCTTTATTGCGTTGGTTGCGAGTTCTTGTTTGTTTGTGTAGGTGCGTGGGACTTCTGAGGAGCCTCCTGCTGGATTGATACCTTGGTTCTCAAAAACTGAGGGAAATACTTACGCTACTATTGCTGCATCACCCTTTCCTCTTCAAGGAAAATCAACGCAAGCTCAAGACGTAGTAGGGTACTATTGACATCTCTCGCCTTAATTATGCAATCCTCTTCCTTGTTCCCAAAGTCAAGGGAGTTGACTCTATTTCTAACTTTCACCCCATTGCTCTGATTAACAATTTTGCCAAATTTCCTGCCAAAGGGCTGACAACGAGGTTGTCGCCAGTTGCTCATCGTATCATCAGCCCTACCCAATCTGCCTTCATTAAAGGGAGACATATCTTGGATGGTGTCCTCTGCCTGCACGAAATTGTTCATGATCTTAGAGTGAGAGGTTCTCGAACAATTATTCTCAAGCTTGATTTTGGGAAGGCATATGATTCGGTTAGTTGGGATTTTTCTTCGTTAAGTTTTGTATGCTAAGGGGTTTGAGGCTGGCTTCGTGCATAGACTGATGCGGCTTGTGTCTGGGGGGCACACGGCGGTGGCAGTCAATGGCTCGATCAACAACTACTTTGTTAATGGTAGAGGCCTGCGGCAAGGTGACCCCATATCTCCTATCCTTTTTAACTTCATGGATGATGTTCTATCTTGTTTGTTAGATCGGGCGGCCTCGGCTGGGCATATTACTCCTGTCATTTCCCATCTCCTCCCTCACGGCATCACTCACCTCCAATATGTTGACGATACGATCATCCTAGTGGAGCTTAATAAACCTTGCCTTGCCAACCTTAAGTTCATCTTGCTTTGTTTTGAAACCTTGTCAGGGCTCAAAATAAATTTTTCTAAGAGTGAGGTTATTATCACCGGGGTTGATGAAGCTGAGGCATTGCGGGTGTCTCAGCTCCTTAATTGCTCTCTCGGGTCTTTTCCTTTTAAGTACCTAGGGCTTCCTATTTCCCCTTTCCACCTGTGTGCCAAGGAATTTAAGCCTCTGGTTTCTAAGGTGGGCAATAGAGTTATGCCATGGCGTGGTAGATACAACACCTCAGCTGGGAAATTATGTCTTATTAATGCTTGCTTTTCCTCTCTCCCTATGTTCACCATGGGCTTCTTTAGATTGTCTAAGGGTACACATGAGGGTTTCGACAAGCATAGAGGTACATTTTTCTTGGAACTCTTCGGACAACAAGTGAAAATATAGATTTGTCAAGTGGGATATAATTTGCAGACCTAAAAGCCTTGGGGGCTAGGGATTTTGAACACCTCGATTATGAACGCCTATCTTGTCATTAAATGGTGGTGGAAGATCATGACGGCTACTCCTGGCACCCTCTAGTTTGATCTTTTTAAAGCTAAATACTTCCCTGCTGGGAGTCCCATGTTTGCCTCGACGACTCGTGGATCACAGTTTTGGAAAGACCTTGTTAGGGTGAGGGACGTGTTTTGGGAGCACGTCAAGTTTGTGGTTAATAATGGTGCCTCTACTCATGTTTGGTTGGACTGGTGGTCTGGTGACTCCACCCTTGCTTCTTTATTTTCCAGTCTTGTGTTCTTGTTGTTCTAATCCTGAGATCGCAATCTCTGAGCTCTCCCGTGATAATTGGGATTTGGGCTTTCGGAGGTCTCTTTCTCCCGAAGAGTTGGGGGACTGGCATCGTCTTGCTGTTGTGTTCCCTGTCCTCTCAGAGGAGGAGGACTTGGTGGCCTGCCCTCATGTAGCGTCTAGGAAGTTTTCTGTCAAGTCTCTTTATGCTAGAATTATCTCTGGTACCCCTACTTCCAAGTTCAAACCAATTTGGGCTGCCAGGATCCGACCTAAGATCAAGATCTTTCTCTGGTAGGCCGTTAGGGGCTTGTTGCCTTCTGTTGATCAGATTCGGAAAAGGAATGGCCCCGACTCTGCCTTTTGTGCCATATGTTCTGCCCTGGAAGATACTAATCGTATCTTCTTTGGTTGTGCTCTGGCCAAGTTGATGTGAGGTTGTGTGTGCTCGTGGTTAGGCACCTCTTAGGCCCCCACTTCGTTCTCGGACGTTCGTGTGTTAACTTCTAACCTTCAGAGGCGCTCTAAGAGGCTGTTCTGGGTCGGGCTGGGTGCTCTTCGCTGGTCTTTATGGATTACTAGAAACAAATACACCATTGAGGGTGTGTTTCCTAACAAAACTGCTGATGTTCTGTTTAAAATGTCTATTTTCTTGCAGAAGTGGAAATTATTGACTAAGCTTGAGGATCAGGATGGTTTGGAGGTGCTGATCAACAAAGTTCGGGTGTCTGCCAATCTAATGTCATCTCCATCTGTTGCATCCTCTTCCTAGTTTGTTGGTCCGCTTCTTAGCAGTAGGTGGTTGGCATGCGTGCCTTCGTGTGTGCTATTTGGGCCTGTGTGTCGTTGAACTATGGTTGTTGTTCCTTGTGGTGGTTGGCCCGGTGTGTTTTGGGTGAACTGTGTGTCAGGACCCCGACTCAATGCCACATCGATCTAGCATGTAACACTTCATATCACTTTGCGGCCTCACACACGGTATCCCCACGGGTGTCGCCTTACCTTTGCCCGGGACCGTTTGCGCCTTTTGGCACACGTATATGATAGTGTCGCTAGCATCCATATGATAAGGAGCCCGGCTGACATGGCTAGTTGTAAACCCAAAGTGGCACAAACTTACGAGGACAGCATCCATGACCCGACATCGAGCGTGTCGGTCAACAATGAGTGAATCCAGTCTGTAGCATGGGCTAACAGACTCGGTATTCATCGCGTGACATTTCCCGAAGGACGGATACAGAACGAAGAAGGACACATGCCGGCCAACCTCGTGTTCGGAGCGGTAGCAAGCTACCATGGCTCGATGGAAGCACTAGGAGACATTTCCGTAAGAGAGGCTACTAAGAATAAACAACTAGATAGTCGGATCCCACACATAGCAATACACATTACACGTCGCATAACATGCAAGTATGTGCTGCATAACATGGCATCACAAAGATAACTCCACAACTCATATAGATAAAGGCTCGGAAGAGCCATCATAGCATTATTACAAGCGGGGTCACATGACCCAACATTCGAAAGCAAACAAGCAACAAGCGGAAGCATTACATGTGCAGGTACGACATCTACAAATGAAGAAGGTGAAGAGCCCGACTATCTACAACATCCGATCAAGATCGTAGCTGAGGTACAAGCTACTTGTCGAAGTCCACGAGAACACTAGTAAGACCGAAGTCTCCGCTGCAAAAACATAAATAAAGCACCATGAGTACAAAGGTACTCAGCAAGACTTACATCAGATCCTATCATACATGCATTTGTATCAAGTGGGTAATGTGGGGTTTAGTCGCAGCAAGCCAGCTTTGACTCTGTGGCTATCCTGTTCTACGACTACCAGAACTTCTTTGGGGTGATATGGCGCACACGAGTCCACTAATCACCACACAATACACTACTACGGATTCATCCCCGTCTCCCTACGAGAAGGCCATCCATAGTACTCACACTTTTCTTGAGCATTTTATTGTATCCACTTCAAGTTATCTATGTACCATGTAAGCATCCAAGAAGTCCATATCCATGGACCCGGCTATTCAATAGATCATGTTAACCTGCGGGGTGTACTTCTTCACACGCTCTCGCCACTTACCACCATGTACCGTCGTGTATCTCGGCAACCTTCAAGCGGAAGCTTTGGCGAGGAGTCGGCCACGACCGACTAACTGACAAGACTCTAGCCTGGTTTATCGCCTATTCGGTTTCATCCGCAAGGAGATCCGGCGGGTGTCGCCACGGCCCCAAACGATGTGTGCGGGGTTCCCGAGTCCACCATCCGGGTGCCACTCGGTACACCGAGCCACGTGTGCCTAGTCTGTCCCAAGCCCACCTGCGGGTGCCACTTGGTAGAAAAATAGCACTACCTACAAACACGAAAACTAGTTGCGACTCTCGGGCAGAGATCAAGTCGGTTAATAAGTCGAGAGGGCTTGGGCGCCGGAGCCCAATGTGTGGTAGTATCGAGTCATTGGACAACATACATAGAACTTCGATGCTTAGGGACGGTTCGGTGAGACAACCCACCATGTACTCCTACATGGCCTCTCACCGCTACCTTTACCAAATCGTGTTCACACGTTCACTCTCAAAGATCGTAACATATCGTAACACTCCAATTCATTCCCAATGAACCGGACGACACAACTCTAAGCGATGGCAGGCATAGCATGGTAGGAACACAACATGTCTCAATCAACTCCTACACATGCTAGTGGGTTTCAACTATTTACTATGGCAATGACAGGTCATGCATAGGAATGGGTTCAACTACCGCAGCACAATGTAGCAGATGAATCGTTGTTGTCCTAATGCAATAACTGAGAGCAGGAGCGAGAGAGTAGGATTTTATCGGAATGAACAAGGGGGTCTACTTGCCTGGTAGATCAACAAGGGAGGCACTGCTTCATAGACAGTACTCTGAGCGGTCTCGGAGCAAGACCTATCGAGAAGGAACGGTGCCAACAATCAATACACAAGCATATGCAACAATATGATGCATGAACATGGCATGAGGATGTGATGTTGTTTGAGCTAATGCAACTAGTATTCATTTGGTTTGAAATCCATTTGAACCCTAAGCTCAAATGCAATTCTAAATTAAGTCTCTTAATATGCCATAATGTGTTTCCTCAAATTCAGCATGTATAAGTTGGTTTTTCATGCATGAAACTAGTACAGATGGATAGGTTGCATTTTTCTGATAATTTTTCATATATAATTTATTTCAATCTGAGCTACGGTTGAATTTATATGAATTTTTGAAGTTTAAATCATTTTCTGGAATTTCCTGATCTATTTTAATACCAGAAATGAATAACTGCGTCAGCATGACGACAGCACGACGTCAGCAGGTCAACCGGGGCTGACCAGGGTCAAACCTGACGTGTGGGGTCCACACGTCAGTGACAGGGGGGTTTAGCAGGATTAGTTTAATCCTAATTAAAAGGTTAGTGGCGCTGGGGCCCACTGTCAGTGTCAGGGGTTAACTAAGTGGTGAGGTTAGCAGCTAATCACGCGCCACGTCAGTCGCCGGAGTTTCGCCGGCGACGACCTCGAGCCACGGCGGAAGTTCGCCGGAAATAGCTGGAGGCCATGGTTTGGCACACGGAGGCCACCGGCGGGTAGCTCGTGCACGGGCGCATCCAGCTGCGCTCAGGGGAGGCCGTGGGGTGGACGGAGG
This sequence comes from Aegilops speltoides, assembly GCA_021437245.1. Classification (NCBI taxonomy): domain Eukaryota; kingdom Viridiplantae; phylum Streptophyta; class Magnoliopsida; order Poales; family Poaceae; genus Aegilops; species Aegilops speltoides. The sequence continues at coordinate 456,289,310 of CM038144.1, forward strand.
CGACGGCGGCATCGACCTCGGCGGCGGCCGGAGTTCGGCCGAGGAGGAGGTCGAGTCGACGGGCTGCAGAACGCATGGCTCTTGCCCTCTAAGGCCTCTACGCAAGCTCACAAGGCCGTTGGGCAAGGTGGGGTGGCCCTGGGGTCGCCGGAATGTCACCGGCGACGAGCTCGAGCGGAGGTGAGCTTCGGCTCGTGTAGTCAAGGGGGCTAGAGGGCGCAGAAGGCCAGGGAAGAAGGGGGAGAAGATGGCGGGGCTCACAGCGGGCTCGCAGGGTTGCTCGGTGTGGCCGGGAACGCGCTGGAGACGGCGGAGCGGCGAAGACGATCTCCGGCGGCCGGAGGTGAAGAAAGCGACGATGGCGGCTCTCCAGGGCTTCTCGCGTCTTGCGGCTTGGCGGAGAGGACGAGGATGACGGCGCGGAGCTTAGGGACGGCTCAGATGCTCTCGAGGGGCGCGGTGGCTACGGCTACGGCGAGCGGTGGCGACGGCAGCGCGTCGGGCGCGGGGAGAGGGAGAGATCCAGGGGAGGAGGGAGAGCGAGAGAGAGTGGAAGAGGACCGGGGCGGCGCGTGGCATCTCCGGGGCATCCAGACGAGGCGGGGAGAGGGCAGGCAGGCAGAGAGGGAGGTGGCGTGGCGCGGCGCGGCGGTGCGCGCGTCGGGCACGCGCCCGTTCCCTGTCGAGGACGAAGACGACAGAGGAGGCCAGTGGGCTGGGCAAGGCTGGCTGTTCTTTGGGCCGCCTGAGGAGGAGGCCTGTAAGTACCCTTTTATTTCTGCTTTGCTTTTTGTTTTCACGCAATTTGTTTTGATTTAGTTTAAAATACTAAATCATTTTATTTACTTATGCCAATTTTTACAGGAGCTAACTATATTATTCGAGCTCCCCAACAAGTGGCATAATTTTTGGACATATATTAATATATATAACTAATATGTTTCCAATGCAAATATTTATGCATTAATTCCAAATGCCCAAAATAAATACTTATGAGCCCTTAAAAATATTGGTTTGATTTTTATCTCTGTCCAATATTTTCAGAGGGCAACATGAGCATTTTCTTGGACCCTTTTGGAGAAATTTTTATTTGGGTCATTTCAAAAATTATTCTGAGGGTTTCACCAATCCTCATTTCAAATTTAAATCAAATTTAAACATGATGCACACATGACTAGCTAGTCTAGGTCATACCAGAACTAGGGATGTGACAACTCGCCCCCACTTGAAAGAATCTCGTCCCGAGATTCGGGGGTCGACGGAAAGAAGGTGGGGTACTCCAGTCGAAGACGATCTTCTCGCTCCCAAGTAGCTTCTCTCTCGGAATGATGAGACCACTGAACCTTGAGAAACTTGATGTTATGACGTCGAGTGACACGCTCTCGCTTGATCGAGAATGCGAACCGGTACTCTCGGTATGTGAGGTTATCTTGGAGATCAAGCGTTTAAGTGGTCCACTCATGGATAGGATCCGAGAAGCAACGCCTGAGTTGAGAGACGTGGAAGACATCATGAACTCGAAAAAGATGTGGGGGTAGTTCCAACTGGTAGGCAACCTCTCCTCGTTTAGCGAGAATGCGAAAAGGACCAATGTAGCGAGGGGCCAACTTGCCTTTGATACCGAAACGATGGGTACCCTTCAAAGGAGTAACCCGAAGGTAAGCTTTGTCGCCAACTTCATAAGTCATATCCTTATGGTGACGATCATACTGGCTCTTTTGACGAGACTGGGCTGTTTTCAAATTCTCACGAATGATGCGACTTGCTCTTCTGCCTCCTGGATCATGTCCGGTCCAAAGAATTGTCTTTCACCGGTTTCTGACCAGTTCAAAGGTGTTCGACATCTTCGTCCATAGAGAATCTCAAAAGGAGCTTTCTTGAGACTGGATTGATAGCTATTGTTATAAGCAAACTCGGCAAAAGGAAGACATTTCTCCCAATCGATACCGAATGAGATAACGCAGGCTCTGAGCATGTCTTCGAGAATTTGATTGACCCGTTCCACCTGACCACTCGACTGAGGGTGGAAAGCGGTACTGAAGGAAAGATGGGTTCCCATGGCGGATTGGAAACTCTCCCGAAATGAGAAGTGAAGAGACGCCACGGTGCGAATTGATCTCTAGTGGAACACCATGAAGTGATACTATTAGAGAATATATAAGTCGGTGAAATGATGGCGATGATACTCTCTCGAGCAGGTAGGAAGTGAGCCACTTTGGAAAGGCGATCAATGACTACGAAGATAGCGTTATTCCCTTTCTTGGTCCTCGGAAAGCGGTGATGAAGTCCATACCAACTTTATCCCATTTCCATTCGTGGAATAGCTAAAGGTGAAGAGTGCCAAGCAGGTCTTTGATGCTCGCTTAACGCGACGACAAACGTCACATTTAGCAATAAACTCAGCGATTTCTCTCTTCATCCTAGTCCACGGAACCTCTGGCGTAGGTCTGATACATCTTAGTACTACCGGATGAATCGTGAGAGGAGATTCATGCGCCTCCTTAAGAATCAATTGTCGCAGATGTTGATTCTTGGGAACCACTGGCGATTCTCGAAGAAAACAACACCACGATCATCCATAGAGAAACATCCACCAACTTCCTTCTTAATGTTTCTCTTGATCCGGGAAATACCCGTGTCCTGCTTTTGAGCAGCGATAATCCGATCCTCAAGGTCAGGTTTCACCACCAAGGTAGAGAGGAATCCATGAGAAGCAATGTGAAGGTTAAGCTTACAGAATTCCTCATGGAGAAGTGGTTGGCCCTGCCGCAACATGAGATTGTTGCAATAGGATTTACGACTTAGCGCATCGGCCATGACATTAGCTTTGCCTGGGGTGTAAGTAATCCCTAAGTCGTAATCTGAGATCAACTCCAACCAACGTCTTTGCCTAAGGTTCAAATCTGGTTGGGTGAAAATATACTTGAGACTCTGGTGATCGGTGTAGATCTCGCAACGTTTACCAAGAAGGTAATGTCGCCAGGTCTTGAGTGCATAGACTACAGCTGCAAGCTCTAGATCATGTGTAGGATAATTATCCTCATGTGGATGCAACTGTCGAGATGCATAGGCAATCACATGACGATCCTGCATAAGGATGCAACCTAGCCCTTGTCGTGAGGCGTCGCAGTAGATAACAAAGTCTTTAGTGAAATCCGGTGGCACAAGTATGGGAGCAGAAGTCAGCGTCTTTTCGTTCTGGCTGTACTCACACTGTGGGGACCACTCAAACTTTTTATCTTTCTTGAGAAGTTCCGTGAGGGGTTTAGCTACTTTGGAGAAGTTTTCAACAAAGCGGCGACAATAGCTGGCTAGACCAAGGAAACTTCTAACTTGTTTAACGGTTTCAGGTGGAGTCCAATCAAGAACGGCCTTAACTCTCTCGGGATTGACAGCAATGCCCTTACCAGAGATTACGTGGCCCAGATAGGTCACTTCTGGCAACCAAAATTCACACTTGGAGAACTTGGCATAAAGGCGGTGCTCTCTGAGTTTTTCTAGCACAAGTCTAAGATGTTCGGCATGCTCTTGTTCGTTCTTCGAGTAAATAAGAATGTCATCGAGGTAAACCACGACGAACTTATCTAAGTACTCCATGAAGATTGAGTTCATCAAGCGGGAGAATGTAGCTGGAGCGTTGGTTAGACCGAAGGACATGACGGTGTACTCGTATTGACCATAACGAGTGACAAAGGCTGTCTTGGGGATGTCCCCGTTTCTGATCTTGATTTGGTGGTAGCCTAACCTCAAATCCATCTTGGAAAGATCGAGGATCCAATGAGCTGATCATACAGTCGTTGATCCCGGGAGCGGATATTTGTTCTTTATCGTGACCAAATTAACGGGACGATAATCTACAACCATCCGGTCCGTACCATCCTTCTTCTTAACGAAGAGGACAGGGCAAGCCCAAGGAGAAGAACTAGGACGGTTGAAACCCTTTTGCAAGGACTCATCAAGTTGTTTCTTAAGCTCGGCTAGTTCTAAGGGTGCCATCTTGTAAGGTCTCCTAGAGATTGGAGCAGTTCCTGGGATAAGATCTATGACGAACTCTACATCTCTATCAGGTGGAACACCTGGCAGTTCCTCTGGAAAGACATCCGGAAAATCACGGACTACCGGAATATCTTCAAGGTCTGGAAGAGGGCTAGCATTAAGAGAATAGAGTTGGCGCTTTGCAACTCTGGTGGAGACAGTGACTATCTTGCCAGATGGGTGTGTAAGCTGAACAGATCTGGTGTAACAATCAATCTTGGCATGATGAGCTGTCATCCAGTCCATACCCAAGATGATGTTAATATCTGAGGACTTGAGGGCTACAAGTGATGCAAGAAATACCAGTCTATCAACAAGGATTTCATTACCATAGCTGATTCTGGTAGTTTGCCATCTAGACCCTGGGGTTTGAATTTCAAGTGGTGTTGGCATATCACAAAATGACATGTCGTGCAAACGAGCATAGCCTTCAGAAATGAAAGAATGAGATGCTCCAGTATCGAACAGAACCGATGCTGGATGACAATTGACAAGGAGTGTACCAAGAACGACATCTGGATCATCATGAGCGTCTTTAGCTGAGACGTGATGCACACGTCCACGTTCAGTGGGAGCTGACTTGACATTGATCATCTTGCGTGATGGCTTAACACAGCCAACAGTCTTCTCGGGCTGGGGTGGAGCATAACTAGTCTGAGAGCAGTCACGTGCATAGTGTCCTGGCTTCCCGCATGTGAAGCAAGTCCCTGAAGTTGGATGTGGACCCGCACTAACAAGCGGTATACCAGTAGGCCTGGGTGGAACATACGACTGAGCTGGGAGAGGCACCACATGAGATGGCCTTGGTGAATATCCGGAGGAAGAGCGGAGTTCGAACCCAAATCCGCGCCGAGAACCGAACCGGAAGAAGATCCCAAATCACGGGTGTGCTTACGAGACTCATCGTAAGTGAGCTGAGCTGTCTCTGCATTAATTGCCTTGTTCACAAGAGCTTGGAATGTATCACAATGATGCGGTGGAGATCACGACGCAACTTGGGGTTGAGACCCTTCCGAACCTAGCACGCTTCTTGGCGTCCGTGGACACTTCTTACGTGGCATAACAGGCGAGGTTCTCAAACTCTCTGCAGAAGCATCAACAGCCATCTTACTCGGGTGAAGCTACGAAACTCTTCCCTCTTGCGATCGATGAGGGCACGAGGAATGTGATGCTCGCGAAAAGCCTCGGTGAAATCCCTCGGTAGGAATCGGCCACCGGAAGCATAGCCTCATAGTTACGCCACCAAAGACTAGCGGGACCTTCCGGTGGTATGTGGCATAGATGACCTTGTCATCTTCAGCTACGTTCGCAGAACGGAGCTTGTGTGTGATACTACGGAGCCAGTCATCTGCATCGAGCGGCTCGATGGAGTGATGAAAGGTGGGTGGGTGCAAGCGGATGAAGTCATGAATGGTCACAGATCCTTTGAACTGATGTGCGGTGTTCTCTTCGATACGTGCCAACAAGCGGTTAGACTCACGCTTGTTTCTCTCCATCTCTAACATGAACTCTGTCAACGAAGGCTGGTCGGGAGGATCCTCATCCCTACCATCTCCGTGGTTCTGGCTACGAGCAACAGAGCTTCGCTTAGCTGATGACATCCTGAGAAACGAAGCCAAGGACGGATCAGCATCATCTATAGGCTATAGAATGTAGGATAAGGAAATTAGTAACTCTCGAACTCCTAGGGCAATTCCGGCAGCATAACGGCAGTAAAATGCTCAGAATGAGACATCCTGCCAAAAATGGGGTAGTAACATACTCAACATCATCACTGAAGATTCTAAGATCATACTAAACAGACTACACCTAAGTACTCAAAAGCGGAATATGACTCGACCAACCAATCCTATGGAACTACGGAGTAGTAACACGTGATCTGATAGGCGGAAGAAAGCCTAGTTCCTTAACCCGTAGGAAAGATAGGATGACTTCGGATCGAAGGCCATGAGGTATAAGGAGTAAAAGAGCCTTACGTTCCTTCCCACAATCAATTCCCTTACATAACTAAAGAATTTCTAGACTCAACTTGACCGGTTTGGCTTGGTAATCCTCTGAGCGATCGAGCTCGATACCAAAGCTGTCGGACCCGACTCAATGCCACATCGATCTAGCATGTAACACTTCATATCACTTTGCGGCCTCACGCACGGTATCCCCACGGTGTCGCCTTACCTTTGCGGGACCGTTTATGCCTTTTGGCACACGTATATGATAGTGTCACTAGCATCCATATGATAAGGAGCCGGTGACATGGCTAGTTGTAAACCCAAAGTGGCACAAACTTACGAGGACGAGCATCCATGACCCAAAGATTGAGCGTGTCGATCAACGGCGAGTGAATCCAGTACTGTAGCCTGGGCTAACAGACTCCGGTATTCATCGCGTGACATTTCCCGAAGGGACGTATACCGAGAACGAAGAAGGACACATGCCGGCCAACCTCGTGTTCGGAGCGGTAGCAAGCTACCATGGCTCAGTGGAAGCACTAGGAGACATTTCCCGGTAAGAGAGGCTACTAAGAATAAACAACTAGATAGTCAGATCCCACACATAGCAATACACATTACACGTACGCATAACATGCAAGTATGTGCTGTACAACATGGCATCACAGCATAACTCCACAACTCATATAGATAAAGGCTCAGAAGAGCCATCATAGCATTATTACAAGCAGGGGTCACATGACCCAACATTCAGAGCAAACAAGCAACAAGCGGAAGCATTACATGTGCAGGTACGACATCTACAAATGAAGAAGGTCAAGAGCGACTATCTACAACATCCGATCAAGATCGTAGCTGAGGTACAAGCTACTTGTCAAGTCCACGAGAACACTAGTAAGACCAAGTCTCCGCTGCAAAAACATAAATAAAGCACCATGAGTACAAAGGTACTCAGCAAGACTTACATCGATCCTATCATACATGCATTTGTATCAAGTGGGTAATGTGGGGTTTAGTCGCAGCAAGCCAGCTTTGACTCTGTGGCTATCCTGTTCTACGACTACCAGAACTTCTTTGGGGTGATATGGCGCACACGAGTCCACTAATCACCACACAATACACTACTACGGATTCATCCCCGTCTCCCTACGAGAAGGCCATCCATAGTACTCACACTTTTCTTGAGCATTTTATTGTATCCACTTCAAGTTATCTATGTACCATGTAAGCATCCAAGAAGTCCATATCCGCGGACCCGGCTATTCGAATAGATCATGTTAACCCTGCAGGGGTGTACTTCTTCACACACGCTCTCGCCACTTACCACCATGTACACGTCGTGTATCTCGGCAACCTTCAAGCGGAAGCCTGGCGAGGGAGTCGGCCACGACCGACTAACCGAGACAAGACTCTAGCCTGGTTTATCGCCTATTCGGGTTTCATCCGCAAGGAGATCCGCCGGGGTGTAGCTCACGGCCCCAAACGATGTGTGTGGGGTTCCCGAGTCCACCATCCGGGTGCCACTCGGTACACCGAGCCACGTGTGCCTAGTCTCCCAAGCCCACCTGCGGGTGCCACTTGGTAGAAAAATAGCACTACCTACAAACACGAAACTAGTTGCGACTCTCGGGCAGAGATCAAGTCGGTTAATAAGTCGAGAGGGCTTGGGCGCCGGAGCCCAATGTGTGGTAGTATCGAGTCATTGGACAACATACATAGAACTTCGATTAGCTTAAGGACGGTTCCAAGAGACAACCCACCATGTACTCCTACATGGCCTCTCACCGCTACCTTTACCAAATCGTGTTCACACGTTCACTCTCGACATCGAACATATCGTAACACTCCAATTCATTCCCAATGAACCAGACCTGACACAACTCTAAGCAGTAGCAGGCATAGCATGGTAGGAACACAACATGGCTCAATCAACTCCTACACATGCTAGTGGGTTTCAACTATTTACTATGGCAATGACAGGTCATGCATAGGAATGGGTTCAACTACCGCAAAGACAATGTAGCGAGATGAATCGTTGTTGTCCTAATGCAATAACGAGAGCAGGAGCGAGAGAGTAGGATTTTATCGGAATGAACAAGGGGTCTGCTTGCAGGTAGATCAACAAGGAGGCACTTGCTTCATAGACAGTACTCTGAGCGGTCTCCTGAGCAAGACCTATCGAGAAGGAACAGTGCCAACAATCAATACACAAGCATATGCAACAATATGATGCATGAACATGGCATGAGGATGTGATCTGTTTGAGCTAATGCAACTAGTATTCATTTGGTTTGAAATCCATTTGAACCCTAAGCTCAAATGCAATTCTAAATTAAGTCTCTTAATATGCCATAATGTGTTTCCTCAAATTCAGCATGTATAAGTTGGTTTGTCATGCATAAAACTAGTACAGATGGATAGGTTGCATTTTTCCGATAATTTTCATATATAATTTATTTCAATCGAGCTACGGTTGAATTTATATGAATTTTGAAGTTTAAATCATTTTACGGAATTTCTGATTTATTTTAATACCGAAATGAATAATCGTGTCGACATGACGACAAAGACGACGTCAAGAGGTCAACCGGGCTGACGAGGTCAAACCCGACGTGTGGGGTCCACACGTCGATGATGAGGTTTAGCGAGATTAGTTTAATCCTAATTAAAAGGTTAGTGGCGCTGGGGCCCACCGCCGATGTCGAGGTTAACTAAGTGGTGAGGTTAGCAGCTAATCACGCGCCACGTCAGTCGCCGGAGTTTCGCCGGCGACGACCTCGAGCCACGGCGGAAGTTCGCCGGAAATAGCTGGAGGCCATGGTTTGGCACACGGAGGCCGCCGGCGGGTAGCTCGTGCACGGGCGCATCCAGCTGCGCTCAGGGGAGGCCGTGGGGTGGACGGAGGCGACGGCGGCATCGACCTCGGCGGCGGCCGGAGTTCGGCCGAGGAGGAGGTCGAGTCGACGGGCTGCAGAACGCATGGCTCTTGCCCTCTAAGGCCTCTACGCGAGCTCACAAGGCCGTTGGGCAAGGTGGGGTGGCCCTGGGGTCGCCGGAATGTCACCGGCGACGAGCTCGAGCGGAGGTGAGCTTCGGCTCGTGCAGTCAAGGGGGCTAGAGGGCGCCGAAGGCCAGGGAAGAAGGGGGAGAAGATGGCGGGGCTCACAGCGGGCTCGCAGGGTTGCTCGGTGTGGCCGGGAACGCGCTGGAGACGGTGGAGCGGCGAAGACGATCTCTGGCGGCCGGAGGTGAAGAAAGCGACGATGGCGGCTCTCCAGGGCTTCTCGCGTCTTGCGGCTTGGCGGAGAGGACGAGGATGACGGCGCGGAGCTCAGGGACGGCTCAGATGCTCTCGAGGGGCGCGGTGGCTACGGCTCTGGCGGCGGTGGCGGCAGCATGGTCGGGCGAGAGGGAGAGATCGAGGAGGAGGAGAGCGAGAGAGTGGAAGAGGACCGGGCGGCGCGTGGCGTCTCCGGGCATCGAGACGAGGCGGGAGAGGGCGGCGCGAGAGGGAGGTGGCGTGGCGCGGCGCGGCGGTGCGCGCGTCGGGCACACGCCCGTTCCCTGTCGAGGACGAAGACAACAGAGGAGGCCAGTGGGCTGGGCGGCATTGGCTGTTCTTTGGCGCCTGAGGAGGAGGCCAGTAAGTACCCTTTTATTTCATTTACTTTTTGTTTTCTGCAATTTGTTTTGATTTAGTTTAAAATACTAAATCATTTTATTTACTTATGCCAATTTTTACAGGAGCTAACTATATTATTCCAGAGCTCCCCAACAAGTGGCATAATTTTTGGACATATATTAATATATATAACTAATATGTTTCCAATGCAAATATTTATGCATTAATTCCAAATGCCCAAAATAAATACTTATGAGCCCTTAAAAATATTGGTTTGATTTTTATCTCTGTCCAATATTTTCAGAGGGCAACATGAGCATTTTCTTGGACCCTTTTGGAGAAATTTTTATTTGGGTCATTTCAAAAATGATTCTGAGGGTTTCACCAATCCTCATTTCAAATTTAAATCAAATTTAAACATGATGCACACATGACTAGCTAGTCTAGGTCATACCAGAACTAGGGATGTGACACTGTGTGTATGCTATTGGTTAGTTGTTACTCTACCGTGTGGCTTTATTTATAAAGTCGGACGTATGCCTTTATAAAGTCAGACAAGCTTTTTTGCATGGAGGGAGTAACATTTTTCCGGCCCTCCATGTAGCTAAAATGTTGTGCGACGGGTTGAGCAACCTAAGTAACTCAAAAAGTGGCTAACAGAATTATATTCATGACCAAAGTGGTTACGTGGTGTTCTTTGGCATTCTGCAGAAACTGCCTCACCTTCCTTATGAGAGTTGACCGGTAAGAGACTGACCATTGGTTCTTGGATCATTGTTGTTATCGGTTCATCATATTTTGACTTTGCTAATTACCGGTGTGATTTTTGTGTGTGTGTTGGTTTTGGTTGTGTGCATTTTAGCTATACACAGTCCGGGTGTGTGCTTATTGTGTTCGTATCACCTTGATGCTCCATTTTTAGCTGATAAAGTGCACCATTTGTTGAAAAAAGTGTACCTAACATTAAAGGGGCAGTACTCCACTCAAGCTATAAGGCTGCCCTCAATGCATGCAACCACTTCCGTTTTTAGGGCATTGGAGCATGAAAGCAAGTGGCGACATGACAAAATTATCACCTATTCATTTTCATATTACAGCACCATGCCTGGTGCGCCATTGTCGTCCGCCTTCGAGAAGGCTTCGTCCATGTTCAGCTTAACCCACCCTGCGGGAGGTTTTACCCAACGGTCAAGTCGGCATCGATCAGAGGCAAGGTGGCAAGGTCCGGTTTCCTCCGATCACATGAAATCACCGTTTTCCCTTTAACATAGTAAGCATCACACTGTTGTTGCGGCCATAGGAGGGAGTCGTTTTACCTGTAGAGAAACATCGATAATGCTTCAACCAACGGCGCGACATTCTCTTGTGTCACCTCGTTTCAGACATGCCAATGCACTAGAGTGTCATAAGCAACACAAAGGCACTCGTTTTTTGTGCATATATCAAGGATATGCAAAAGCCATTCGTGTACGGTGTCGATGACATCCTCCATTCGTGGCATCTTCCATACCTCGCTCATTGCACAAACAACAGAACCATGACAATTGGGCACCTACAAAATATGTGGAAAGAGTCCTTGCATTCCATCCCACTTATAAAACATGTATCATACATCTCAATCATCGGTTTCTCCATATTCTCCATCGTAGCTAGAGCATTTGTACCAAGTTTCCTCCTTTGGCGGGTGGGGGGGCTTACTCATGCCGCACAATGACATGTTGATGTGTTCATGGAGTGCCAGGCGTTAGGCGCTACAGACGCAGAAGAACCCCCCTCGAGTCTAGGGCCCATGCAAGGACGTAGTTGAGATTTCAAGGCGAGGGCTTGATCGTTAGGATTTATTCAATGTCGATTGACAAGAAGTACTGCTGGAAAGATCCCCATCCACCATTATGGTGAAAAGCTTCACCATGGAGTGCAAGCTGACCCTTCAAGCTATTATTATGTGTTGTTCCTGCAGATAATTTAACCATTATTCCCACTCAATATAATTTGTTGGGCGTTCCCTATAAAAATAGTATATAGAGGGGCGGCTATAGGTGGGGGAGCTATGTCACACTTATTGTGTGACTTAACTCTGCCTCATCTCTGGCCCTCGCTGCATGGTCCTTATAGTGGTTCAGGCCGGCCATTAAGGCGTACCTGGGATGTTCTTTAGACCAGTTGATGTGTTTTCGCATTGTTCCGTATTTCATCATTATTCTGCAGTTGTTTTTGTTTATTTTCCTTTTTTTCAAATATATCTTGATTTTCTTCAATATACGTTCTACATTTTGCACATACACGCTTAACATCTTTAATGATATGCCTTGAACATTTTTCAAATACACGCCGAACAATTGTTCATACATAAAATATTTTTACAAAAACTATTACACATTTTCAAATACACATTGAACTTTTTAATGGTACAAAACTTTACTATATTACGTGAACGGTTTATTTAATATATTGACATTTTCTAATGTTACAAATATATTTTAAAACATGAATATTGTGTAACTGTTGTGTATGTTCTTTTAGTGGTATGTAATATTTTTAGAATCTAAATGATTTTTATAGTGTATTAATTTTTTCAAAATATCACGAATAATTTTTGAAATGTTTGAACATTTTTTCATATGTCATGAATATTTTCTGAATGAAAAGAAACAATTTTACATTACAAAATTTTTTTACATTGTACTATAAGTATTTTTATGTAAATATCATGATCATTTTTTTAAATGCGTGAACATTTTTCAAAAGTCAGGAACAATTTTTAAGTGGTGCGTGCATTTTTCGAAAATTGCATGAGCAAAGGCACCACAGAAATTCCTTTCAAACAACACTAACTTGTTGATGTGTTTGTGGAGCATGAGACGTTAGGGAGCTCCTATTTTGCACCAACAGCACCCGCAACGAGCACTCATGCGCCCCCGAGCAGGCCGCGACCCAGCAACGCGATCCCCCCTTTGTTGCAGTTGGTCAGCTGCTAGTGTTTTTTTTTATTTTTGTGTTTTTGATCTGGAACAAAAAACCGGCCGGTTTTTAATAATTATGAAAAAAATATGAAAACAAAAAGGTTTACGGATTTTATAAACAAAATTCATCCATTTGAGAAAAAGTTCATCGATTTGTGAAAAAAGTTCATCAATTTTGGAAAACTTTCATCGATTTTGAAATAAAGTTCATCAAAAAAAGTTTAGCAATTGGGAAAAAATCATCAATTTTGATATTTGTTTTTTTTAAATCATCGATTTTGAAGAAAAGGTTCTATTTTTTAAAAAAATCACGAATTTGAATATTTTTGTGCATTCAAGAAAATAAAAAAGGAAACTACTGCATTTTTTCACCATTGCATTAAAAACATAAAGAGATAAAAACAAACAGGAAACTACTGCGTTTTTTCAGCGTTGCATTAAAAAAAAGGAAACTGGCACGACAGGTCTGGTGGCCTACTTGGTTAGTGTGTTTGGTGTCAAGTTGCAAAATGCACTATAACGGGCGTCGGAACCGCAAAATAGAAAATGTTGACACGTTAGGAGCTCCGCCATAGAATGCAAATTGACCCTTCCAACTTTTTTTTGATGTTCTTGCGGATAATTTAACTATTATTTACAGTCAATATAAGGCTTCCCCTAAAAAATCATATACAGGGGCTGTTATAGGCATGGGAGCTATGTCACACTTCTTGCGCAATGTAGCTCGGCAATCCCTATTTGACGCCCGCGTGCGTCAAACTGGTGTGCTTTCGCTGAAGCGCCTAAGCCACCACCGCGAAACGGGCCGGCCCACTAGTGTTCCCTCAACCAGTCTTCTTTCTGTTTTTTCTTCTTTTAGCGAGTTTTCCGGCTTTCCCTGTTTTCTTTTTTACTTGTTTTCCTTTCCATTTTGTTTTCTGTTTCTATTTCTTTTGTTTTGTATTTTCTTTCGTTATATACTTTTTCGTTTTTATTTGTGTACTTTGTTTTCAAGAAAATGTTTTTGAAACGCCAAGTTTTGTTCATGACTTTGAAAGTTGTTCACGGTTTTCAAATTTTATTCATGTTTTAAAAAACTGTTCACATTTCAAAATTGTTCCGCTTATATCATAAAAATATTCAACGTGTATTGAAATATTGTTCAACGTTTATCACAAAAATGTTCAATGTGTAGTTAAAAGTTGTTCAGTGTACATTAAAAAAATGTTCAATGTATATTTAAAAATTGTTCTGTGTATATCACATAAAATGTTCAATGTGTATTTAATATTGTTCAGCGCATTTCACAAAAAAAATAATGTGTATTTAAAATTTGTCCACTATACATTACAAATATGTTCAAATTACATTTAAAAATGTTCAATGGTCGAAATTTCGATTTTTTTATCTAGCCCTACATTTACTTCTTAAACGCTCGCGCGCCCAAGTAATCACTTAAACTCAGTGGCGTGAGTGGCAAAGAACAGTTGCTTACGAGTGTGGGGTCTGGAGTTTGATTCCTTGATGAATTTTTTTGTGTGATTTTTAGTAGCGACTGTGCGTAACGCCATCAGTGGGCTGGCCCAATAAGAAAGTCCCCTGCGCGAAAGCTCGTCTGTTTGACGCACGCAAGCGTCGAACAGGGGACCTCCTATTCGACGCGTTTTGCGTCAAACAGTTCCGCAACGCATAAGGGCACGCGCGACTGGGCTGGCCCATTAGTGGTGTCGCGAGCAGACTACTGTAGCCTTCTAAAATACGCAAAAAGTACTGCATTCGGCTGGATTCAAAAACAGGATCTCCTACACATATGCTAGTGTTGCTAGCCAAGTGAGATGGCGTGGTTTCTGGTTGATATATCAGCGCCAATGTATAAGAACAAACAGATACCGGCAAATCCGAAATATTTTAAATTTCGAACTCAAACACTTTTTTAGAATGGGAATAGTTTTATAAACTCAACTACTTTTCAAATCCATGAATTCTTTTTAGGAACTCACATTTTTTGAAAACAGTTATTCCCCCTTGAATGTTATTTTCTGTACGTGTAGTGTAGCATATAGAATTTTTGAAAATTGAGCGCATTTTGGAAAACACAAAAAGAAATTTTGAGGAAATGTGAACAAAATTTCAATTATCAAACAGATTTCGAAAATTTGGTGAACATTTCGGAAAACAAGAACAAAATTTGTGAAGGTGCTTTGAAAAAAGTGTACCTCTTGAAAGTGTATATGTTGATAATGTGCAAGCATTTTCTGAACACATTTTCAACAACAGGAATATTTTTCCAAATACGTAACAAACTATGAAATTCTGAAGAAAAAAATTAAACCGCAAACCTTTTTTGAATTTTTGAACAAATATTTGGAAAAATGGAACAATTCATGAAATTAAGAACAAAAAATATAACTAAGAACATTTTTTTCAATTTGTAAAACAAATTTAGAAACATGAATATTTTGTAAATATGTCAACAAATTTTGGAAAGGAAAATATTTTTTAATTTGTTGCGAGAATATTTTCTCAAATTCCCAAACATATTCCAATTTGTGAACAAAATTTTAATCACGTGAACATTTTTTGAATCTGTGAACAAATTTTGGAAATGGGAACTTTTTTGAAATAAAATATTGGGTTTTGAACAAAATTAAAAAACATGAATTTTCAAACTTTTATGTAAAAATGAAATCTTTCCGAATTTGTGAACAAAATTTTCAAATCAGGAACATATTTTGTTTTTTAGAAAAAAATAAAAATGGAGAACAATTCTGAAAATCCTAATCAATTTTCTTGAATTTGGAAAACAAAATTGAAAACATGAACAATTTTGAATTTGTGAACAAAAATTAAATATATAATTTTGAATTTGCAAATAAATTTTCAAAACATGAACACTTTTTGAAATGAAAATTTCAAAACAGGAACACTTTTTGAAAATGACATATATATTTTGAATTTTTAGAACAAAATTTGGAAACACGAACAATTTTTGAATGTGTAAGCAAAATATGAAAAAATAACCTTTTTTGAAATTCCGAAACAATTTTTGAAAATGTGAATATTATTTGAATATACGAACAATTTTTGAAAAATGTTCTTTCTTTTGAAAAATGTTCAAAATTTCCACAAATGGTTTTTTTCCAAAAAAATGTTCGTAAGTTCAAAAAATGTTCAAAATTTTCAAAGTTAAGAACAATTTCAAAGCATGATTTTTTAAAAAAAATATAAAGTAACCTTGAAAAAGAAAAACGAAAAAAGAAGAAGAAAGAAACAGAACGAAAAAAAGAAAAGAAATTGAAACAGAAATAAAAAGAAACAGAAAATCGGAAAAGAACCCACAAACCGGTTCAGGGAACCTTCTAGAAGGTTCCCAAAACCGGCTGGCTGGTTAACGTTGTACGTGCAGGTCTACCTAACTGGGCCGGCCCATCGCGTCGCTGCTCGGATGTGCGAAGCGCCCGCAGTTTGACGCAAAGAGCGGCAAATAGGATATTCCGTCGAACAAGACCTCTCATGTAGCTCTGCCTCACCTCTGCTGGTGGCAGCCTGGTCGCTTTAGTGGGCCAGGCCGTCCATTAAGACAGATTTGTTTTTTCTTACCTTTGTCTGTGTGTTTTTTAAATACGTTATAATTTTTTTGGATATGTGCATCACATTTTATTGTTTTGTTTTGAAATTTTTTTTATAATACATGACAAAGTCTGTACGAATATATGTTTAAATTTTATTATTAAATGTAAAACATTTTATAATACGTGTTGAACATTTTTTGAACGGTATGAAACTTTTTTTATATTAAGGAAACATTTTTTAAAACAAACTGCGTTTGCCTAGTTGTGAGATGTATCTCCGCCTTGCCTCTGGCGCACAGTGCGCGGTCGCCTTAATGGGCGGGCCCGGCAAGGCAGTTTTTCAAAAGTTCTTTAGACTGGTTTGGACTGGTTTTAGAACCTTGCATGCAATTCTTTTTTTATCTTTCTATCTCCATATCTTCATTGGTTATCTCTGAGTTTTTTCCTTCTTCTTTTTTTTCTCTCTTTTGTTTTTCAAAAACATGCCTACTTTATTAATACAAGTTCTACATTTTTCGTATACATATGAAACATTTTATGCATTTGGACATTTTCCCGAATATATGTCAATTTTATTTCAGATGCACGTTTGAACATTGTCTTAAATGCAAGTGGAGAAAAAAAATAAACACCCATTGAACATTTTTGAATGGTAAGAAACCTTATTTTAGATTATGTGAATATTCTTTTACATTGTATAAACATTTTTCTAAACGTCACAAACTCAGTTTTGAAACGTGTGAACATTTTTTAAATGTCATATACATTTTTTAATGGTGTGAATATTTATAATATTACTTGTGTATATATGTATATTATATTATAATTTTCTTAAATGTCAGAGAAATTGTTTCGAAACACGTGAGATTTTTAATGTCACAAACCTTTTTCCGAATGGTATGAACATTTGCTGAAAATTACGCTAACCTCAAATGTACAATCAGTTACCATTTTCCAAAGTTTTTTTGCGGGTGACCATTTTCCAAAGTTGTGATGACCGTTTTTAAATTTTTAAGTCGTTTACGTTTTCATACCTCGTATGAGCCGGAAACAAGCCGCTGCTAAAGGATGCTTATAATGAAGAGTTGTTTTACCTTTCCTTTCTCTCATTTTTAATTCACCTTCTTATGAAATTAACAAATGTTTAGATAATTCAAATTAGTATTTTAATGTATTCATGAATTTTTAAAAACTGTTAATGATTTTATAAAAGTGTTAATAACATTTTAAAAATGTGTCTATAATTTATTTTAAAAGTGTTTAAGAAATTTTAGAACAGTATTCGGGCTTCAAAATAATTTGTGCCATTATCAAACTTGTTCATGTAGTAAAATAAATCTTCACATATTTTGCAAAATGTCCATACAATTTAGAAAGTGTTCACGTATACTCGTCCACAATCGTGTGACACGAGCTGATCTGAGCTAGTAATGTACATGTGTATTGCAGGTCGGAACCTATAACCAAGTAAGATCAAGTATTGAAACCACACCTTATAGCAATCAAACATGTATATTTGGAGTCACATATGCACGAAATTATTTGATAAAATTATTATCAACCTCTAAAAAAATAAACAAAGAAAAAAGTCAATGACAATTGTTTTAGGGCAAAAAAAGCTTGAGTGAACTAAAATATGGAAGAAGAATTAAAAAAGGGGTTGAGATGTCATATTGTGCACTGATAGTCATAAAGTAAAGCAATGTCAACTCACTTAGAAGAAAAGAGTTCCCAAAATAAAAGCATGGAAGATTATAGAACAAAAAAGAGAAGCATATGTGTATTTTTTATATTTGTGCATATAGTGCATTGTGCTTAAGCATAGCTACGAAGTCTTCTAGATTGTACAGACGGCTAAATTAGGTGTAGGGAACAGAATGTCCAATGGCCAACAATACTTTCATTTGCCAACTCTTCATCGTTTGATTGACTTTATCCAATATTCAAAGTTATTATTACGCTATATAGTGGTATAGATTTTGATCGATTGGGTGTTCCACATTTTTGTATTTGCCGTTGGTCTTCTATGCCGCCGTCCCATTGTCCGCACATGCGGACTTGTCGTCGCACGTTGTGTATATTGTTGCTATTGTGGTGTCGAGTTATCCTCAGCCGTAGGAGTGTATGCAACAATCATAGATTCCTAAAGTTGGTAGGTCTAAGCCCAAATCCTTAGTAATTTATTACAATTTTGTATTTCCGTCATTTCATAATATAGTCCAACAGATTTTCTAAGTCAAAAATTATAAACCTTGACAAAATTTATAGAGAGAACTACTTATATCTACAATAACAAATATATAGATTGTAAAAATACGTCTCATGATGTATGTAGTGATATGTATGTGGTATTTAGATGTAGACATTTTTCACTATAAACTTTGATCAAAGGTTGTCAAGCTTGCCTTTTGAAAATTTATATGCTCTACATTATGAAGTGTACAGAGGATTAGTTTATTAGTTCTTTAAAAGAAAAAAGGCCTCAATTTACATTCCGTCCATGAAGAGCTGGCTATGTTAAATACTCATGGATCAATGAAATTCTTGTATTACTCACATTTATCGTAGTCAAAATAATGTAAGCCACTTGTTGGCATCCTTTGGTAGGACTATGGGTCGCACCATGGCGTGGCTTGAATCTGACCTGATGAGGTCGTTAGACTCTGTAATTCTGTTGGTAGCTCGGCTACGTGAATAATACAAGTAATTTCCTGTAAAAAAAAGAAGAAGAGCTGGCTATGTTGCTACAGCCAACAGAAAGGTACGGCGCTTTGCAAGATCCCTAATTTGACAAAGGGGTAGATTTTATTGACTTAAAATAGAGCATCAAGAGGAAACAAACACAATGATCACAACCAGGCTCGACATAATTAGAATGAACACATGCAACACCAACACACTCATAAAAAGCATGCCAGCCATAGTGGAGAGTCAATTACACCAGTGGTGCTTGAACTTGGCACAAACGCTCACTTGGTGTTGGAACTTGTGGCAGATATTAAACTGGTGCAAAAACCTTAGCTCCTGGCTTGCAAATGCGCTGCAAATCACATTTGGATACGAAACGATGCTGACTTGGCATGCCAATGTGGCATCGGGCCCGCTGTCAGTGACTGGAAGGCTGAGAGGAGGGCGTGTGGCCTATTTTTTTCAGCAAAACCCCCTGGCATTTTAATTTTTTCACCGGCTAGAGGTGGGTCCCTTCTGTCTGTGAAGTGTGAAAAATAACGAAAAATAAAGTTCCCTTGCCTCAAACCCTCGACCATGCCTTGTACACAGTAGGACGTAGCCACTACACATCCTAAATATTCACGTAACAGAACGGATAACTTCTTTTTGAGTGGTGTTACAAAATGGATAACTACACTTAATGTTTTTTAGGGGTACTTATTTTTTTAAGGAAATTTTGAGGGGTACTTAATGTAGCGGAACAAACACGCTCATGGAGCTGAAATGGACCGTGATGAATGCAGCCCATTTGCACCTGTTGTTTTCTAGAAATTTGTAAAAGGTATGTAAATTATAATCTCAGTAATAAAATAAGGTTTAATTATTCGTGTGGTACAAAAATTATACATACAAACTAAATAACTTACATTTCATAATTGTTCACATATTATTTGAAAAATATTCATATATTTAAATAATATTTCTGAAATTAAAAAAATGTTTGCATAATTAATAACAATACAAGTATTTTAACATTATAATTCCAAAATATTTTTTAATTATACAGTCATTTCCATAATTATACACACATTTTAATAGTCAATGTTTGTAAAAATAAAATTCATAATTAAAATTGTAAATTTTCATATTAATATTCATTTGTGGCTAATATTTAAATTATACAATATTTTCGAATATACATCACAAGTGAAAATTATACCGCATGAATGTTTGTATTCATCATATTGTATAATTTAAATATAAGTTACAAGTGTATAACTTTTTTGTATCCTTTCAATATTTTACTTAATAGATATTTAAATGTCCATATTTACCAAACATTTTTGTGATACATGGGTGTATATTTAAATAATTTTATTTACTAATGTGTGTTCGTATATAATATTTGCACATTATTTTTATCACTTACATTTGACAAATGTATTAAAAAAGTAATGCGTGCAAATTAGGCCACGCTATTTGCAGATCATATAAGTCCCACACGTGTACGATACGAGTCAATCAGGCATAGTATGAAAAATCAGAGTTGTCGGTACATGTTTTTATACCGGTCGATTGGGCAACTATTATTGCTGTCTAACCCAGCCGCCTCCTTCCCAATTAGGGGTCTCTGCTTTCTACCGGCGTCGCCGCCGGTCCGCCTCGTCTTCAGTGACCCCTCGTCACGCTGGCATTGCCAAGTCAGCATCAATTTCGTATCCAAATGTGATTAGCACCGTATTTGCACGTCCGAGCCAAATTTCTGCACCAGTTCAATGTATGTCGCAAGTTCTACCACCAAAGTGACCATTTGCGTCAAGTTTAAGCACCGCAGGTGTAATTAACTCAATAGCAAAGTCATATAAGACCAAACATATGTGTAGGCGAGGAAAAAGAAAAAACGATCAGATCCGTGATCGGCAAACTACAGTAATGAATATCCACATCAACCATCTCATGACACCACACGAACAACGAGGTTTTTCAACATCAACTCATCCATAAAGGAAGCGACGCTTAACAGCCACCATCGCCAGATCCAATCATCTAAGGCCTGAATCTAGATTTTCACATGAAGAACCAACCCGAGAAAGTCCAAGCAATGTCTTCAACAAGTTAACAATGTTTAAACATCACCATTGTGAGGTATAACCAACTCAAGTATCCTAGGCTTTCACTCGGGAGCTCGAGATTGGGTGCTTGAGTAGCACCACTGTTGACGTCACTCATGTGTCGTCGCCATCAGTTTTCTGCGATCCTAGCAGCTACATGTGGTGTGCCACCGTCACCGCTGCACAATTACCGCTACTAGAAGAACGCCCGTGCGTTGCAACGGGGCCACATTAACTTTAAGAGTTCGATATTGCAACATTGGCAATCTTTTTTACCATCAAATCCTCTCACACACACTCTCTCCCCCCTCCCTCTTCCTCTCTCTCTCTCTCTCTCTCTCTCTCTCTCTCTCTCTCTCTAACACACACACACATAGACTATTCTCCCCGCCAATAAGACTTACTCAATTGGCAATAATGTGTGGACTTGTGGTGAGCTTGACCGAACTAATGGATAGTGTGATATATTCCCCAATCATTTAACAATGAAATTTCAGAAATGGGAAGATTATGTAACACCTCGTGTCATTAGCTACAGTGACCTCCCCCTAATGATGCCATGTCATCAGGCTTGCTAAGCCAAACAACCACTTGATAAAAATCAAAGCCCAATTCAAATTTAAAATAAAGTCAAAATAAATTATTTTGTCAAACAGTAAAACTAAAATGTTCAGCATATTCCATAAATTCCACTGATCTTTGACATGTTGAGCCCAACATTATTTGACCCAAAAATTAAATCTTGTCGAATTAATAAGAGGTCCAACAGTAGTTAAAATAACCAATTAAATATAAACCTAATTTTATGTATTTCCTTTTGGCCCCAAACTTTTTGTGCCACCTAAAAATATTGTGCTCGAATTGTGTGCATAGTTTCACAATTAACAAAATCTATTTAGTTGATAAAAGAATAAATAGAAAACAGTGTTAAAAAGGAGAAACGGATTAGAATACATTAAAAACCAAAAGGACGATGAAAAAGGGGATTCCCCTTACCCCCGGGCCTTGCCACCGAACCGGCCCAGTGGTCCAGTCCCCGCACGGTCGTCTTCTCCTGTTCCCTGAGCCCGTCGCTGCAGAGCCGGGCTCCCGCCCGACCACCTCGCCGGCATCGAAGGGGAATGGATAAGGGTGACGCCCTGCCTCCCCTGCCCCCATGGCCTCACTCCTCCTCGATGCCCACTCCCAGATCCACTTCTTCTCCTTGCTCGCTCGATCCCGGTGATCTGGACGAAGCCAGATGCCACGGCTGTTGGGGAACGTAGTAATTTCAAAAAATTTCCTACGCACACGCAAGATCATGGTGATGTATAGCAACGAGAGGGGAGAGTGTTGTCTACGTACCCTCGTGAGACCCGGCGAAGCGATCACAACGTAGAGGAAGTAGTCGACGTTCTCCTCGCGATCCGACCGATCCGGCGCCGTTACTCCGGCGCCCGAGTTCTTGACACACGTCAGCTCGATGGCGTCCCTCGTACTCGATCCAGCCGAGTGTCGAGGAGAGTTTCGTCGGACGACGGCGTGGTGGCGATCTTGATGTTTCACCGGCGCGAGGCTTCGCCTAAGCTTCGCGACGGTATAACCGAGGTGGAATATGGTGGAGGGGCACCGCACACGGCTAAGGAACGATCTAAAGATCAACTTGTGTCTCAAGGTGCCCCCTGCCCCGTATATAAAGGAGCAAGGGGAGGGGCCAGCGGCCAAGGGAGGCGCGCCAGGA
The DNA here is from genome assembly GCA_021437245.1 of Aegilops speltoides. NCBI lineage: Eukaryota > Viridiplantae > Streptophyta > Magnoliopsida > Poales > Poaceae > Aegilops > Aegilops speltoides. The sequence continues at coordinate 456,311,931 of CM038144.1, forward strand.
GTCCTACTCCCTCGGGAGTAGGATTCCCCAATCCTAGTTGGACTAGGATTCCGGAGGAAAGAGAGAGGGGGGCGGCCCTTCTCCTAGTCCTAGTAGGACTAGGGAAGGGGGCAGCGCCCACCTAGGGCTGGCCCTTCTCCTTTCCACTAAGGCCCATCGAGGCCCATTTACCTCCGGGGGTTCCAGTAACCTCCGGTACTCAGAAATTCCGTTTTAGCCGGAACCATTCGAACTCCAAACATAGGCTTCCAATATATCAATCTTTATGTCTCGACCATTTCGAGACTCCTCGTCATGTCCGTGATCACATCCGGGACTCGAACTCCTTCGGTACATCAAAATACATAAACTCATAATAACCGCCATCGAAACCTTAAGCGTGCGGACCCTACGGTTCGAGAACAATGTAGACATGACCTAGAACTATTCACGGTCAATAACCAACAGCGGGACCTGGATGCCCATATTGGTTCCTACATATTCTACGAAGATCTTTATCGGTCAGACCGCATAACAACATACGTTGTTCCTTTGTCATCGGTATGTTACTTACCCGAGATTCGATCGTCGGTATCCAATACCTAGTTCAATCTCGTTACGGCAAGTCTCTTTACTCGTTCCGTAATACATCATCTCACAGCTAACTCATTAGTTGTAATGCTTGCAAGGCTTAAGTGATGTGTATTACCGAGAGGGCCCAGAGATACCTCTCCGACAATCGGAGTGACAAAACCTAATCTCGAAATACGCCAACCCAACATCGCCTTTGGAGACACTGTAGTACTCCTTTATAATCACCCGATTCGTTGTGATGTTTGGTAGCACCCAAAGTGTTCCTCCGGTAAACGGGAGTTGCATAATCTCATAGTTATAGGAACATGTATATGTCATGGATAAAAGCAGTAGCAACATACTAAAACGATCGTGTGCTAAGCTAATGGAATGGGTCATGTCAATCAGATCATTCAAATAATGATGTGACCTTGTTAATCAAATAACAACTCTTTGTTCATGGTTAGGAAACATAACCATCTTTGATTAACAAGCTAGTCAAGTAGAGGCATACTAGTGACACTCTGTTTGTCTATATATATTCACACATGTATTATGTTTCCGGTTAATACAATTCTAGCATGAATAATAAACATTTATCATGATATGAGGAAATATATAATAACTTTATTATTGCCTCTAGGGCATATTTCCTTCAGTCTCCCACTTGCACTAGAGTCAATAATCTAGATCACATCACCATGTGATTAACATCGATAGTTCACATCATCATGTGATTAACACCCATAGTTCACATCGCCATGTGACCAACACCCAAAGGGTTTACTAGATTCAGTAATCTAGTTCACATCGCTATGTGATTAACACCCAAAGAGTACTAAGGTGTGATCATGTTTTGCTTGTGAGAGAGTCTTAGTCAACGGGTCTTTCACATTCGGATCCGTTATGTATTTTGCAATTTTTCTATGTCTACAATGCTCGCACGGCTACTCTAGCTAATTGCTCCCACTTTCAATATGTATCTAGATCGAGACTTAGAGTCATCGGATCGGTGTCAAAACTTGCATCGGCGTAACCCTTTACGGCCAACCTTTTGTCACTTCCATAATCGAGAAACATATCCTTATTCCACTAAGGATAATTTTGACCGCTGTCGATGATCTACTCCTAGATCACTATTGTATTCCTTGCGAAACTCAAAGTCAGGGGTATACAATAGATCTGTACACAACATGGCATACTTTATAGAAACTATGGCCAAGGCATAGTGAATGACTTTCATTCTCTTTCTATCTTCTGCGTGGTCGGGTTTTGAGTCTTACTCAATTTCACACCTTGTAACACGTGCAAGAACTCTTTCTTTGATTGTTTCATTTTGAACTACTTCAAAATCTTGTCAAGGTATGTACTCATTGAAAAACTTATCAAGCATCTTGATCTATCTCTATAGATCTTGATGCTCAATATATAAGTAGCTTTACCGAGGTCTTTCTTTGAAAAACTCCTTTCAAAACACTTCTTTATGCTTTGCGAATAATTCTACATTATTTCCGATCTACAATATGTCATTCACATATACTTATCGAAATCTTGTAGTGCTCCCACTCACTTTTTAGTAAATCTGAGGCTTCACCGTAAGTCTCAGATAAAACTATATGCTTTGATCAACTCATCAAAGCGTATATTCCAACTCCGAGATGCTTGCACCAGTCCATAGATGGATCATTGGAGCTTGCACACTTTGTTAGCTCCTTTGGATCGATAAAACCTTCGGTTGCATCATATACAACTCTTCCTCCTAAAACCCATTCAGAATGCAGTTTTACATCCATTTGCCAAATTTCATAAATTGTGGCAATTGCTAACATGATTCGGACAGACTTAAGCATCGCTACAGCTTGAGAAAAACTCATTGTAGTCAACACCTTGAACTTGTCAAAACCTTTTTGCGACAAGTCGAGCTTTGTAGATAGTAACACTACTATCGGCGTCCGTCTTCCTCTTGAAGATCCATTTATTTTCTATGGCTTGCCGATCATCGGCAACGCCACCAAAGTCCACACTTTGTTCTCATACATGGATCTCATCTCAGATTTCATGGCCTCAAGCCATTTCGCGAATCTGGGCTCATCATCGCTTCCTCATAGTTCGTAGGTTCATCATGGTCTAGTTACATGACTTCGAGCAGGATTACCGTACCACTTTGGTGCGGATCTCACTCTGGTTTACCTCGAGATTCGGTAGTAACTTGATCTGAAGTTACATGATCATCATCATTAGCTTCCTCACTAATTGGTGTAGTAGTCACGAGAACAGTTTACGTGATGAACTACTTTCAATAAGGAAGAAGGTACAATTACCTCATCAAGTTCTACTTTCCTCCCACTCACTTCTTTCGAGAGAAACTCCTTCTCTAGAAAGGATCCATTTATTAGCAACGAATGTTTTGCCTTCGGATCTGTGATAGAAGGTGTACCCAACAGTTTCCTTTGGGTATTCTATGAAGACGCATTCTCGATTTGGGTTCGAGCTTATCGGGATGAAACTTTTTCACATAAGCGTCGCAGCCCCAAACTTTAAGAAACGACAACTTTGGTTTCTTGCTAAACCACAGTTCATATAGTGTCGTCTCAGCGGATTTAGATGGTGCCCTATTTAACGTGAATGCAGCTGTCTCTAATGCATGATCCCAAAACGATATTGGTAAATCGGTAAGAAACATCATAGATTGTACTATATCCAATAAAGTACGGTTATGACGTTTGGACACACCATTATGATGTGGTGTTCGGTGGCATGAATTTGTGAAACTATTCCACATTGTTTTAATTGAAGACCAAACTCGTAACTCAAATATTCATCTCCACGATCGGATCGCGAAACTTTATTTTCTTGTCACGATGATTTTCCACTTCACTCTGAAATTCTTTGAACATTTCAACTATTTCAGACTTATGTTTCATCAAGTAGATATACCCATATCTGCTCAAATCATCTTGTGAAGGTCGAAAATAACGATACTTGCCACGAGCATCAACACTCATTGGATCGCATACATCGGTATGTATTATTTCCAATAAGTCAAGAGCTTGTTCCATTGTTCGGAGAACGGAGTTTTAGTCATCTTGCCCATGAGGCACGGTTCGCAAGTGCCAAGTGATTCATAATCAAGTGACTCCAAAAGTCCATCGAGATGGAGTTTCTTCATGCGCTTTACACCGATATGACCTAAACGGCGATGCCACAAATAAGTTGCACTATCATTATTAACTTTGCATCTTTTGGTTTCAATATTATGAATATGTGTATCACTACGATCGAGATCCCATGAACCATTTTCATTGGGTGTGTAACCATATAAGGTTTTATTCATGTAAACAGAATAACAGTTTATTCTCTTACTTAAATGAATAACCGTATTGCAATAAACATGATCAAGTCATATTCATGCTCAACGCAAACACCAAATAACATTTATTTAGGTTCAACACTAATCCCGAAAGTATAGGGAGTGTGCGATGATGATTATATCAATCTTGAAACTACTTTCAACACACATCGTCACTTCACTCTTAACTAGTTTCATTTGATTCGCAACTCCGTTTGAGTTACTACTCTTAGCAACCGAACCAGTACCAAATACCGAGGGGTTGCTATAAACACTAGTAAAGCACATATAAAACACCAGATATCAAATATACCCTTTTTCACTTTGCCATCCTTCTTATCCACCAAATATTTAGGGCGTTCGCTTCCGGTGACCATTTCCTTTGCGATTAAAGCACTCGGTTTGTGCTTTGGTTCAGCTTTGGGTTTCTTCGTGGGAGTGACAACTTGCTTGTCAATCTACTTGAAGTTCCCTTTCTTTCCTTTGCCCTTTTCTTGAAACTAGTGATCTTGTCAACCATCAACACTTGATGCTCTTTCTTGATTTCTACCTTCGTCGATTTCAACATCACGAAGAGTTCGGGAATCATTTTCGTCATCCCTTGCATACTATAGTTCATCACGAAGTTCTACTAACTTGGTGATGGTGACTAGAAAATTCATCAATCACTATCTTATCGGAAGATTAACTCCCACTTGATTCAAGCGATTGAAGTACCCGCACAATCTGAGTACATGCTCACTAGTTGAGCGATTCTCCTCCATATTTTAGCTATAGAACTTGTTGGAGACTTTCATATCTCTCAACTCGGTATTTGCTTGAAATATTAACTTCAATTCTGGAACATCTCATATGGTCCATGATGTTCAAAACATCTTTGAAGTCCCGATTCTAAGCCATAAAGCATGGTGCACAAAACTATCAAGTAGTCATCATCTTGAGCTAGCCAAACGTTCATAACGTCGCATACGCTCTCCTGCAATAGGTCATCACCTAGCGGTGCATTAAGGACATAATTCTTACGTGCAGCAATGAGGATAAACCTCGGATCACGGATCAAATCCGCATCATTGCTACTAACATTTTTCAACACAATTTTCTCTAGGAACATATCAAAATAAACATATGAAAACAACAACGCAAGCTATTGATCTTACAACATAATTTGCAAAATACTACCAGGACTAAGTTCATGATAGATTTAAGTTCAATTAATCATATTACTTAAGAACTCCCACTTAGATAGACATCTCTCTAGTCATCTAAGTGATCACGTGACCCAAATCAACTAAACCATAACCGATCATCACGTGAGATGGAGTAGTTTTCAATGGTGAACATCTTATGTTGATCATATCTACTATATGATTCACGCTCGACCTTTCGGTCTCCGTGTTCGAGGCCATATCTGCATATGCTAGGCTCGTCAAGTATAACTCGAGTATTCTGCGTGTGCAAAACTGGCTTGCACCCGTTGTAGATGGACGTAGAGCTTATCACACCCGATCATCACGTGGTGTCTGGACACGACGAACTTTGGCAACGGTGCATACTCAGGGAGAACACTTCTTGATAATTTAGTGAGAGATCATCTTATAATGCTACCGTCAATCAAAGCAAGATAAGATGCATAAAAGATAAACATCACATGCAAATCAATATAAGTGATATGATATGGTCATCATCATCTTGTGCTTCATGATCACCATCTCTGCAGCACCACCATGATCACCATCGTCACCGGCGCGACACCTTGATTTCCATCGTAGCATCGTTGTCGTCTCGCCAAACTTATGCTTCTACGACTATCGCTACCGCTTAGTGATAAAGTAAAGCATTACAGTAGCGATGCATTTCATACAATAAAGCGACAACCATATGGCTCCTGCCGATTGCCGATAACCGGTTACAAAACATGATCATCTCATACAATAAAATATAACATCACGTCTTGACCATATCACATCACAACATGCCCTGCAAAAACAAGTTAGGCGTCCTCTACTTTGTTGTTGCAAATTTTACGTGGCTGCTACGGGCTTAAGCAAGAACCAGTCTCACCTCGCATCAAAACCACAACGATACTTCGTCAAATAGACTCGTTTAACCTTCTCAAGGACCGGGCGTAGCCACACAGTTCAACTAAAGTGAGAGAGACAGACACCCGCCATCACCTTTAAGCAACGAGTGCTCATAGCGGTGAAACCAGTCTCGCGTAAGCGTCTGGCGTAATGTCGGTCCGGGCGCTTCATCTCACAATACCGCTGAACCAAAGTATGACATCTTTGGTAGGTAGTATGACTTGTATCGCCCACAACTCACTTGTGTTCTACTCGTGCAAAAACATCAAACCATAAAAACCTAGGCTCGGATGCCACTGTTGGGGAACGTAGTAATTTCAAAAATTTCCTACGCACACGCAAGATCATGGTGATGTATAGCAACGAGAGGGGAGAGTGTTGTCTACGTACCCTCGTAGACCCGAAGCGGAAGCGATCACAACGTAGAGGAAGTAGTCGTACGTTCTCCTCGCGATCCGACCGATCCCGGCGCCGTTACTCCGACGCCCCCGAGTTCTTGACACACGTACAGCTCGATGACGTCCCTCGTACTCCGATCCAGCCGAGTGTCGAGGGAGAGTTTCGTCAGCACGACGGCGTGGTGACGATCTTGATGTTTCACCGGCGCAGGGCTTCGCCTAAGCTTCGCGACGGTATAACCGAGGTGGAATATGGTGGAGGGGGGCACCGCACACGGCTAAGGAACGATCTAAAGATCAACTTGTGTCTCAAGGTGCCCCCCTGCCCCCGTATATAAAGGAGCAAGGGGGGAGGGGGCCGGCGGCCAAGGGGAGGCGCGCCAGGGAGTCCTACTCCCTCTGGGAGTAGGATTCCCCCCCCAATCCTAGTTGGACTAGGATTCCCGGAGGAAAGAGAGAGGGGGGCGGCCCTTCTCCTAGTCCTAGTAGGACTAGGGAAGGGGGGGAGGCGCGCGCCCACCTAGGGCTGGCCCCTTCTCCTTTCCACTAAGGCCCATCGAGGCCCATTTACCTCCCGGGGGGTTCCGGTAACCTCCCGGTACTCGATAAATTCCGTTTTCGCCGGAACCATTCGAACTCCAAACATAGGCTTCCAATATATCAATCTTTATGTCTCGACCATTTCGAGACTCCTCGTCATGTCCGTGATCACATCCGGGACTTCGAACTCCTTCGGTACATCAAAATACATAAACTCATAATAACTGTCATCGAAACCTTAAGCGTGCGGACCCTACGGTTCGAGAACAATGTAGACATGACCTAGAACTATTCACGGTCAATAACCAACAGCGGGACCTGGATGCCCATATTGGTTCCTACATATTCTACGAAGATCTTTATCGGTCGATCCGCATAACAACATACGTTGTTCCTTTGTCATCGGTATGTTACTTACCCGAGATTCGATCGTCGGTATCCAATACCTAGTTCAATCTCGTTACGGCAAGTCTCTTTACTCGTTCCGTAATACATCATCTCACAGCTAACTCATTAGTTGTAATGCTTGCAAGGCTTAAGTGATGTGTATTACCGAGAGGGCCCAGAGATACCTCTCCGACAATCGGAGTGACAAAACCTAATCTCGAAATCGCCAACCCAACATCGCCTTTGGAGACACTGTAGTACTCCTTTATAATCACCCGATTCGTTGTGATGTTTGGTAGCACCCAAAGTGTTCCTCCGGTAAACGGGAGTTGCATAATCTCATAGTTATAGGAACATGTATATGTCATGGATAAAAGCAGTAGCAACATACTAAAACGATCGTGTGCTAAGCTAATGGAATGGGTCATGTCAATCAGATCATTCAAATAATGATGTGACCTTGTTAATCAAATAACAACTCTTTGTTCATGGTTAGGAAACATAACCATCTTTGATTAACAAGCTAGTCAAGTAGAGGCATACTAGTGACACTCTGTTTGTCTATATATATTCACACATGTATTATGTTTCCGGTTAATACAATTCTAGCATGAATAATAAACATTTATCATGATATGAGGAAATATATAATAACTTTATTATTGCCTCTAGGGCATATTTCCTTCAACGGCCACCATGACCGACCCCGTCCACACGGCCACTACCCTCCCTGCTGGCTAGGAGCTTGTTGAGGAGCTCCGAATGCCTCCGCTACTTCGTCTGCGCCAACGAGATCAAGTACAGCACCCCCAGATCGACGTCATTGCCATCTTCCTCAACCTTCGGCCACCGCGACATTGCCGTTCGATCTGCGCCGCCCCGAGCTCCCCTGTCTTCCCCTAGGGTGTCATTGACACCGCTGTGATCTCCTCTTGCCTTTCCCCAGTTTCCCCTCTCGTTTGCTCTCGTTAGGTATTTCGCCGTGGCCGAGAACCGCCGTCTGCCATGGCCATTGCAGGGGTAGCCACTGAGCTCCTCGGATTGACCCCCGTGGCACATGCCCGCTCCTATGCTTGCGCCCATGCCCGAGCCTTCACTCTTCTTCCGCGCCCATGGCCACTCCCTCTCGCTCTCCATGCCCACGACGCGTTACACCGCGTCCGTCGCGCCCGCCGTTGCCATCACGCTCGCCACAGCCACCGCACCACTGTGCCCCGCGCGACGCACACCCTGGCCGCGCGTCACACTCTCGCTGGCTGCGCTCGCCCCGTCTGCTGCCGCCTATCCCTTCGCTCGCCCCACTGTCGCGCCCCTGCCTCGCGCCGCCTCCTATCGCAGCCATTGTCTGTCTGCCGCCCCCTCATTACGTCGGCCGCATCTCTGTCCTCCACCGTCGGCCGCTCGCCTCGCCTGCTGCGTGCTTCTTCCTGCTGCTATGCGCTGCTCTACCACTGGTACGCTGTTGTGCCATGCCCTCGACATCGCCGTGGACAAATGTGGCGGAGGGATTTTCAATGGAGTACGAGGAGGAGGTGGCGGAGAAGGTGTGGAGAGGCAAGAGGTCTAGCGCCGTGTCAGCTGGCTGTGGTGGAGGTGATTATGCGAGAAGGAGCCGGAGCGGAAGGAGAGGTCACAATTGGAAAGAATCTCAAAAAAACATAACCCGAAGATCTCATTCCAAAAAATGCTAATATCGATGGAGGGGTGATTTCCTTCAATAGGTGGAAAACATAGGAAATATTGGATGTTATCAAGGAAAGGTTAAAATTTAGGAAAGTTAAGATTTTAAACTAATTTGTATGCAAATGGGGTTTTATTGTTGGGTAACATGATATCAGTACCTTACCGTTTGTGACGTGTCTGATTACGAAAGTTTGCAAATGTTAAGAAACTATTTATTGGGAGGAAAGTTTGTGACGTGTCTGTTATTTGTTTCCTAAAACAAATTTCACTAATGAGAGAAATCGATTGATTTAGATATAAGTTAGGAAAGTTAGATTCAAATCTATTATTTGATTCTTAAAAATTTGTTATTTGTTTCCTAAGACAAATTGAACAAATAAAAGGAATCGATTGATATGAATAATTTAAGGAAGTTAGATCCGTAATTTGTTATATGTTAGGAAAGTCCTGGTTGTAATAAAAAGTGAAGAGAAAAATAAACCGATGGACCAGGATGGGAGGGGTGGTGGGAGGAGAGACGAAAAAAACCAGCGAAAATAAACCGTGGAGACTATTCACCAACTGCTCCATTAGGAGTAGAGATGCGTCAAGCAAGTTAATATGGATCAACATGCTTGCTCTTGCGCATTTATCTCAACCGGTGTTGCATGTATTCTCTTCCTTCAGTTGCACAAGAGATATGCATAGTTTACAAACTTATTTCTCTAATTGAGACGATTTGGAATTTTGGGCTTGGGAATCCATCTCGATAAACCAACCAGGCGTTGGCTTTCTACCCCGCTCTAGTTCAGAGGGGAACTACTAATATCATCGGATCCTGGATACAGCAGACTGGAGAGAAGAATCAGGCACTGCACTAGCTACCAGCAAGCTGCTGATCATGCCTGATCGCCTGCTAAATTGCACCCCTACTCCACGGGCCAGGTCACGGCAATGGGGCTCCTCACCGTGCGCCGCCTCCCCTGCCCCGCGCTCCGCTGCTTCCACACCAGGTACCCCTCCGCGCTGTCCTTCCCCGCCGCGGCCGACGCGTCCACCCGCACCTGGAAGCTCTTCTTCTCGCCGAACTCCGCGAACGCCAGCGTCGTGGGCGCGACCGTGACCTTCACCCCTGCCGGCGCGCCCACCCGCGCCGTGTACGTCGAGTTGGGCGCGCCCACGTTGGTGACCGTCCTCCGGAGCACCGCCGAGGTCTTGCCGCCGCCGTCCTTGAACGCCACCGCGATCGACGGGTAGTTGAGCGTGAACCCCGGGTTCGCGTGCAGCAGTTCGCTGCAGTTGACGGCGCTGTGCGTGATCTTGAACACCTCCCTCTGCGTGTACCCGAGCGTGCAGAGGTGCGTCACGTAGTCGGCCGGCTCGATGTCGTAGACGAGGCCTGGGTCGACGGCGAGGGCCGGGTTCACGTGCCCGGCGCCCATGGCGAACGCGTCGGCTCGCTCGCCGCCGTCGCCGTCCGTGATCGGCTTGCCCTGCCGGTCCGTCACGTCGGCCGTCGTCATGATCGCCGACCGCACCATCGCCGGGCTCCATGAAGGGTGCGCTGACCTGACCAGCGCCGCGATGCCGCTCACGTGCGGGCACGCCATCGACGTCCCCGACAGCACCGTGAAGTTGGACCGCCGCGCGTCGCCGTCCAGCCCCGACGGGCCCATGCTGCCGGGCCACGCCGCGATGATGTTCACCCCGGGCGCGATCACGTCCGGCTTCAGCACCGACGGGGTCGTCACGCTCGGCCCGCGCGCCGAGAAGAGCGCCACCGCTGGCGCGCGCGCTCGCCCGATCCGCGTGCCGCCGAACGCGATCCTCGCCACCGGCCGCGGCGTCGAGCTCATGTAGTTCTTGAGCTCGACAGCCTCCTGGTAGCCAACGAGCGTCGCGGGGAGGACGTGCACGTCGACGGAGTCCTCCTGCCGGTTGATCTCGGAGTTCGCGAGCACCATGGCCGCCCCGCCCGCTTCTTTCACCGCCTGGCCTTTGTCTGCCCGGCCGGTGATGCCGCGGTCACATACCACCATCTTCCCGGCGACCTCGGCCGCGGAGAGGGACCCCTTCATGCAGTACATCGCTTCCCGGGACCCACCGGCGGCGTAGAACAGCTCGAGCGCCTTCCCGCCATTTTTCAAATCGACTTTTCCCGGGTACATGGACTCGCCGTACAGGACCCGGCCGTTGCCGAGCCGGACGTACGCCGGGAAGCGGCGGTCCAGTGTGGCGGCGCCGACGGTGAGCATCCAGGGCGCTTCGTTGGCCACGGAGCTCGGCTCCGGCCCGTTGTTACCGGCGGCGCTCACGACGGAGACGCCGCGCACCGTGGCACGGAAGCTGCCGATGGCGATGCTGTCCTCGAAGAGCGGGATGGGGAATCCGCCGAGCGAGAGCGACAGCACGTCGACGCCGTCACGCACCGCGTCGTCCATCCCAGCTAGGATATCGGAGCTGAAGCAGCCGTTGAACCAGCAGACCTTGTACGCGGCGACGTGCGCGCCGGGAGCCACGCCGCGCGCCTCTCCGGCCCCGGCGCCGAGGACGCTGGCTCCGGCCACGGCGGACCCCGCGGCTGTCGACGCCGTGTGAGTCCCGTGCCCGTGCGCGTCCGCGGCGAAGCGTACTCCCGCGTGCGCGCCGCGGCGTCCGACGGGTCCGTCGGGTAGTTGGCGCGGTGGCCCTTGGAGTAGAACCGCGCGCCGACGAGTTTCCGATTGCAGTTCGTCGCGTTGAACCGCTCCCGGTCTCGCACACGCCCCGCCACCGGTCCGGCACCGGCGGCATCCCGCGGTCATCGAAGCTCGGGCTCTCCGGCCACACGCCAGTGTCGAGCACCCCGACGACCACGCCGCGACCGTACCGCGCGCGTGCCCACGCCCCGGTCGGGCACACGTTGAGGCCGAGGAACCGGTACGAGTACGTGGTGTGCAGCTCGACCCGGCGGTCCTCGCGCACCGACGCGACGCCCTGCAGCGCCCGCAGAGCTGCCGCCTCGCCGACCGTGAGCCGCGCCGCAAAGCCATCGAACACGGTGTGGTAAGAGTAGAGCAGCCGCGACGACGGCTTCCGCTGGCGCTTGTCATCTTGCTCCACCGAGGAAGGCACGGATTTGACGATGAAGGCGAGGTGCCAGTCGTGGTCGGAGGAGGTTGCGTCGCCGCCGCCGGTAGATCCGCGTGGGTGCAGCTGCACAATGTAGGTCCGCAGAGCCTCCTCCTGATCCGCGGCGGCGCCATGAAGAAACACCAACGAGGAAGAGAGGAAGAGGAACACCACGTGGGAGGCGAACAGGTGGAGGAAACCCATGGCCGCCTAGCTGAGCAACCGAGCAGGTGTCTGCTGTGGTTTGCGACGGTGAGGTGGGAGATGGAGAGGTGGGATTCATCGGAATGCACGGTGCTATTTGAAGCGGCAGCGCCGGGGAGCGGCGCGCGGGCGCGGGGGGAGGCACGGCGAGAATTTGAGACGGGGAGGGAGGCCTCGTGAGGATCGCCCTCGTCACCGGCCGTGACACGAGGCGCGCACCGGAGGGAGTAATGGCAGCTGGGTCGTCCGGCCGCTCGTCGTCCGAGCCCTGACTGACGCCGGGTTCCTTAATGACGCGGACACGGGTAGAGAAAGAGGAGGAAGACGGAGGGAGAAGCGTATCTGTTCTGTGCGTAGTGCGGGAGTAATTGTTCAGCGCGCGGGATGGGGCGGGTGTCGTGCTACACGACGACGACGGGCGCGCAGGGGCTGAATCCTCCATTGCTCCTCCGTGCCAGTGCCAAGCCATGCAAGCGCCGGCCTCGCTGCCTCGTGCGTGCCATTTATGATGCCTGCTGCCTCCTTGCTTCTGTTGTGCGCCGCCCCAAGAACGTCTTTCATTCTTTGCACGCGTATATGGTGATGGATGCGATGCGTGGCCGAGGCGCTCCTCCTGCGAGAAGCTTTGCACCAGCGCATTTATTATTGCGATGAAAGTATCAGGTGCTTACTGGCCATTAGGTGTTACCGTGATACGGGCTCTTGGGCCGTTGGATCTCAGATCCGATGGTTTCTGAGAGCTTTTGAACATTTCACAAAAATATCATCCTAGAGTTTGAAAATTGCGCACAGATACAATAGCTTCTCAGATGTCGTTGGATCTCAGATCGAACGGCTCCTGGATGCCTGTATCAGGCTAGCATCTGATATTTTCCCTGTTGACTGTGATATGCTTGCTATTCCTGGACAAAAAAGACATTTAAAAAAAAAATCCAAAAATCTAGTACTATTTAATTCTATGTTCAGAGGGTATACTAGGAAAATTAAAGTTTGGATGCTATTTGAAAGTTTTGTTCAGTTTGACTAAAGCATTTAAGCTTTTTTGGCATAGTGAAAAAAGGTAAATAGTTTAACCTAGGTTCTCTGAGTATTATAGAAAATTTTGATAGTATTTTGCCTAGCAATTTGAGCGTTTGGCTACTTTTGGTAAAATTTGGATTCGAAACAATTCTGAGACATATCAACTTCGGCTTGGCTCGATCCAAGCCAGCCAAGCCACTCCCTAACCTACTTTATTACAGGTTTTTTCGTACTAAAAACCTCTAGAGTTGTTATTTTGTGTTACAACCGCCTCTAACTTACGTCATGCTATAATGTCCTCAAATAAAAACTAGTTAAGTACTCCCCTGAAAACAAGTTGCAACTAGCGCAAACACTATCGATTACTCAACTTGGATGTGAATCTTAAGAATAGAGTAGGTATATTGATTGCTCCTGGATGAGGAGGGAGACTGGACTACCTCGGCTACCTACTCTAGTAGGTCATGCTACTAGGCACTCTTCATAGGCGCCTGCGAGGACCCACATTGGAGGCTCACCTGGAAGCTTTGGGTGCCACTTCACATTAAGTTCTTCATCTGCCTTGCACTCCAGGACCGATGCTGAACAGCTGAGCGCCTAGCTCGCCACGTGCTACCCCAAGAGGCCGTGTGCACCTTCTGCGTTCAAGAGGAGGAGACAATGCAACATCTACCCACAGGGTGCTCGTTCTCCCGGCAGGTGTGGCATGAGATACTAGGCTGGATTAGATCACCCGCTGACCTGTCGAGTGTGGACGCTGAATTCCACTCCTGCTGGGCCTTCTCTTTCGATCATGCACCCAAGCCGGCGCGAAAGGGATTGGCCTCCCTCATCATCCCCACCGTCTGGTGGCTCTGGAAGCTCCGGAACGCTGGCATCTTCGACGGCGAGCAGCCTTTGGTCTCCCACCTCGCCAACATAATCGCTGACGAAGTGCGCCTTTGGGTTAGGGCCAGCGCCACCGGGATCCAACAAATCATTCTCGAGAGCTAGTTTGTGTTCATGTAGGGGCTGAGCAACCCCATACATGTCTGCTCCTAACTCATTTCCATGCCTTCTTGTGTACATGGCTTAGTGAGTTCATGTCATCCCATGTTGTAACTCTCTCCTTCTATCAATTAAAAGATATGTAGCCTTAGCATATTCGTGAAAAAAAGGACGAGGAGGGAGACTGAGCCGCTTCCGCCATGGCGAATTTCTCACCCGCCTTTGATGACAGTTAATCCGATCAGCTATAAGGTCTTGTGCTTTATTCACTGAGTTTAAACATTGTCTGTCGATAAGATTTCGGGGGTGATAGACTAATACTGAAGGATATTTGACTTATCGCATCAAGTGTATAGGGTGCAACAGGCTGAACCATGTGAATTTTTTCTTTGTTTTTTGTTTTTCCACTTTTGCTTGTATTTTTATTTTATTTTAGTTTTCATCTATTTGATTTTTGTTTTCCCTTTTATTATTTTCTGGGATACCTTTTTATTTTATTTTTCTAGGGAAAATATGTGAATACTTTTGAAGTGTATAAACATATAACCTGGTATGGCTGAACAACTTTTTTCAAATCATAAAAAAATTGAAAAGTTTGTTAACTTATTCGTAACATATGATAATTTATTTATGTGCATGAAAATTTCTATTGTGATATGTGAAAATTTTGTTTTCCTAAAAAAGTTTAGACAATTAACCTTTTGATTTTTTAAAACATTATTAAATAAAAGTATAGTTCTTAAATATATATAAATTAAAATATATTAGCTAACGTGCCTTACTAGTGGTGACCCATATAATAACCCTTGAGGCGATTTGCTAAGCTATCTCTGTATCTGGCGGCAGTGGGACTCCTTCATCTTCTTATGGGCATCATATAGCTAATTCCCAACCTGAAGGCAGAAGGTCTTCTTGATCTTGGCCTCTACCTTAGCAAGCCAATTGTTCTTATCAGCACGAGGAGGTTGCTCAAAATCACCATCATCACTCGAACCATCAGATTCTACAAAAACCTCCTCTCTCTCATACCACCACGAGGGTTAGAATGCTTCTTCACTCAGAGACGCTTCACATCATGAACAATGGGGTTGTTGACGTTTAATTTAAGCATGTTCACGTGCATGTGGGATGGATTTGTGGAGGGATTCGCAGACTTCGAAAACATATAAAGTAAATCTAGGTTTCAATACAAAACATATAAATGTTACGGTTGCATTTAAAAATAAAAAAACTGCAAAATATATTCAAATTCAACATTGATCTTGTTTCAAACATCTTGTCAAAACAACAATGGCGGTGAATCAAAAACCTAATTCGGGTGTACGGTTCAACATATATGACAATATTTATGTTTGAAGGAAGAAAGAAATAACACTGACTCAGTGATGGGAGAGAAAAGAGTGGAGTGTGTTTTGTTTTTACCATAGTATATGAGGCCTTTCTGCAAATATTCTATTGGGGAACGTAGCAGAAATTCAAAATTTTCCTACGTGTCACCAAGATCTATCTATGGAGAAACCAGCAACGAGGGGAAGGAGAGTGCATCTACATACCCTTGTAGATCGCTAACCGGAAGCGTTCAAGAGAATGTGATTGAAGGAGTCGTACTCGTCGTGATCCAAATCACCGGAGATCCTAGTGCCGAACGGACGGCACCTCCGCGTTCAACACACGTACATCCCGGTGACGTCTCCCACGCCTTGATCCAGCAAGGAGAGAGGGAGAGGTTGAGGAAGACTCCATCCAGCAGCAGCACAACAGCGTGGTGGTGATGGAGGAGCGTGGCTATCCTGCAGGGCTTCGCCAAGCACCATGGGAGAGGAGGAGTAAGAGAGGTAGGGCTGCAACAAGAGGGAGAGATTCTCGTGTGTTGGACAGCCCCGAGACCTCAAGTATTTATAGGGGGAGGGGAGGGGGCTGCGCCCCCTCTAGGGTTCCCTCCCCAGGGGTGGCGGCAGCCCCCAGATCCCATCTGGGTGGCGGCCAGAAGGGGAGAGGGGGGAGGCGCACCTAGGGTGGGCCTTAGGGCCCATCTGCCCTAGGGTTTGTGAAGGAAATATGCCCTAGAGGCAATAATAAAGTTATTATTTATTTCCTTATTTCATGATAAATGTTTATCATTCATGCTAGAATTGTATTAACCGGTAACATGATACATGTGTGAATGCATAGACAAAACAAGATGTCACTAGTATGCCTCTACTAGACTAGCTTGTTAATCAAAGATGGTTATGTTTCCTAACCATGAACAAAGGAGTTGTTATTTGATTAATGAGGTCACATCATTAGTAGAATGATCGATTGACATGACCCATTCCCTTAGCTTAGCACACGATCGTTTAGTATGTTGCTACTGCTTTTATCCATGACTTATACATGTTCCTGTAACTATGAGATTATGCAACTCCGTTTACGGAGGAACACTTTGGTGCTACCAAACGTCACAACGAATCGGGTGATTATAAAGGAGTACTACAGTGTCTCCAAAGGCGATGTTGGGTTGGCGTATTTGAGATTAGGTTTTGTCACTCCGATAGTCGGAGAGGTATCTCTGGGCCCTCTCGGTAATGCACATCACTGAAGCCTTGCAAGCACTACAACTAATGAGTTAGTTGTGAGATGATGTATTACGAACGAGTAAAGAGACTTGCGAACGAGATTGAACTAGGTATTGGATACCGACGATCGAATCTCGGGCAAGTAACATACCGATGACAAAGGAACAACGTATGTTGTTATGCGGTCTGACCGATAAAGATCTTCGTAGAATATGTAGGAACCAATATGGGCATCCAGGTCCCGCTGTTGGTTATTGACCGTGAATGGTTCTAGGTCATGTCTACATTGTTCTCGAACCGTAGGGTCCGCACGCTTAAGGTTTCGATGATGCTTATTATGAGTTTATGTATTTTGATGTACCAAGGAGTTCGAGTCCCGGATGTGATCACGGACATGACGAGGAGTCTCGGAATGGTCGAGACATAAAGATTGATATATTGGAAGCCTATGTTTGGAGTTCGGAATGGTTCCGGGCGAAAACGGGAATTTACCGGAGTACCGGGAGGTTACCGGAACCCCCCGGGAGGTAAATGGGCCTCGATGGGCCTTGGTGGAAAGGAGAAGGGACAGCCCAAGGGGCTGCGCGCCCCCCTTCCCTAGTCCTACTAGGACTAGGAGAAGGGCCGCCCCTCTCTCTTTTCCCCCCGGAATCCTAGTCCAACTAGGATTGGGGGAATCCTACTCCCGGAGGGAGTAGGACTCCTTGGCGCCCTCCTTGGCCAGGCCCCCCCCCTGCTCCTTTATATCTGAGGCAGGGGGCACCTTGGAACACACAAGTTGATCGTGAGATCGTTCCTTAGCCGTGTGCGGTGCCCCCTCCACCATATTCCACCTCGGTTATACCGTCATGAAGCTTAAGCGAAGCCCTGCGCCGATGAAACATCAAGATCGTCACCACGCCGTCGTCGTCTTGACGGAACTCTCCTCGACATTCGGCTGGATCGAGTACGAGGGACGTCATCGAGCTGTACGTGTGTCAAGAACTCGGGCGCCGAGTAACGGCGCCGGATCGGTCGGATCGCGAGGAGAACGTCGACTACTTCCTCTACGTTGTGATCGCTTCCGCTTGGTCTACAAGGGTATGTAGACAACACTCTCCCCTCTCGTTGCTATACATCACCATGATCTTGCGTGTGCGTGGGAAAATTTTTGAAATTACTCGTTCCCCAACAAAGGCATCCGAGCCTAGGTTTTTCTATGGTTTGATGTTTTGCACGAGTAGAACACAAGTGAGTTGTGGGCGATACAAGTCATACTACCTACCAGCATGTCATACTTTGGTTCAGCGGTATTGTGAGATGAAGCGGCCCAGACCGACATTACGCGTACGCTTACGCGAGACTGGTTTCACCGCCACGAGCACTCGTTGCTTAAAGGTGACTGGTGGGTGTCTGTCTCTCTCACTTTAGTTGAACCGAGTGTGGCTACGCCCGGTCCTTGAGAAGGTTAAAACGGAGTCTATTTGACGAAGTATCGTTGTGGTTTTGATGCGTAGGTGAGACTGGTTCTTGCTCAAGCCCGTAGCAGCCACGTAAAATTTGCAACAACAAAGTAGAGGACGTCTAACTTGTTTTTGCAGGGCATGTTGTGATGTGATATGGTCAAGACGTGATGCTATATTTTATTGTATGAGATGATCATGTTTTGTAACCGGTTATCGGCAATCGGCAGGAGCCATATGGTTGTCGCTTTATTGTATGCAATGCAATCGCCTGTAATGCTTTACTTTATCACTAAGCGGTAGCGATAGTCGTAATAGCATAAGTTTGGCGAGGCGACAACGATGCTGCGATGGAGATCAAGGTGTCGCGCCGGTGACGATGGTGATCATGGTGGTGCAACAAGATGGAGATCATGAAGCACAAGATGATGATGACCATATCATATCACTTATATTGATTTGCATGTGATGTTTATCCTTTTATGCATCTTATCTTGCTTTGATTGACGGTAGCATTATAAGATGATCTCTCACTAAATTATCAAGAAGTGTTCTCCCGGTATGCACCGTTGCCAAAGTTCGTCGTGCCCGCACACCACGTGATGATCGGGTGTGATAAGCTCTCGTCCATCTACAACGGGTGCAAGCCAGTTTTGCACGCCGAGAATACTCGGGTTATACTTGACGAGCCTAGCATATGCGAGATATGGCCTCGGAACACGGAGACCGAAAGGTCGGCGTGAATCATATAGTAGATATGATCAACATAAGATGTTCACCATTGAAAACTACTCCATTTCACGTGATGATCGGTTATGGTTTAGTTGATTTGGATCACGTGATCACTTGGATGACTAGAGATGTCTTTCTAAGTGGGAGTTCTTAAGTAATATGATTAATTGAACTTAAATTTATCATGAACTTAGTACCGATAGTATCTTGCTTGTTTATGTTTGATTGTAGATAGATGGCTCGTCTTTGTTGTTCCGTTGAATTTTAATGCGTTCCTTGAGAAAGCAAAGTTGAAAGATGATGGTAGCAATTACACGGATTGGGTCCGTATTTGAGGATCATCCTCATTGCTGCCTGTAAGAGCTACGTCTGGATGCACCGCTAGGTGCCAGCCTCTTTGCTAATGCAACTGCAGATGTTATGAGCGTCTGGCGAGCAAAGTGATGACTACTCTATAGTTCAATGTGCCATGCTTTACGGCTTAGAACCGGGACTTCAACGACGTTTTGAGCGTCATGGAGCATATGAGATGTTCCAGAGTTGAAGTTAATATTCCAACAGAATGCCCGGATTGAGAGATATGAAGTCTCCAATAAGTTCTATAGCTGCAAGATGGAGGAGAATAGTTACATTAGTGAGCATATACTCGTAATGTCCGGGTATTACAATCACTTGACACAATTGGGAGTCAATCTTCCGGATGATTGTGTCATTGACAGAATTCTCAATCACCGCCACCAAGCTACAAAGGCTTCGTGATGAACTATAATATGCAAGGGTTAGTAAAGACTATGCAGAGCTCTTCGCAATGCTAAAGGCTGCGAGGTAGAAATCAAGAAGGAGCATCAAGTGTTGATGGTCAATAAGACCACTAGTTTCAAGAAGAAAGGCAAAGGGAAGAAGAAGGAATCTCAAGAAGAACAGCAAGCAAGTTGCTGCTCGGAGAAGAAACCCAAGTCTGGCCCTAAACCTGAAATCGAGTGCTTTTCTTTGCAAGCGATCGTCATTTGAAGCGGAACTGCCCCAAGTATTTGGCGGATAAGAAGGATGGCAAGGTGAACAAAGGTATATGTGATATACATGTTATTGATGTGTACCTTACTAGAGCTCGTAGTAGCACTGGTATTTGATATTGGTTCCGTTGCTAATATTTGCAACTCAAAGCAGGGACTACTGATTAAGCGAACTCGCAAAGGACGAGGTGACGATCTTGGCGTGGGAAATGGTTCCAAAGTCGATGTGATCGCGGTCGACACGCTACCTCTACATCTACCTTCGGGATTAGTTTTAGACCTAAATAATTGTTATTTGGTGCCTGCGTTGAGCATGAACATTATATCTGGATCTTGTTTGATGCGAGACGGTTATTCATTTAAATCAGAGAATAATGGTTGTTCTATTTATATGAGTAATATCTTTTATGGTCATGCACCCTTGAGGAATGGTCTATTTCTTATGAATCTCGATAGTAGTGATACACATATTCATAATGTTGAAACCAAAAGATGCAAAGTTGATAATGATAGTGCAACTTATTTGTGGCACTGCCGTTTAGGTCATATCGGTGTAAAGCGCATGAAGAAACTCCATGCTGATGGACTTTTGGAGTCACTTGATTATGAATCACTTGGCACTTATGAACCGTGCCTCATGGGCAAGATGACTAGAACACCGTTCTCGGTACTATGGAGAGAGCAACAGATTTATTGGAAATCATACATACGGATGTATGTGGTCCGATGAATGTTGAGGCTCGTGGCGGATATCGTTATTTTCTCACCTTCACAGATGACTTAAGCAGATATGGGTATATCTACTTAATGAAACATAAGTCTGAAACATTTGAAAAGTTCAAAGAATTTCAGAGTGAAGTTGAAAATCATCGTAACAAGAAAATTAAGTTTCTACGATCGATCGTGGAGGTGAATATTTGAGTTACGAGTTTGGTCTACATTTGAAACAATGTGGAATAGTTTCAAGCAACTTCACGCCACCCGAACACCACAGCGTAATGGTGTGTCCGAACGTCAGAATCGCACATTACTAGATATGGTGCGATCTATGATGTCTCTTACAGATTTACCGCTATCGTTTTGGGGTTATGCTCTAGAGACAGCCGCATTCACACCGAATAGAACACCGTCGAAATCCGTTGAGACGACACCTTATGAACTATGGTTTAGCAAGAAACCAAAGTTGTCGTTTCTTAAAGTTTGGGGATGCGATGCTTATGTGAAAAAGCTTCAACCCGATAAGCTCGAACCCAAATCGAGAAATGTGTCTTCATAGGATACCCAAAGGAGACAGTTGGGTACACCTTCTATCACAGATCCGAAGGCAAAACATTCGTTGCTAAGAATGGATCCTTTCTAGAGAAGGAGTTTCTCTCGAAAGAAGTGAGTGGGAGGAAAGTGGAACTTGATGAGGTAATAGTACCTTCTCCCTTACTTGAAAGTAGTTAAATCGCAGAAACCAGTTTACGAGACACCTACGCCAAGTAGTGAGGAAGTTGATGATGTTGATCATGAAACTTCAGATCAAGTTACCGCAGAACCTCGTAGATCAACCAGAGTAAGATCCGCACTGAGTGGTACGGTAATCCTGTTCTGGAAGTCATGCTACTAGATCATGATGAACCTACGAACTATGAAGAAGCGATGGTGAGCCCAGATTCCGCAAAATGGCTTGAGGCCATGAAATCTGAGATGGGATCCATGTATGAAAACAAAGTATGGACTTTGGTTGACTTGCCCGAGGGTAGGCAAGCAATAGAAAACAAGTGGATCTTCAAGAAGAAAACGGCGGCGGTAATGTTATCGTCTATAAAGCTCGACTTGTCGCAAAAGGTTTTCGACAAGTTCAAGGGGTTGACTACGATGAGACCTTCTCACCCGTAGCGATGCTTAAGTCCGTCCGAATCATGTTAGCGATTGCGCATTTTATGATTATGAAATTTGGCAAATGGATGTAAAGACTGCATTCTGAATGGATTTACGGAAGAAGAGTTGTATATGATGCAACCGAAGGTTTTATCGATCCAAAGGAGCTAACAAAGTGTGCAAGCTCCAGCGATCCATCTATGGACTGGTGCAAGCATCTCGGAGTTGGAATAAACGCTTTGATAGTGTGATCAAAGCATTTGGGTTTGTCTGAGACTTTTGGAGAAGCTCAGTATTTACAAGAAAGTGAGTGGGAGCTCAGAGCATTTACGATATTATATGTGGATGACATATTGCTGATCGGAAATGATATAGAATTCTGGATAGCATAAAGGGATACTTGAATAAGAGTTTTTCAATGAAAGACCTCGGTGAAGCTGCTTACATATTGGGCATTAAGATCTATAGAGATAGATCAAGACGCTTAATTGGACTTTCACAAAGCACATACCTTGACAAAGTTTTGAAGAAGTTCAAAATGGATCAAGCAAAGAAAGGGTTCTTGCACGTGTTACAAGGTGTGAAGTTGAGTCGACTCAATGCCCACCACCGCAGAAGATAGAGAGAAAATGAAAGATGTTCCTATGCTTCAGCCATAGGCTCTATCATGTATGCAATGCTGTGTACCGGACCGATGTGTGCCTTGCTATAAGCCTAGCAGGAGGTACCAAAGTAATCCAGAGTGGATCATCGGACAGCGGTCAAGAACATCTGAAATACGAAAAGGACTAAGGATATGTTTCTCGTATATGGAGGTGACAAAGAGCTCATCGTGGCAGTTACGTTGATGCAAGCTTTGACACGATCCGGACGATTCTAAATCGCAGACCGGATATGTATTTACACTAAACGGAGGAGCTGTCGGTTGGTGCGAGTTCTAAACAAAGCGTCGTGAAGGGATCTACATGTGAAGCGGAATACATAGCAGCTTCGAAGCAGCTAATGAAGGAGTGCGGATGAAGGAGTTCATATCCGATCTAGGTGTCATACCTAGTGCATCGGGTCCAATGAAAATCTTACGTGACAATCTTTGGAGCAATTGCCTTAGCAAAGGAATCCAGATTTCACAAGAGGACCAAGCACATCAAGAGACGCTTCAATTCCATCCGGACTTAGTCGGGACCGGAGACATAGAGATTTGCAAGATACATACGGATCTGAATGTTGCGCACCGTTGACTAAGCCTCTTCCACGAGCAAAACATGATCAGCACCAAGACTCCATGGGTGTTAGAATCATTCTTGTGTAATCTAGATTATTGACTCTAGTGCAAGTGGGAGATCAAGGAAATATGCCCTAGAGGCAATAATAAAGTTATTATTTATTTCCTTATTTCATGATAAATGTTTATCATTCATGCTAGAATTGTATTAACCGGTAACATGATACATGTGTGAATGCATAGACAAAACAAGATGTCACTAGTATGCCTCTACTAGACTAGCTTGTTAATCAAAGATGGTTATGTTTCCTAACCATGAACAAAGGAGTTGTTATTTGATTAATGAGGTCACATCATTAGTAGAATGATCGATTGACATGACCCATTCCTTAGCTTAGCACACGATCGTTTAGTATGTTGCTACTGCTTTTATCCATGACTTATACATGTTCCTCGTAACTATGAGATTATGCAACTCCGTTTACGGAGGAACACTTTGGTGCTACCAAACGTCACAACGTATCGGGTGATTATAAAGGAGTACTACAGTGTCTCCAAAGGCGATGTTGGGTTGGCGTATTTCGAGATTAGGTTTTGTCACTCCGATAGTCGAGAGGTATCTCTGGGCCCTCTCGGTAATGCACATCATCAAGCCTTGCAAGCACTACAACTAATGAGTTAGTTGTGAGATGATGTATTACGGAACGAGTAAAGAGACTTGCCGTAACGAGATTGAACTAGGTATTGGATACCGACGATCGAATCTCGGGCAAGTAACATACCGATGACAAAGGGAACAACGTATGTTGTTATGCGGTCTGACCGATAAAGATCTTCGTAGAATATGTAGGAACCAATATGGGCATCCAGGTCCCGCTGTTGGTTATTGACCGTGAATGGTTCTAGGTCATGTCTACATTGTTCTCGAACCGTAGGGTCCGCACGCTAAGGTTTCGATGATGCTTATTATGAGTTTATGTATTTTGATGTACCGAAGGAGTTCGAGTCCCGGATGTGATCACGGACATGACGAGGAGTCTCGGAATGGTCGAGACATAAAGATTGATATATTGGAAGCCTATGTTTGGAGTTCGAATGGTTCCGGCGGCGGAATTCTGAGTACCGGAGGTTACTGGAACCCCGGGAGGTAAATGGGCCTCGATGGGCCTTGGTGGAAAGGAGAAGGGCAGCCCAAGGGGGCTGCGCCTCCCTTCCCTAGTCCTACTAGGACTAGGAGAAGGGCCGCCCCTCTCTCTCTTTCCCTCCGGAATCCTAGTCCAACTAGGATTGGGGGAATCCTACTCCCGGAGGAGTAGGACTCCTTGGCGCGCCCTCCTTGGCCGCCGCCCCCCCCCCTGCTCCTTTATATACGGGGCAGGGGGCACCTTGAACACACAAGTTGATCGTGAGATCGTTCCTTAGCCGTGTCAGGTGCCCCCTCCACCATATTCCACCTCGGTTATACTGTCGCTGCTTAAGCGAAGCCTGCTACCGTGAAACATCAAGATCGTCACCACGCCGTCGTCTTGTGGAACTCTCCCTCGACACTCGGCTGGATCGGAGTACGAGGGACGCCATCGAGCTGTCGTGTGTCAAGAACTCGGGCGTCGAGTAACGGCGCCGGATCGGTCGGATCGCGAGGAGAACGTCGACTACTTCCTCTACGTTGTGATCGCTTCCGCCGGGTCTACAAGGGTATGTAGACAACACTCTCCCCTCTCGTTGCTATACATCACCATGATCTTGCGTGTGCGTAGGAAAATTTTTGAAATTACTACGTTCCCCAACAGTTTGCCCCCCTTCCCCACTTCCCTGCGCCTTGGGCCCTGTTGGGGGGGGGGGCGCACCAGCCCACCTGGGGCTGCCCCCTCCCACACTTGGCCCATGCAGCCCTCCAGGGTTGGTGGCCCCACTTGGTGGATCCCCGGGACTGAAAGTGCGTTATATCGACTAGAGGGGGGGTGAATAGGCGATTTTTATGAAATTCTTCACTGAGGAATTTGCCGGTGAGGAAATTCCTTAGCGAAGAACTATTTGCAACGGAATATGTACTCAGAGGTAAACATAACAGATTACACACATAGTCAGCATGATGAAATGAAGACTAGAACAGAGTACAGGAAGCGTAAACACAGGATAACAAGATGAAGACAAACAGATGAAGAAATTGAACGAGGAATTTGTGAAAGTCTTGACCAAAGTCTTCAAGCACGATATGAACAACATGCAACATGTAATGAGGAAATGGATGAGTTGAGGAAATAGAACCAATCAGTTGTTGAAGACAATGATTTGGTAAACCAGTTCCAACTGCTGTCTCGGTTATGCGTCTGGTTGAGCGGCCGAGTATTTAAACTCGAGGACACACATCCGGACACCCGATCTCGAGCGCAACTCAGACACCCATCCTCACCGTATTCTCCTTGAACTAAGACCACGCAGGCCTCGTCCAATCACTCGTGGTAAGTCTTGGTGACTTCCAAACCTTCACAGACTTGGTCACTCGGCGATCCACAATTCCTCTTGGATGCTCTAGACCTTGACGCCTAACCGTCTGGAAGAAGCACAGTCTTCAAAGGTAACAAGCGTCGGATCCACGCAGATCAATTTCTTGATGATGCTCAATCACTTGGGGTTTTGTGGGTTTGGTTTTGGGATTTTCCTCACTTGATGATTTTCGCCAAAGTCCTCGGAGGATGGGTTGCTCTCAAATGACAAGTGTCAAGTTCTCTCGAGCAGCCAACCAACTAGTGGTTGTAGGGGCGGCTATTTATAGCCTAGGGAGCAGCCCGACATGATAAGACATAAATGCCCTTCAATGATATGACCGTTAGGTGGATAAGATATTTTGGTCCGCGGCCAAAGACAAAGAACGGTCGGAAGGTTGACTTTCAAAGTCCTCGGGGCTATCATGTTCCTCATCAGTGTAGGCAATTCGACTTTGGCGAATTCCTAACTCCTCGATCGAGCAAAGTCATCGATGACGTAAGAACTGCGTCTCACATCAAGAATTTGACTGAATCTGTATGAGATTTCAATGGCTTCACTCGAAGGGATTGGTAGGTGTAGGATTTTGAGTTGAGCATCACATGGAAATTTTTCCTTAGTATTTCCTCGACCCCTTTAACAAGACGGTGTTTCCTATGACTCAAGAAAGAGAAATGAAACTACGAAAACAAAAGTCTTCACGCTTCATATTCCTCGAATGAATATCAAGTCTTCGTGGTCACACCAATTTCTTCACTTTCAAAGTCTTGAAAAGTCTTGAGAATATCAAAGTCTTGATTGAAGAACTTCATTTTTAGGGTCGACTTTCTCTGTAAATATCAAACTCCTCATAGACTTATAGACATGTGTACACTCACAAGCATCGCCATACTTAACCTATAAGTCTTCAATACACCAAAATCACTAAGGGCACTAGATGCACTTACAATCTCCCCTTTTGGTGATTGATGACAACATAGGTTAAGTTTTCAACGGGATAACATATGAAGTGTAAATACTGATATTGAGGAATTTGATTGCAAGATATAGAAGAACTCCCCCTGAATATGTGCATAATGAGGAATTTGCTTTTGAGGCAATGCACATTTGAAGATTTGAATCATGGAGATCTCCCCCTATATCTTGTAATTCATACACGCATTTGATATATATACTATGAAGAATTTGAAATGCATGATGAAATATGGTGCCTGATGAGATTCAGCATGCGTGCAATGATATTTAACAAGGAATAAGCATGCAGAATAGCACATCAAAAATATCAGAGCTCAAAATTCACATTCAGAGCTTAGTGCTTCAAAAGCATCAGAGCATAACACGTATCAAAATTAGAGCATCGAAGCATCAAGAGTATCGAGCACGATGCAAAGTCAAGACAATGCACGATCAAAAGTATCGAGGCACCATCGATTTAAGATTACAACTCGATCCAATAAAAGTTTGGAAGAACGAGAGTTGTAACTTAATAAAACGCCCATAGTATACACCGCTTGAAGACTAACTCAGATTTCTCCCCTTTGTCATCAAATGACCAAAAGGATCGGCCGAGGACTAACGCCTCAAGATATTCAAGTCGATGGAGGAGCGCCAAAGATTGTCGGGGTTGGTTGTTGAAGTAGGGCTGCCGCAGATGTCGTCCAAATCTTCATATTCATCAGTTTCACGCGATGAAGAATAAGAGCTGCCCACCAAATCAGGAACTTTGACTCTCTTGAATTTCTTCGGAGGTGGTGCAGACCAGTCATAAGCTTCCTGAAGACCCATAGTCTTCAATTCTTCCGCTGAATAGACATGATTCGAGAACAGCCCAGTGCGGTTGAGGGTTTCATGAAGGTAGTACTGGTTTTTCTTCACTGTATTATGCGTTGAGGTCATATTGTGAAGAATTGCAGCAAATTGGCGCTTGACCCATTTCTGATTGCGATCAACCTTCCGATGAAGACCGAGGAGTAACTCACGATCGGTCATCACCACAGGTGCTTTGTGGCTTGAGGCTGTTGCTTGGTTGAGGTATTTCTGGCGGTGTCATGCGTGAGCGTAATCGTCATTGGTGGAGTAAGATGCAGCTTTGAGAAACCGATCATCCAATGGACGAGTGCCTTCATCAATTACAGTTGCTGCCTTGCCCTTGTCATCAGATGATGAAATTGGTCGCTTGAGGACTTCAATGGGCGGCAGGAAGCTGCCATGGTTCAGAGTGTCAGCCTTATAGTTCAGTGAAGATCTTGCCCTTATGAATCTCATGATCCAAGGCGCATATGGCTTCAGCTCAAAAGGTGACATTGCAATATTGGCCAGAGTCCTCATGAAGAAATCATGGAAGTTGACGGGAACGCCATGAATGATATTGAAAAGCATGTTCTTCATGATGCCAACGACGTCTTCGTCATTTGAGTCGTGGCCTTTGATTGGACTCATTGTCTTCGTCAAGATTCTATACACAGTCCGAGGCACATACAGCAAATCCTTAACGAGGAATTTGGTTCGAGGGGCTTGGCCTGGCTTCAATGGCTTCATAAGCACTTGCATAAAGTGACCAGACAGTTCACGTTCATTGTAGAGACAACGAGCAGATTCATGGGGAGGATCAAGAGGAAGGACACGAAGCAATTCAGTTGCTGGTGCCTTGTAGTGAGTATTTTCAGTCATCCAATCCAGAACCCATGAGTTGATGTCTTGACCTCTCCGGTGATGTGCGGGTGGCATAGAATCGGAGAATGAGTTCTTCATTCCATCCACATATATCGGTCAGAAAATTCAGCAGCCACGCATCGTGAAGAACACGAAGTAATCGGCTCAAGCACGGCATCGATTCCATGTCCACATGAGGAATATGCTCATGGTCGAAGATCTTGTCCTTGTCAAATAGCACCGAGGAATAGAAGTTTGCTTGTGTTGGAGTCCGAGCGTCTTTTCCTCATTCGAGCGAGTCATAAGGATTATAAGCGATGAAGAACACGTGCTCAGAAAAGAAGTCTTCAGCCTTGAATTTTGCTTGCTTGAGAACGGATTCTTTGGCTTGGGCAGAGGAATATCAGTGATTTGCAGCACAACCTCTGGAATCGCGAGCTCAGGTTCTTCAGGCTGAGGAATTTCTGGTTCCTCTCCTTGTGCAGTTTGAGGATCAGCGGGGGTTCTTCAAATACTAGTGGCTGGAATCTCTTCGTTGACAGACGATGTGGGATGAGTTTCTTCAGAGCCCATTTGAACAGTAGTAGCCGGTGGCTGAGGAACTTGTTGAAGCGGAGTGAAGAGAGGAGTATTGGGGTGCTGACTTTCCCAAAAGTCATTGTTCATCACAGGTGTAGTGCACCCAATATCCACGTCTTCATCTTCTTTTCAATTTCCTCAACACCGCCTCTTCACCGTGACTGAGGCACGGGTGAGGAAGCAACAGGAGTTGAAGGAAAGCTTCCACTTCAATTTCTTCATCAAGCTGTTACAAGTAGCAATGATTGATTTTCTTCATCGATCCGCTTGGGATCGTGTATTCTTCTCCAAAGGGAACAATTTCCTTGGATGACATGGAGGAAATGGGAATGGCATCAATAGGGTGTTCAATTGAGCTGGTCATTGTCTTCATTTTCTTCGCAGCCGAAGAATTTAATGCAGCTGATGCCTTCCTTTTCTTCACTCGCAGCTCGGTTCTGCAGCCTTTGTCTTCTTCACTTCATAGGCGTAAGGAAGAATTGGAGTTGGTGTTGGCGCAGGAGGAGCTGAGGATTGTGGTACAGTTTCTTGAGCACAACCTACTGCGGTTGCCTGCTTCCTTCAGATTCTTCAGCGCACCACTAGTGGATGCCACAGGAATTTCTTCAAAGAATGGAATGGAGTCATCAGCCACGGAACTTGTGTTTTCATCAAGACGCTGAAAGTCATCAGCAGATCTTGGCATGTTCTTCAAAGAGCTGAGCGATTCTTCACTGAGGATTTTCTTGTTGTGATGGAGCTGCAATAGTTGACATTTTCTTCGTCGAGTGACGAATCTCACCTTGGCTCCTTGCCAACAAGATTATAAGCATCAAAATCCTTGCTGAGTGCTTGGATTTCGATTGAGCTTTAAGAAGTTCTTCAGAGTCAAGTTGATGATGTTTTTCCTCGAAGCTTCTCCTTTCGGCTTTTGCTCTCTTCAATTCACGAGCCTTTTCAAATTTCCATTTCTCTTGAGAGATGAAATGGTTCAAGATATGACTTTGACCAGAGTCGATGGCGATCCGGAAGAGGAGTGTGGATCCCGATGCCATAGGTCAATGAAGTCAAGGATCTTCTTCGATCCAAAAGCGAGGCACACTTGTTCTTTTGGCTCTAGCGGCCTTGGTCAGTCTGTCTCTGATGATTTCTTCAAGTTCTTCATCAGAGGCTTCATCATCAGAGGGAACGTTGAATGCAACCTGTTTCTTCTTTGGACTTGGCCGAGGACCGCGTCCAGCAGTTGCTTTTGTCTTCAGCAGAGTGGGGCCTGTTGAGGACATTGGTGCAGCTGAGGAACTTGCTGAAACACCAGAAGCAATTGAGAAACCCCGAGTCCTTTGACAAGTAGCCAGATGCACAGGTGTTGAGGACTTGGAGGGAGCTGCTGAGGATTTTGCATGAGCAGCAGCAGTCTGAGGAATTTGCCGTGAGGGCGCGGCTGAGGAACTGGGCCGTGAGGGCGCTGACGGTGAAGCATTTGGCTTGCGTGCAGGCTTCTTTGGCATTGATTTCCTCGGCTTGACCGAGGCTCAGCAGCGCAGCAGCAGCAGAATCCTCATTGAATTTCCTCACCGCCTCCTTGGCTGTCTTGCCAATTTGGCTTGGCGCTGGACCATTCTTCAGAAAGTCTTCACCACTCTTGATGCTAGTGGGATCGTGACTTGGCAGTGCGGAGGAGCTCTAGGGCATGGAGGATTCAGAGCGAATTTCCTCATGTACTTAGGAGTGACATAGCGGTATTCTCGCCATTCTCGTGCCCATCTCCTTTCTATTCTCTCAGTATCGCACTTTATACCTGGTTCTTAGTCTCCTTGCCAAACTTGGATTCATCGGTGTGCGATAGTCTTTGTATATTTCCTCAGGAATTTCAAAAGCAATCATGACTTCCGGTTTCTTTCCTCCCTTCTGCGGTCTCTTGCCTTCTGCCATTTTCTTCAGGTGAGGAATTTGAACAATAGAGCACTCTGAAGAAGTATGCAGTTTTTCTTCAAGGAACGCTGCAAATGAGTTAAGTTGATGAGAACCTAGTGATTCAAAGAATGACATGAGTACTGTGAGCAGAGTGTAGGTGCGAGGAATTTGGAGAGGTCATATGCTTCTCGTAAGATTTTTCAAAAGAAGCAAGTTTTGAGGAATTTGACCAGTTGAGCCTTGAGGAATTTCACTAAGCGTTTGCCTTAGGTTCGAGTTGTCAGATTGAAAATCCGCACAATTGAGGAATCTTGAAGAAATGAATGCTTAGGGAGATAAATCAAGAACATATAGTGTGTGAGGTGTTCATATGTGAAGATTTTGAAGAGTAAAAACACCTTTGAAGATTTTCAGAAAGATTTGAGAATCAACGCGAGTAATAAAAGTGACTTTTAATTACCCGAACTGAAGAACACGACGAACAGAGATGAACTGTAGAGAAGTTCGTCATGTTAGATCTCCCACGCCCTAACTTGGCAGAGGGAGATAGCTACGGCAGCGGCGGAGTGAAGATTTCCGCGACCGGCGTGAGTACGACGGCGATGAGGTCGAGGCAGTGAAGCTTTTCCTCACCGGCGGCGCTAGGGTTTGAGGAGAGCTCGAGCGAGAGACAGCGATCGAGCGGAGTAAATGAAGTGAGGAGGGTAAAGGGGTATTTATAGCCACGGTGAAAAACTGTTCGCCCGAAGATTTTGGACGAACATGCCCCTGCCCTTTCTCCTTCACGCGACGTGTGTCACCCACGTACTATGCAGATGAGATCATGTAAGATCGTGGGTGATTAAACTAATACATCGTGGGATGCGGAACGGTTTGAGCGGTAAAATCGAAAATTTTGGATAGGATTTGTTTAAAAGTGTCGTTCGCAATTTCTTCAGCTGTCAAGGACCAGTGAAGACTTTGAACAAGTTTCAATCAGAACGCACATGAAGAGTTTGTGAATAGATTGGATTGAGTATATCATAGAGGGGAAGGGTCCGATCACATTCACTTAGCAGGAATCGCAATTTGAAGAATTAGCAATAAGTGAATGCTGTAGAGGACATAAACTCACATATATATTTATAGCCAATGAAGAAAGACGACGGAAATGCTGAAGATTTTGCAAAGTTGAAGAATTTGAAAAACTGAGGAATTTCAAAAATGAGGAAAAACTCAAATTGAAGATTTTCAACTTTTGTGGTGGCGAAGCCCACCGTATAAAAATGATGATTTCAGACACCACGTACAATTGTCGTAGGGTTCTGAGAATCAAATTCTTCATTGATTTCTTCACACTTAGAGTGTTATTCTTCATTGATTGAGGAACAACGTTTCTTCATGTGTTGCACATCTAAGTCATCAATTATGCATAAGGGTTAGGATGTGTGTCCTTTTCAAAGAACATTCGAAGATTCTAAGATATTTAGCTCACACCGCAACTTGCTAAATCTCTTCTCATCCTAGGGCTTGGTGAAGATATCAGCCAGCTGTTCTTCAGTCTTCACATGCTCGATGGAGATGTCACCCTTCAACACATGATCACGAAGAAAATGATGACGAATCTGGATGTGCTTAGTCTTCGAGTGCTGAACTGGGTTGTGAGCAATCTTGATGGCACTCTCATTGTCGCAGAGGAGAGGCACATCCTTCATGTTGACGCCATAGTCCTTGAGGGTTTGCTTCATCCAAAGCAGTTGAGCACAAGATGACCCAGCAGCAATGTATTCACTTCAAAGATGAGCGGTGAAACACAATTCTGCTTTCTTCGAGGACCAACGGACCAAAGATCGTCCGAGGAAATGACAAGTGCCGATGTTGACTTGCGGTCCACACGATCACCAAAGATAGTCGAGTCGAATATCCAATGAGATCAAAAGCAGAGCCCTTGGGGTACCATAATCCTAGTGTTGGTGTGTGAGCTAGATATCGAAGAATATGCTTCACACCTTATGGTGTGATTCCTTGGTGCAGCTTGAAATCGGGCACACATGCAAACACTAAGCATTATATCCGCCTAGATGCACATAAGTACAATAAAGAACCAATCATGGAGCGGTATACTTTGTGATCAAGTCAATACCATTTTCATCGATGCATAGATGACCATTTGTGGGCATAGGAATTTTGACGCCTTTGCAATCTTGCATGCCGAATTTCCTCGAGACATCTTTGAGGTATTTCTCTGAGATATGAATATGCCATTGCTTCATTGATTTAATTTGAAGACCTAAGAAGAATTTCAACTCTCCCATCATAGACATTTGATATTCTTCACTCATCATATAGGCAAATTCATCACGGGTGTGAAGCCATTCTTCATGAAGAATTCCTTCAGTGTGTCATACCATGCCCGAGGGGCTTGCTTGAGGCCATAGAGAGCCTTATTTAGTCTGAAGACTTTGTCAGGATTCTTGGGATCTTCAAAACCTGGGGGTTGAGCAACATATACTTCTTCCTCAAGCTTACCATTGAGGAATGCACTTTTCACATCCATTTGATATAAGATGATATCATGATGGTTAGCATAGGCAAGTAAAATGCGAATAGCTTCAAGTCTGGCAACAGGTGCAACATCGAAATCAATTCCTTCAACCTGTGTGTAGCCTTGAGCTACTAGTCGTGCCTTATTCCTCACAACGAGGCCATTTTCATCTTGCTTGTTGCGGTAGATCCACTTTGTGCCAATGATATTATGCTTGCGAGGATCCAGGCGATTGACCAATTCCTGACATTGTTCAGCTCGAATCGATGTAATTCTTCTTGCATAGCCTGAATCCACTCCGTTCCGAAATGCTTCATCTACCTTAGTGGGCTCTGAGATAGAGACAAAAGCATAGTGCCCACAAAAGTTAGATAAGTGTGAAGCTTTTGAGCGGGTGAGAGGACTGGTGCAATGATGTCATCGATGATCTTCTCAACTTGCACTTCTTTTGCAACACGTGGATGAGTGGGTTGTCGTTGAGGATTTTGATCAGCATTTTCTTGACACCATTTTCCTCATCATGTTCTTGAGTGCATCACTCGATGTTCTTCACGAACAGGAATGAATTCTTCACAGATTCTTGATGAGGAATGACATCCTCGGTTGCCTTGAGCTTGATAGCATCTTCAGTGCTGGTTCATCTAACACGAAGGTAGGTGCTCTCTTTGCGAGCCATTAGTTTCATCGAACCGCACATCTACAAAGTCAACAATCTTGTGAAGAACAATGTTGAAGACTCAGTAGGTGTCTGAGTCCTTCCGTAACCAAGCATAAAACCTTCATGTGCTTTTGGTGCAAATTTAGAGTTGTGGTGAGGATCTCTAATCCAACATTTGGCACCGAAGACTTTGAAATAACTCACATTGGGTTTCTTGTCAGTGAGGAGTTCATAGGCAGTTTTCTTGAAGAATTTGTGAAGATATACTCTGTTGATGATGTGGCAGGCAGTATCAATTGCATCAATCCAAAAACGCTGAGGCGTTTTGTATTCATCAAGCATAGTGCGAGCCATCTCAACAAGAGTTCTGTTCTTGCGCTCCACGACGCCATTTTGCTGAGGAGTATAGGGAGCAGATAATTCATGAGTAATACCAAGTTCATCAAGATAGGCATCAAGACCAGAATTCTTGAACTCAGTTCCATTGTCACTTCTGATGTGCTTGATCTTCACACCAAAGTTGGTTGAAGCCCTCGAGGAAAATCGTTTGAAGTCTTCCTGCACTTCATGTTTGTAAGTAACAATGTGTACCCATGTATATCGAGAATAATCATCAACAATGACAAAACCATATAGAGATGCATCATTAGTGACTGCTGAATAATGATTAGGTCGAAGAGGTCCATGTGAAGCAATTGAATGGACGGGTAGTGGTCATGATAGTCTTCGCTTTGGATGCTTGGCCTTGGTCATTTTCCGGCTTCACACGCTCCGCATAAGTGATCCTTGAGGAATTTGACATTCTCAATGCCAATGACATGCTTCTTCTTCGCAAGCGTGTTCAAATTCCTCATGCCTGCATGACCAAGTCGTCGATGCCATAGCCAGCCTTCTGAAGCTTTTGCAAGTAGACACATGGCTGGTTGTGGTCCTGTAGAGAAATCAACAATATACAGATCTCCTCTCCTAAAGCCTTCGAAGACTTTGGAATTGTCAGCTTCCATAATCACAACACAACGATATTTGCCAAAGACAACAACCATATCAAGATCACAAAGCATTGAGACTGACATGAGATTGTATCCTAAGGATTCAACAAGCATGACTTTGTCCATGTGCTTATCCTTAGAGATAGCAACCTTACCAAGACCCAATACCTGACTTTTGCCTTTGTCGGCAAATATGATATGCTTCAGAGGTGACGGTGATAAAGGAGCATCCATCAATAGATTCTTGTCACCAATATGTGATTTGTACATCCACTATCAAGGACCCATTCAAGAGTTTTGGGTTGGTCATCCTGCAGATGAATTAGTGTAACTTACAATCTCATATGCTTCATCGGTGAAGAATATGATATCAAGTTCATCGATGAATTTCATCAAGCGATAAACAGATATAGCAAGATGAGGACGTGTGAAATGAAGGTTCATTTCATCATGATTCGCTGCGTCCTTTCGAGCATTTTGTCGGGTCCCAAAGAAATTCTTCAGACGTTCGAGCACGCCCGAGACCTGACCCTACGAGAAGAGATTAGTTCTTTTCTTCACCACCCACATCCGGAGGGGTGGCAAAGAGTTCATCATCCTGCGAGCACCATGTGAGAAAGGTGGCAAAGATGCCAAACCATTTCGCTTAGCATAGGAGGGGTTAGGGTAAGCATATGAATAAGCGAGTAATTCTTCGAGGACTTATGAACATAGTGGTTTGAAGAATAATGCACATATTCATAGCCCTTAGCTTTACCTGCGAGATGATTTGTTAGCACGATGATAATCATATGAGGACTTTGATCCAGTTGAGGAATTTGATCCTCGTGAATAATTTGGTCCATATGAGGATTTGGATCCATATGAAGAGTTTGGTCCATATGAAGAATTTGATCTGGGGTTCTGTTCTTCACCGGTGGTGTCATGAGGACATTCACCAAGACTTTCAACACAGCTTTTGGGAACCCAGATTTTCTTCATAGGGAACCGTTCTGCAGATTAGTGCCAACATATCTAGCAAATACTTCACCATTCTGATTTTTGAACAGTTTATAGTTGAGTCAAATGACTCATCGGAAGAATGAGGAGATTCACATGTAAAGCCAGATAAGTTAGATGGATCAATCTGGAGGTCCCTTTGCAAAGAACCCATGAGGTTTTGGGATACTGCTCGGGCTTCCAATATGTTCCATCGGCATTTAGTTTCCTCTCAAAGGCAATACCCTCTTTCCTAGGGTTTCGTTGAGGATCTGCTTTTGAGCACATCACAAAGTGTCGATGCCCTTTGAGGCTTTTGTACATGCCTGTCATGTACAATTCCTTCAGCCCTGCATTGTCAGTGATACTAGCAAAGTCCTCAGATGAGGAATTAGTGATAGTAGAGGCAGATGAAGAATTTGTAACATTTGAAGCATTTGAACATTCAGGTGAAGAATTAGCAGATTCACGTTCAATGCACTTTAAGCATGGAGGAACAAATTCTTCCTGAGAAGCGCTGATTTGTTGAGCTAGTAATGAATCGCGCTCCTTCTGAAGATCTTCATAACATACTCTTAGCTTTTCAAGATCTGCCTTTCTTTGAATAGCTTCAAGAGAAAGCTTCTCATTGTCTTGCTTTTCTTGAAGAAATTCATAAGAAAGTTTCTCATGATCAGACAAGAGGGAGTTATGATGACCTTGAAGGTTATCATACTTAGACCAAGTCTCTGAAGATTTTCGATCGGGGCTTTAGTGCGATCCATTTCTTCACCCAACATATCATCACTCTTATCTAGCATGTTTTGAACCTTTTCAAGAGCCCGTTGTTGTTTCACAGCAATTTTAGCAAGTTTAGAGTAGCTAGGCTTAAGATCCTCATCAGATTCATTTTCACTAGAATCAGAGGAGTTGTATTTGAGTACCTTAGCTGCTTTTGCCATGAAGCAATAGGTGGGAGCGTAGCCATCATTATCTTCATCAGGCTTGTTGGTGGAATCAGTTTCTTCAGTGTTGAAGATGGACTTGCTAACGAAAGCTGTAGCAACGGCCAGACTCGCCACACCAGACTCAGATTCTTCAGACTCCTCTTCATCATTTTCCTCAGATTCAGCTTCAGAGTCCATTTCCTTGCCAATGAATGCCCGAGCTTTCTTGGAGCTGCCCTTCTTGTGAGATGAAGACTTTGATGGTTTTGAAGACGAGGATTTTGATGATTTCTTCTTCTTCTTCATTTCATCGTAATCTGTAGTCCTTGTATTTCTTCTTCTTCATTTCCTTTTCCCATCGAGGACAATCTTGAATATAGTGACCAGGCTTTCTTGCATTTGTGGCAAAGTCTTCTCTTGTAGTCACTGGATGAAGAATCACTTCCCTTGAGGGTTTTCCAAAGCGACCACGTCTTGTGAATTTCTGGAATTTCTTCACAAGGAGAGCTAGATCCTGGCTCAGTTCTTCAGGATCACCAAGGCTACTACCGTAATCCTCACATTCGAGTCGACACAACCTTAGCCTTGAGGCACGTGGTTTGCCATAGTTTGAGCCATAGAGATCTCTCTTTTGAAGAAGTCGAACTCGTGAGTGTTAAGCCTTTCGAGGATATCAGCAGGATCAAGTGACTTGTAGTCAAGACGCTCTTGTATCATCACCCCAGAGTATCAAATGAGGAATCAAGCGATCTTAGCGGTTTCTTCACAACTTCATGATCGGTGATGTCGATGGCACCGAGGCCTTGAAGCTCATTTGAAATGTCGATGAGGCGATCGAAGGTTTGTTGGACATTTTCGTTGTCGAGTCTTTTGAAGCGGTTGAAGAGATTCGAAGAACATCAACTCGAGAGTCACGCTGAGTTGAGACTCCTTCATTTACTTTGGACAGCCTATCCCAGATTAGCTTGGCGTTTCCAAAGCACTCACTCTTCCATACTTGTCCTTTGCTCGATGGCCACAGATGATATTCTTCGCTTGAGAGTCGAGTTGTTTGAATCTCTTCACATCAAGATGGCGGTCGGTGTTTCAAAGGATGATGGGACACCATTTTCCACAACATACCGTACATCATTATCAATTGCCTCAAGATGCATTCGCATGTTGTTCTTCTAGTAGGGTAGTCCGTTCCATCAAAGGTAGGACACCCACCGAGACCTTGATCATACTGCGGTCGACATAACTAGAACTCCGGTGGTTAAACCAAAATCACACGTAACAAGGGAGTACCTCGCTCGATACCAATTGAAAGTGCGTTATATCGACTAGAGGGGGTGAATAGGCGATTTTATGAAATTCTTCATCGAGGAATTTGCGGTGAGGAAATTCCTTAGCGAAGAACTATTTGCAGCGGAATATGTACTCAGAGGTAAACATAACAGATTACACACATAGTCGGCATGATGAAATGAAGACTAGAACAGAGTACGTGAAGCGTAAACACGAATAACAAGATGAAGACAAACAGATCAAGAAATTGAACGAGGAATTTGTGAAAGTCTTCATCCAAAGTCTTCAAGCACGAGATATGAACAACATGCAACATGTAATGAGGAAATGGATGAGTTGAGGAAATAGAACCACCGGTTGTTGAAGACAATGATTTGGTAAACCAGTTCCAACTGCTGTCTCGGTTATACGTCTGGTTGGAGCGGCCGAGTATTTAAACTCGAGGACACACAGTCCGGACACCCGCCTCTCGAGCCGCAACTCAGACACCCAGTCCTCACCGTATTCTCCTTGAACTAAGACCACGCAGCCTCGTCCAATCACTCGTGGTAAGTCTTCAGTGACTTCCAAACCTTCACAGACTTGGTCACTCGGCGATCCACAATTCCTCTTGATGCTCTAGACCTTGACGCCTAATCGTCTCGGAAGAAGCACAGTCTTCAAAGGTAACAAGCGTCGGATCCACGCAGGATCAATTTCTTCAGTGATGCTCAATCACTTGGGGTTTTGTTG
The DNA here is from genome assembly GCA_021437245.1 of Aegilops speltoides. Lineage (NCBI taxonomy): Eukaryota > Viridiplantae > Streptophyta > Magnoliopsida > Poales > Poaceae > Aegilops > Aegilops speltoides. The sequence continues at coordinate 456,350,760 of CM038144.1, forward strand.
GTTTGGTTTTGGGATTTTCCTCACTTGATGATTTTCGCTCAAAGTCCTCAGAGGATGGGTTGCTCTCAAATGACAAGTGTCAAGTTCTCTCGGGCAGCCAACCAACTAGTGGTTGTAGGGGCGGCTATTTATAGCCTAGGAGCAGCCCGATATGATAAGACATAAATGCCCTTCAATGATATGACCGTTAGGTGGATAAGATATTTTGGTCCGCCGGTATGAAGACAAAGAACGGTCGGAAGGTTGACTTTCAAAGTCCTCGGGGCTATCATGTTCCTCATCGTGTAGGCAATTCAGACCTGGCGAATTCCTAACTCCTCGATCGAAAGAAGTCATCAAGGACTGTAAGAACTGCGTCTCATCACATCAAGAATTTGATGAATCTGTATGAGATTTCCAATGGCTTCACTCGAAGGGATTGGTAGGTGTAGGATTTTGAGTTGAGCATCACATGGAAATTTTTCCTTAGTATTTCCTCGACCCCCTTTAACAGTACGGTGTTTCCTATGACTCAAGAAAGAGAAAATGAAACTACGAAAACAAAAGTCTTCACGCTTCATATTCCTTGAATGAATATCAAGTCTTCATGGTCACACCAATTTCTTCACTTTCAAAGTCTTCAGAATATCAAAGTCTTCAGTTGAAGAACTTCATTTTTAGGGGTCGACTTTCTCCGTAAATATCAAACTCCTCATAGACTTATAGACCTGTGTACACTCACAAACGCATCAGTTACTTAACCTATAAGTCTTCAATACAGCAAAATCACTAAGGGGCACTAGATGCACTTACAGGGACCCTCCCGGTGGTCCCGGTACGTTACCGGAAAAACCCGAAACTTTTCCAGTGACCAAAACAGGACTTCCCATATATAAATCATTACTTACGGACCATTCCGGAACTCCTCGTGACGTCTGATATCTCATCCGGGACTCCAAACAACATTCGGTAACCACATACAAACTTCCTTTATAACCCTAGTGTCATCGAACCTTAAGTGTGTAGACCCTACGGGTTCGGGAGACATGTAGACATGACCGAGACGTTCTCCGATCAATAACCAACAGCGGGATCTGGATACCCATGTTGGCTCCCAAATGTTCCACGATGATCTCATCGGATGAACCACGATGTCAAGGACTCAGTCGATCCCGTATACAATTCCCTTTGTCTAGCGGTATTATACTTGTCCGAGATTCAATCGTCGGTATACCGATACCTTGTTCAATCTCGTTACCGGCAAGTCTCTTTACTCGTTCCATAACACATCATCCCGTGATCAACCCCTTGGTCACATTGTGCACATTATGATGATGTCCTACCGAGTGGGCCCAGAGATACCTCTCCGTTTACGGAGTGACAAATCCGATCTCGATTCGTACCAACCCAACAGACACTTTTGGAGATACCAGAGTGCACCTTTATAGCCACCCGATTCGTTGTGACGCTTTGGTACACCCAAAGCATTCCTACGGTATCCGGGAGTTGCACAATCTCATGGTCTAAGGAAAAGATACTTGACATTAGAAAAGCTTTAGCATACGAACTACACGATCTTTGTGCTAGGCTTAGGATTGGGTCTTGTCCATCACATCATTCTCCTAATGATGTGATCCCGTTATCAACGACATCCAATGTCCATGGTCAGGAAACCGTAACCATCTATTGATCAACGAGCTAGTCAACTAGAGGCTTACTAGGGACATGGTGTTGTCTATGTACCCACACATGTATCTGAGTTTCCTATCAATACAATTATAGCATGGATAATAAACGATTATCATGAACAAGGAAATATAATAATAACTAATTTATTATTGCCTCTAGGGCATATTTCCAACATATTCCACCAGATGTTTGGGCTTACTTGCATCCTTCCGTTTCATATCCAACGGCTCAAATATCACTGGTGTATCCGGTGCACCAATTGGACTGGTGCACATGATATGTCCTCCCATATCATGAGTAAAAGTTGCACGGGTTGGCCGACCCTCGCCGTCCTTGCATCTACCGGAGCTCAGTCGATAGTGCGGAGTCGAGCTCCACCGCGAGCTAGCCGTCGACGTACTAATGTACTATGCATGCGTGAAGGCGGCATCGCAGAAACAGAGGAGCTTTGGAGCATATGCTAGCTGCATGATGGAAGCAGGAGCTCAGTCACGGGAGACAAGGGGGAAAGAGGCGGGTGAAAAGGAGTGCCGTATGTGCGGAGCCGGAGGAGAGTGGGATACTTTTCTCGTGGAATTATTTTCCTGCCTCTATAGGGGGCAGGCTTACTCTGCTTACTTCGGTGCTGTCGCAACTGTCTCTGTACCACCTGTCGATGTGGCTCATGAGTAAAACTTTTGTAGACAAACTAGATAAGCACCGAAGAAAGTTCTTTTGGCAAGGCTGCAATAAGAAGAATCGTTACTACCTGGTAAAATGGAAAAGGGTATGTAGATCGAAAGAGAAAGGGGGCCTGGGGGTCAAAGATCTCAGGAAACAGAATATCAGTCTTATGGTGAAGTGGTGGTGGAAACTCGAAACCCAGAAAGGGGTGTGGCAGGATCTGGTTAAAGCGAGATATTTGTATAACAAGTCTGTGGCTACAGTGTCCTCGAGATATTCTGATTCGCCTTGCTGGAAAGCCCTCATGAAGGTTAAAGACTTATACATGGTGGGGAGGCGAATTGCTTTGGGGGCTGGTAATCTGGCCAGGGTGTGGAAAGACTCCCTGAATGGTCTCCCACCACTCGAACTATCCTTCCCACAGCTGTTTGCAATTTGCACTGACCAAGATTGCACAGTGGAAAACTTCGGTGGTACTATACCCTCTTCATTCTTTAGACGCCGTCTTGACCCTGATCTGAGAGATCAATGGGATAAAATGCGTGCGCTAGTTGTGGGTTTAAACCTCTCTGCTGATAGAGACTTGGTCTATTGGGGGCTCAATAAAAATGCCAAATATACTACTAAATATATGTATAAATGGCTGGAGAAGCCGATTAGTGGCTGCAACCATAGATGGATCTGGGAAGCCAAACTTCCTCTTAAGATCCAGGTCTTCCTATGGCAAATGGCACAAGATGCAGTTCTCACCAGATCGGTGATGAAAAGAAAAAACTGGCCAGGAAACCCTGTGTGTTCCTTCTGTGGCCAGCTGGAAACGAGCTCGCATTTGTTTTTCTCCTGCCATGTGGCTCGAGTGGCTTGGAGATCTATTGGTGTGGTCCTGGGGACTGACACATGTCCTAATAATGTTTGGCAATATTATGTGTGGTGTAATATGTTTTTGCCAAATGGAGCCAAGTTTTTCACTGTGGGCCTGGCGACTGTGACATGGGCCATCTGGCTGGCTTGTAATAGAGCTACCTTTGAGAAGAAGTTGATTAAATCTCCGCTTGAGATTGTGTTTTCGGCTTGTTCCTTTCTTTTGTATTGGGCAGGGCTTCAAAAGCAGGGAGACGCGGAGGACCTATGCCAAGGTGCAGAGATGATCCGCTCGAGCACAACCAGGCTGATGGCGATGTGTGAGAAGGTCAGGAGTGTAAAGGATGATGATGGAGAAGTGTTGGCGTGGTGATGAGCTTGGATGTTCTACTTCTCGGCTTGCATGCTGTCTGTTTTTAGCTTTCTGAGCCCCTTTTGGTCTCATGTTTAGCTGGTGGTCCTGGATTTGTAATAGGTATGGTGCTGTCAGGTTTTCGCCCCATAGTCCTCGTCACGATGGCGGGCGGGCACGGTGGGTTTCCTGTCAGTGCTTTGAACTCGCTACCTCCTTTCCCTCCTCTCTAGATTCTTGGAATTGTTGTATTTCCGTTTAATGCAAATGGAAAGGGGTACGCCCGGTTCAAAAAAAATCCAATAAAAATGTAGTGTTATGTGACTGTGGTGTATCTATACTCTCTTTTTTTTTGCGCGTTTGGTGTATCTGTACTCAGAGGTCAAGAAATGATAAAATAAAACGAAGACATAACGCATGATGCCCAGAAATGGACGGCGATCGAGCGAGGTGCTACGTACTCATTGCCGCCGGCCGAAGCTGGTGCACGTAGTACGTATAGTACGTACGTCGGCAGCCGGTGGCCACCCGGGGGCCAGGTGAGTAGTACCGCGCGCCCACGCGTGTCAGATGGATCGTGCGCATGCGAAAGTGTGGTGAGTGGTGACATGCTCGCTGGTGCGCTACTGCGTCTAGTAATAAGCATGTACGTTGTATATGCCGAATTTGGTATGTTGCATGCTAGCCCATCTCTTGTATGCATGCATGCACACGTGAGGCGGCGAGATCATGTCAAGATGCACCGCACTATATGGCATGTCGGACGCTGGCGGCCAAGCTACCGGCCTGGGTCGGTCAGAGAGGTGCATGTGTCCTCCAGCCGGTCAGGACGACGATGTGTGCTCGCGGCACGGTCGACATTTGGTTGCGTCGACACCGTGGGTCAAATTTTAGGTTTGACTTACCACTTACGTGTGTGTCATTGAACTGGATTTATGAATCGAGTTGTGAGGCTGGTCACAATGGGGAGGAACTTAGGAGTAACATCACACACTCCAATACAACTTTGCTTATGTGGCACATATTTAATGAAGAGAGAGGTGCTTGTGGTAACTAGCTAAGTTACCGGAACATCACACACTCCAATAAACAATGAGTCTATAACCTAATAAATACATCGTTGCATGACACTACATAGATGTTCCTACCCACTATGGAGATAGTAACATAGTCTAGGGAAGTGTGTAAGTTACTAGCTTATGTTCTTGCCCATTGTGACCAGCCTGAGAGGTTATGTTGTACACCATTCATTGTTCTTGGAACTATATACTTCATGTCATCCCTATGTCTTTTCGGAGTATGTGGCCTTCCAACATCTACTAAACGAAAGCTTATCCCCGAATGTCTATCCTTTCATGCCGCCGCCGGTGGACCAGACAAGAAGTATTTACATAGTGGAGTATTATTATCGCTAGCATCCACCGGTGACGGCCGTCCTCTGGCTAAAAGCTAGCTAGCCTGTTTGCCCGCCGTTCCACGCCGGTCTCCCTCCGTACGTGGACATTTCAACGTCGGGCGTTGCTCCGGCCAATATCTCTCCACATCTCCCCTATCTCTCTCTCACACACACACCTACACACACAGACAAACACACGCGCGGCCGAGCCAACGTTGGTTGTATTGTATCCACGGTTGAATATTCTCGCCCTATATAAAGGGCCCATTGGCCATTGCATACGCTGCACTACTCCGGTGACAGAGACGGACACCATTCACTGATCGAACGACCACGTCCCTGCCACTGGTAGCTTCTGCTCACGTTGCGCGCAATATGGACGGACATGATCCAGCCGCCACAGGTCCATGGAGGTACCCCGACGACTGCGCCGGCGAGGTCGCGGCCGTTGCAGGAGCCGCCGCCGGCGACGATGACGACTTCCTCGACATGTTCGTCGTCAGCCCCATGCATGCATGTGGCTAGGTTTGGTTGTGTCCTTCCGCAATGCATGATTCATCATCCTACCTGTACGTGTGTATGTGTTCTTGCAGTGAATATCTACTCGGGATGGGGTGGGAAGCAGGCGCGCCAGCTGTTTCCTGCGTCCGATCTTCGCCTCCTGAGCCGCCACCTTCCGAGGACGTGATGGCAACGTGGCTCCACCCAATCGTCAGCGGCGACGAAAATGCCGGCGACGGCCTGATGGTGAAGAACGAGCCGTCGGTGATGGCCATGGAGACCAAGGGGAAGCTTCCAGCTACGGAGGGCTTGGCCGATGTCAAGGTAAGAACACGTGAACACAATTACTATATGCGTGTCTTTCACCCAATGGAACTTGGGTCTAGGGCTCTAGGCGCACCTTAATTGAATATTTTCACGAAGAAATTACTTTCGTGGTCATCTGTGTGAAAGAAACAAAGTCAGTTATATATATAAAAGTTACTATTCGAGTTTTTTTGAAGTTACAACTTAGTTTTTCTCGTCCAAAAGAACACTAAAAGCATTTCTTCATGAAACTTCATACATGAGTAGAACACGAGACCATGTTCGTAAAAAAAATAGAATTGATTTGTTTTTTAATATTTTACAATTTAAAATGCCATATAGGGCGTGCCTAGACCCATGTCCCAAAAATACGCACCACTCTATTCATGCAGCACACACTTCAAACTTCACGCTTTGACCCTTCTTCCTTGTCGTCTTCTTCTTGCAAGATTTTTTTGGTGAACTTAAGGAAACATAATGATCATTTTCTAACAAAGGGTGGATTTTATTAACTTAAAAGGAAGCATGAAGGAAAAATAAACACGATGAGCACATACCCGGCCTCTGCATAGCTAAGATGCATACAGTCAATACTAACACGCACACAACGGATTACGTCAACATTAAGCAAATTTATACAAGACCGAAGCCATGTCTATGGTCCGATATTATCTGGATGTTTGACGTGATATAGCATGTCGGACACGTACTAATATATTTGTACCTTTTTCTTTAACTTGTATAATTTCTCAGGTAATACTCCGGATGCAACATATGCAATAAGGATTCTGCTTTCTGTTTAACTTTTCTTTGCTCTTAATCTTCCCTAAAACTCAAACATCAACATCTTGTAGTCTTTCCGTGTTTTTTAAGGGAATCAGCCTCCTTTCACAATAAACAGGGCAGGATATACATGCGTGCGCCCATAGGGGCATGCGTTTTTGTGTGCGTGTGTGCACGCGCGCGTCTGTACTGTGATTCTCAAAAAAAGAAGCACTCTAGGAGTGTTAATTAAGAAGGAAAATAAGTCATGTTATAAGAGAGTCTAAAGATGTTCCTATGAGTTGAGAAGATGCTTCCTCTTCTAAAAACATGTACATGTACGCAGATTTTCCTAATGTGTAGTGGTCTGACCTGTGTGTTTCCGCAAGCATGCATGTGGACTGATTTTTCTTGACCAAAGAGGACAACATCATGCAATTTCCCAAGAACAAGCAAGTGGACTCAATTTCCCATAATAATTTGCACATAGTGAAGAACAGAGCACGGCTCGTATCTCTGCTTGACTCTCCCGTCATCATCAGGACACAAACATGGCGAGCGATTCAGGCGGGAGGAGGAAGGCGGCACCGGCGTCAGCATCGGGAGGGTCGAACAGGACAAGGCCGTCTCATCACTCAGAGGCGCACAACAGTACGGAAAAGGTAATGCTCTGCTTTGGCCGCCTCCTCGGTCGTCTCGCGTCTCCATTCCCATGCGCATACGGTTCATCGCCATGAAATTTTGGGTGTGCAGAGGCGAAGGTGCAAGATCAGTGACAGGATGAGGACCCTGCAGCAGCTCGTCCCTGGGTGCGACAAGGTCCGGTCTCTGAATTTTACTGTGATCGATCACCCACCCTTATTCTTCAGAGCGTTTTGTGAGCTCAAGCTGCAAGTTTCTTATGGCAACTCCTTCTCTGAAGTCTGAACGAATCTGATGGGCATTTCTCTGTGCTGTGCAGACTAACCAGGAGTCGACGCTGGAGCAGACGATCAAGTACATGAAGTCGCTGCAGCAGCAGGTCCAGGCAATGAGCATGAGGCCAGCACACCCCATCATGCACACGGCATCGGCGCCGGCCGTCATGGTGCCGCCCGCCGCCGGAGGGCCCGTCCCGCTCCTGCCTGCAGGGATGGCTCCGCTCGGAGCCATGCTCCCGTGCCCACCTTCACCTTACGACGCCGTGATGGTGCCAGCACCGGAGGCGCCGCCGCCACTGTACCATCCACAGCCGGCGGCCTCTGCTGCTCCAGGTCCGGGGGCCGCCTCCATGGAGCAGCATTACAATCAGGGGAAAAGGAGGAGGAGAAGATTGTGAGGCAGAATCAAGCGACTCGGATGGAATGGCTAGTCTAGCTCTCTGGTTGATCGGCTCGGGTTTTTCAGTATAATGGTGCTACCTTGCGTCTGTAGTAGGGCATATTTGAAATCCTTTTGAACTTTCAATCCCTGTACATGTCAATACAGACACAAGCGCTCATATACACGTGCACACACTTACCCCTATGAACGCATCTCTTGACATATACACCCTTTTGGCAGTTTGAACCGTCAAAATGTCTTGCGTTTTAGGAACAGAGGTGGTATTTTCTAGCGAGTAGTGGTAAATAGTACGCGCCCTGCTCCAAAACAAAGAAAAAGGTGTGCATAGAGGTGGTGTTTTCTAGCGAGTAGTGCTAAATAGTACGCGCCCTGCTCCAAAACAAAGAAAAAGGTGCGCGCCGCACCCACAAGGGACTGCCAATGAGATACTTTGCCAACTCGCTAACACTAAGGCTTCCCAAAACTAAAGACCACGACACACAAGAAGAAAACCTTGAAAATGAATCTACATTGCGTCTACGTGGTTACTCCTACGTTGTAGTACCATTTCAGCACATCCACCACAAGTCCACAACTAGACCTGGAAATGATTGTCTCTTAAACCTAGTAACCAAATTTATCCAAGCCAAGTATGCTATCGCAAAGCAAAACAAGCAACTTTGCTATCAATGAAAATAGCAGCTTCTTTTAGTCAAATTATCCACACGATATCTCTATGAAAATACAATAAAAAATAATGATCTTCAATCAAAGAAACAATTGGTAACAAGTTGTTTAATTGTGATATACTCCTATAATCAATCAGCTTTGGTCCAACAGTACATCAACTAAACGCCCGCCATATAGCAAAACAGGTGAGCTCTACAATATATTTTCTGTAATACCACAGACATGATCATGATGAGCTATTATTTCATTACCAAAACTGGAGAGAAGAGTTCAAGCAAGTTGGAGTAACAAAAATATATAGCAACAACTATAGCAACTTGTCCACCATTAATAATTATTCTCCATCCTCACAATCCAAAGGAAAACGATACAGCAGATACAAAATAGACAACTCGGAAAGCACACGTTTTTTTTCTTTACAACTCTACACCATCACCATCGGAATAGGCGCGCAGCAAAACTTACATCTCGGATGGCAACACCTGGTAAATTCTACAGAAGTTGACGATGTGTCGAACCTTTCTTGCAGCCAAAAACCACCCTTCTGAACTCAGAAGACCGTGTGCAGATACATCATAGTAAACAGCTAGTGAAACATAAATTGACAACAATACAGATTTCTTTGGCGCCGCAGATTGTACACCTTTCACCTCCTAGAGATGGCTCTAGAGATTCTCTTACAACAGGGACTGGTCCGAAGGGCTTCTTCATGAGGGCGGATTGCTTCAACCAGGGCATTATGGAGATGGCCCTGTCAAGGAAAAACGATAGTGAACAATATGCATGCTGTAGTTTGACGTGCTTGAAAAATTCATATGGATTGGAACACTTACCCTGCTGTTAACAAGGGCAGTATGAATGACGTAGTTCGCAAAAGGGTCTTGCAGCAGTTGTTCAAAGTGAGGCACTGAAATCAAGTCAAACACTATGGCAGCTTTGTCTTCATCTGAGAAGACCTTCAGGCATTTCTCCACCACATTGCTGCTCACTTTTTGCTTTGAGAGATAAACATAACTTCCTTCAAACTGAGATGCCAGGTGTGCATTTGCAGAAGGAATTTTCTGGTCCAGGACATACTGTACCACATAATTGCTGAAACAGGGGGGAAATAGGCAAGAACTTTAGTTTTATGAGTTAATATAGCTTACAAGTTGCCAAACATCTACTTGAAAAATACCAAGCTATCTCATGATAGAGAAACAAAACACATGATGGATATACATACACTACTTGCCAAAAGATAAATCAGGTTGGGGATGTCTAACTATCAAATTATACAAGGGAGCAAGAAAAAAATTGAAACGTGCAAATAGTTATTCCAACAAAGGTTGGGTTCATGTAATTAGCACACAGTTCATACATACACTACTTGAAAGATAAATCAGGTTGGGGATGTCTAACTCTCAAATAATACAAGGGAGCAAGAAAAAAATTGAAACATGCAAATAGTTATTCCAACAAAGGTTGGGTTCATGTAATTAGCACACAGTTCATACCATTATCAGCACGCTTATTGTATTGTCTGTGAAATGCAAACAGACCGTGAAGACTAATTACTGCTACATGTTATCACCTGAAAATGAGTTGAATCTAGAGCAACAGAAACTTTGGGGAAAAAAAAGATTTTTAGGGTCAAGGGACTAATCAAGTTGATGGTGTGAAGATATGGTTCTTCTGAGAAGAGAGGTGAAGATAACTCTTACTCCAGCAAAAAATCGGTTAATGATATAATGCAAGCAACGAGCAACAGTATCGAAAAAGTAATATCAGTATAAGCTGGATATTCTTCCCTTTATCCGCCAGTAATATGAATTTATGTATCTAGTGTTGATTACATGTCACTGATAAGATCTCTACAAGTAAGCAGACAAGTAAAAGTGCTTCACAAAAGAATTGGTAAAGACATAGTGCAAGAATGTTCCTTTATAAATAGCATAAAGTACAAGATAATAAAGAGGAAGGGTGGGTTTACCCAAATGGATCTTGAGCGAGCTGAAAGGCATGAGCACACACTTCCACAATTAGCTTCGCCTGATATTCACCACGTGCACTAGTTATGCACTTTTGTAAAACACAGCAGCCATGGCGATGTATTGCCATTTCAAAACAGTGAGTTGCAGCAGCCTCAAATATGAACTGCCCAAAGAGAGTAGAATAAATCAATAAATACATCGCAGATGATAATAATATAACCAAATCAAGTAAGATAACAAGAATTCCGTAACACACTACTAATTTACCCGACATTACTTATGACGTTCAAAATGACATTGAGCTATTAACAGTTTGTAAGGCGATCATACTTGCTCCATAAATAAATTTCTATACGTTGGCATTCACCATTGGATCAACTGTAAGTGCAGAATATACTTGTATAAGGTCTGGTACATTAACTTCATGAACGACATATCCCCATGTTAAAAGAAACCTTAGCATCAATCAAATATTCCTACTGATATTAGTCTTATGGGTACTTCTCCAACACAAGGTACGTTCAGAAACATGTAAAAGAGAATAGAAAAGGAATGCATGATTTAATAATCAAAGTCAAGTACAACGAGGGGGGGAGGGGGGTCAAAGGGTCACACCAAACCAACACCAAAGTCAAGTCCACTGGAGAACCTAAACACTAGTAATTTAGTTAAGCATAACCACAACTAGGTTTTGGATTATTTTAGGACGTGATTTTTTTTAATGTCCCGATCTGTTAACTTAAATTCAGGTCATATTTTAGTTATCCCTAGTCGTCCAGATCCCAAGTATCACACATACATAAAAATAAGACCTAGTACTACCTACCTCAAGTGCTAGGTACCTTTTGTATATACAGTGATGCATATGGAATTAAAATAACAATCAGCAAACACAGTCTCCTGAATACTGGCTAGCGCATATAAACTGCTATTGAAACTCTTTCAAAGATAAACTTCTAAAATTATGCACATACTGATGTACAGGTTTAGTTTTTGTTCATCTGCCGGCAAATTTACATAATGTAAGTAAACACGGAACAACGTGTTATAAATTCAAGCCAACATACTTATGAGTTTATGCACATGTGTAGGTTCAAGTACTTCAATATTGAATTTGCACTAGATTGTGCAGGTTGCATGGTAGGTCCACAGAACATAGCTGATAAATTCGCTGTCATGGTGCTGATTCTCAAACTTATGGAGTGCATTTGTCAAAAAAATGATAACTAGTAATTGCTAAAAGTTAGTTATATGACCAAAAATAGCTATGTAAGTACTATTATGTACCTTGTTCTCCTCTGCACCAAAGTTTGACAAGCACTTCTGTATGACATGATTACCATTGAGATCATTGACAAGATGCATGAAGCCTGGTTGTAGGGCCGAAATAATGAGCACTATCTGCTTCCTGACCTTAACAGTCTCTATCAATTTCTGAACTGCCCTTGTCCTGAAACAAATCACAACAACCAAATCATCACCAATCATTTGCATGCATTTAGTTGCAATGTAAGCATCATGGCACAATTCTACAGCCTGTGCACTTCCTTGTCCAAACACAAATTGCAGCATTCTCAAATACAGTAATAATTTGTGACAATTGGTTAGCTAGTAAAATTACTTGTAATTTCGGGCAGTTAATTGATCAGTTTAGGCAAGAGAAGGTAAATTACCCATGTGAGTTCACAGAGATTCTCAGCAGCTTCACAGGGTCCTCCGTCAGCACGGCGATGATCCTCAGCCTCTGATCCTCATCACACACATCCAGAAGCTTCTGAATGAGATAGTTGGCAAACGAGTTGATCATAAGCTCTGCCATGTGGTCAATGATTCCTTCAAATATCACATCCACGTGTTGTTTCCCTTCCTCAAACTTCTGCTGCAAGAAGCGGCAGCCATTCTGGTCCTTGGCCATGAAGTAGATGTACCCCTTAACTCCAACCATGTTCTCATACCTCAGCATCCTAGGACTCTCCAGCTCCAGTGCCCTGTTGTTGTTGGCATGCTGCTGAAACCTCCTGTCCTTGGCACGGTAGAGAACAGGCATGTTCTTCTTGCCATCAAAATTCTGACCGTCCTCACGGCGAAACGCCTCCATCTGATTATTCATGCCTCCTTTCATGTAGCGATTGCCCGTGTGCACAGGCACGCCGTACTCGCAGTGCAATTTGGGTGAACGGCCTGCTCCACCACGGGGGTCGAGGGCAATCGGACCAGTCCCAACAAACCCCCAGTTGTGCTGTTCTGGGGCAGCCTGCCCAGGAAGCATGAAGGGCTCGGGGTGAGCATGAGCAGGGTGCACCAGGCCCTGTCCCCAACCAATGCCAGTGCCGTTTGCTGTCCTATTGTACATGAAGCCGTTCATATTGACCTCCAGGCCGGTGGGGTGGGCGCCCAGGCCGACGTCCGGGCCGAGTGCGAAGCGGTAGCCGGCCGCCATGGCCTGCTCGTTCACCAGGGGCTCGCCGTGAACCGAGGAGCCCGGCGCCCCAAAGGGGTAGCCATAGTAGGCGGCGCCACGCGGCGCAGAGAAGTCCGCCGGGGCGCCGTTGCCGACGGGCGGGGCCTGGGGCGCGGCGGGCGCGTCCTCGACGAGCAGGCCGCGGAGCTGGTTCGCCAGCCACTGCTTCTCCGGGTCGTCGACGGGCTGCACGAGCGGGGACGGCGCGGCGGCGACGAAGGGGCTCGACGGATGCAGGGGCGCCGGGCAGACGCGGAGCGGCGGGTGGTACGCGCCGGCGCCGGCGCCGCCCTGGTGATCACCGTCGTCGCGGCGGTTGACGACGACGGCGTAGCAGGCGTCGTCGGCGCGGCGGGGCGACGCGGCGTAGCCGTGATGGCGCGGCGGCGCGAACCCGTGACGGCGGTCGCCGCCGCCGTGGCCCTGGCCCTGGGAGAGGGCGGCGCCGGCGCCGGCGCGGTGCGCCTGGGGGGAGGTGACCTGGGGGATCTCGCTGAGGAGCAAGTCCATCTCTTTCTCCTCGGGCCGCTCGTCCGCCGCCCCCGCCGCCGCCGCCGCCGCCGGGCCCTTCATCGCCAGATCAACAAACAAACACCGGGCGAGGCGAAACCAAGACCAAGAGGGAGAGGAGGAGGCGCCGGAAAAGCAGAGAGAATCCGATCGGAGATTGCAAGCGGGCGGCGGGGCGGGCGGGATCGGCGGGGAATCCGCGGATCGGGAGCGGGGATCGGGAGCAGGGGTTAGCAGTGGTGCATTGGGAGGCGGATGGGGCGGAGGGGAGGAGGCCGGTGAGGCATGCAAAAGAGGGGAGAGGAGGGGCGCAGGAGGGAGGCGTTGGTGGGTTTATATACCCAATTGACTCGGCGCAGGGCTCCTCTCTGGCCTCCTCCCCTCCTCGCTGCTCCCTCAGCTCTTCCCCTTCCTCCGCACCGCACTGGCGGACGGACGGACGGATGGATGACTGACCGGAGGGGACGAGCGTAGTACCACCGTAATTTTTTTTCATTTTTTTTATACCAACAACAAACGTAGATGATCTTTCTACGTACGGCGCGCCATGATACGCGAGGAATCCGCGGCTTCCGTTGGCTCGCCGGATGGATTTTAACCGCCCTCTCCTTTCCTTGGGCACCAGATCTGGGATGGATCCTTTCGGCTTCGGCTTCGGGTAATCCATCCGTCGCTACAACTAGTAGTACTGCCACCACTACCCTTTTAAATTTGTGCTGCTAATTGGGATAGAACCTGCCTTACATGACACGCTAGCCTTTGTTGTGAATTTTAAAATGTTCACATATCTCTTGAGACCAGTTGCGATTGTGTTTTCTTTGTGTTATGTGGTTTCTATTTTAGGGGCCGTCTTTGCGTTAGTTACTGATCATGAAGACAAGAAGGATGAACTCTTTGAGCACAACACGTTTGTAGGCCGAATATCTCCCACCTAAACTCAATGCTTTGGTCTAAAAAAAAAGTTGCAAACTAAAAGTTTTTTTGATAAGGAGACTGAGGATGATAGGTTGAAATAAGAGCTGCTTTTTTTAAGAAAATGTTGAAATAAGTGTTAAATGTGCTATTACAATTTCGACGATGAAACTTTTGGAAAAAAACCTTTTGGTGTAACTCTACGACTTGGTATACTTTGCATCATCCTTTTTGTTTCTACGACTTTCTAGGCTGGGCTCCACTATCTCCCGATAACGGACAAACGAACTTGTTATGATAAAGTGAAAACTAATTATGATACTGGCGATGGTAGTTCGATGAAAAGAGTTATCTCAAGTGTGTCCGTACAGTTTTGATGACGCAACGCTAAGAACTTGGTATACTATGTGTCATCTTTTTTTTTCTACGGCTTTTTAGGTCCAGTTTTCGTGGTATCGTGAATCTGAACAAAAAGCACTCGATCACCCGGTGCAAACATAAGGAAACGTAGAACAAAAGACACCCTACGGCTAGCAAAGCCACAACATTGTTTACGAAAAGTCCAAATTACCACACACGGGACGTAAAGCAGACAAAACAAAAAACCAAAACTGAAAGCCCAGCACGTTTACTTCACTCAACCCGTGTTACCTACAATACACTAGAAGAAACCACCACGTAGAACCCGTGCACGCACACGAGTGAATGTTATTGGCCTCTTTTCGTGTCGAAATGTCTCGGATTTATGAGTTTAACTTGCCATGAAAATGTTGCACGTTGATTTTACGCAGTTTTTATAGTTGAAAGCTTTTTTGGTTTTGGGGGTAAAAAATAATGTTTCCTCAAGTGGAGTTGAATGTTTTGGTCCATGTAACCTCAAAGATGTCCAACCAGTTGGATGCTAAAACAATTAGAATATCCTTTTTGCGAAAAGTAAGTGCTTTGTCAACCGGCGTTTCTTCTGGTACTTCGACAACAATGGCATTCTCTTGGAGGGGAACTTTTGGTTTATGGGTGTATATACACCCTATATGAAAAAAACTAACTAAATAAAAAGTCAAAAAAACTGAAAATATTTTTAAAATAAACTTGACCTTCCATTGTACTTATGAAAAAAATCCAAAAAAAACCCCTTTGACTTCTTTTTAAAAAGATAATATTTCGGCCCAAACATTGTGAATAGTGCCATTTGGTCTTCCGTTTTTATAGTAGCAATTTTTTTTTGCTTGTCTGCCTTGAAGTTAACGCTGGGTTTTTTATTCGTGAAACATTATATATCAGCGCAAAAGAAAGTCAAGTTTATTATAAAAAAGCTTATGAACTATTTTGTTTTTCTGTAATTATTAAGTTTTTTCCCATATAGAGTGTAGATACAACCAGGAACCAACGGGTATTTCCCACATTCTTTTTCTTTAGTTTCGGTGGTCACTCTATGAGAGCGACGGAATTTGTAGAGAGGCTAAGAAGAATCATTCTAAGCAATACATGCCCACCGAAAAAGCGCAAAGAGCAAGTAGACTAAACCTTTTTTTTTTTGCGAAGAAAGAAGACTAAACTGCTCTCCCTTGCTATAAATAAAACGAAGAGTAGAAAGAGGCAAGCATGACACTTGGCTGTTGGGCTAATCCAAACCGGGAAAAGAAGAGCAGAAACTTGCCCGAGTGGCGACTCCAACTGCTCTGCTCAGTGCACCCCATGGACAATCCTTCACACTTCCTCTGCCCCAAGCATATAATTTTTCTTTCCTTTTTTGCAGGGAGTGCCCAAGTATAAGCGAGTAGAGATTATGCAGTGAAGGTACAAGTTTAGCTACTTTGTTATGCAATTTTTCCGGGAATTAAAAATGTGACAGGTTAAGAGACCCACCCAGCTATTTAAGGAAATATTTCCTCCATGCTTGTTAGCCATGCGATCCTTTCGTCTTCATGCATCACTGACCAAGTCACATCATACGTTTCCAGTTCTGCACACCGGCATTGATTTTTCATTAGAGGGTCTACTTCATTGCAGCAAGAATAATTTTCTTTTAGTACAGTTAATGAATGTTAATTGCCATCCATGAAGGGCATTCGATTCATCAGTTGAGAACGTATGGCAATTGGGATTAGTGGAGTGGTATACAATGGTTAAAATTGATCACAGTGCTATTTTTCTTCAAACATACTGTGAGCGTTTTTTTTAAACAAGGACAAAATCTCCGACATTTCAGGTAGAGCTACCGGAAGATCTAGACTAGGGGGAGGGGGGGTTGAGGCAAATTGTAAGGGCATATTTCTCCCTATGTGGTTTGGTGATTGATGACAATGCATTTGCGGACTAATCGTGTGCATTGAGTATTTCAGATATCTCATGTCTAGGCACAAGACAATTCGGTGCCCCTCGAAGCCTAGTGAAGATGGCGTTTCTTTACGTTTCCTTTTCGGTGGATTTGAGTCGTAGGAAAGTTGTACTATTAAGAGGGGGTCCGCTTTAGAAAGGTTAGGGTGAAATCAACACGTACACGTCTGTTCCTGTGCACCACCTTTTCTTTGTTTCTTTGGAGCACCGACCGTTTATCCGTGTCTCTACAAAATGAAGGACTCCAAGTGCTATTGTGATGTGGCATGCGGTAGTACTGCTCAAGGTAGCAGTAGTACCGCAGTGGCCCACGGTAGTACCGGCAAGGGAAGCGGTAGTACCGTGCTATGCGATAGTACCGCTCCTCAGGCGCGGTAGTACCGTGGCCTCTAGCCCAGCACAGTGAACCCGCACGGAAGTAGGGGTGGAAGTAATTTTTTACAACCGCGCCCTACGCGGTAGTACCGCTCCTTGCGTGCGGTAGTACGATGCCGGATTTCTGCACAGAGCGAAACACAACGGAAGTAGCCACGGATGTAATTTTATTAGTCCGTGCCTTCCCAGCCTAGTCGAACCCTGCCTTGCTGTAGTACCGCAAGGACGCGCGGTAGTACCACTCCGGCGGTTCTACCGCTCGTTGCTTTAACGCAACAGGGCCTCGTCTGGTCTCTACCGCGTGAGCGGTAGTACCGCACCGTCGAGCAGTAGTACCGCACCGTCGAGCGGTAGTACGGCAAGGCCGCAAGGCCTTGCGGTAGTATCGCAATTCAGTGCAGTAGTACCGCATGTCGCGGGCTGAGTTAGTGGGTAACGGTTGGATCTTTCCTCTCACTATATAAGGGGATCTTCTTCCAAGTTGATTACCTCTTCCCTCCCTAAGCTCCATTGTTGCTCAAAGCTCCATTTTCGCCCGATCTCTCTCCCTAGCCAATCAAACTTGTTGATTCTCTAGGGATTGGTTGAGAAGGCCCCGATCTACACTTCCACCAAGAAAATTTGATTCCCCTCACTAATCCCTTGCGGATCTTGTTACTCTTGGGTGTTTGAGCACCCTAGACGGTTGAGTTCACCGCGGAGCCATATTCCATTGTGCTGAAGCTTCGTGGTGTCATTGGGAGCCTCCAATTAAGTTGTGGAGATTGCCTCAACCTTGTTTGTAAAGGTTTGGTCGCCGCCTCCAAGGGCACCAATAGTGGAATCACGACATCTCGCATTGTGTGAGGGCGTGAGGAGAATAGGATGGCCCTAGTGGCTTCTTGGGGAGCATTGTGCCTCCACACTGCTCCAAGGGAGACGTACTTCCTCTCAAAGGGAAGGAACTCCGATAACACACCCTTGTCTCCACCGGCTCCACTCTTGGTTATCTCTTACCTTTACTTGTGCAAGTTTATATTGTGTTGTATCCCTTGCTTGCTTGTGTGCTTGTTGTTGTTGCATCATATAGGTTGCTCACCTAGTTGCATATCTAGACAACCTACTTTGATGCAAAGTTTAATTTGGTAAAGAAAAGCTAAAATTGTTAGTTGTCTATTCACCCCCCCTCTCTAGTCAACTATATCGATCCTTTCAATTGGTATTAGAGCCTCGTCTCTTTATTAAGGACTTTATTGTCCGAAGAGTATGGTTGATACCGTAGACAGCAGGGAGGAGCACCCCGGTGTGAATCCATCCTCGTCTATGGCCGATGGGGGTTCCTCGGTCTCTCGTGAGGAATTCAATGCGGCTTTGGACACATTGAAAACCTCCATGATGACCGAGGTCAAAGGCATGTTTAAGGAGTTTCTTGATGGTCTTAAATTATCCACTACATCGTTGGATGTGGTTGATCCCACTAACAAGGTGACGGATGCTAATTCCAACAAGGGGGAAGCTACTAGTGATAAAGTTCCTTTGCCTAGTGGTAGAAGTGGAAACGACATCTTTGCCCATGTTGAACCACCCCTTACTTATGGAGGACCGGTCCCCTCCACTCATTTGAATCATGTTGGTCCTCCTCGTAAGTTTGTGAAAAATGAGGATTTTGCCTCTTGGGTCTACTGTTTTAAACGTCATTCAAATCATAGTTCTACTAATATTTGGAGAATTATTGAGCAAGGTGTCTACCCGCATGACCAAGCAACCTCACTCCTAGAGAAGCCGCGGATCATCAATTCAACGAGTTCGCTCTTTTCATTATCCAAGATGCAATTCCACCCGAAGATATTGCTCTTCTCTGACCTTTCACCATGGCCAAGGAAGCTTGGCAAAATATTGTTTCCATTTACAAGGGAAGCGCAAGCATTCAACGCTCCAACTATGAAGTGGTGCAAGATGAAGCTGATGAGTTTGCGATGAATGAAGATGAAGAACCTTGTGAGCTCTACCGGAGATTAACCACTCTCGCGGTCTCACTCTGAGATCATGGGAGCAAGGATACAGATGACAATTGGATCAAGCGCAAGTTTCTCAAGGCCATGATGCCTTAAGGCCATGTCATCCGTCATCCGTCAAAGTTCGGACTTTCATACCTTGTTCTCAAGTGAAGTGTTAGATGAGTTTCTTGCTATGAGAATCTTGGACAAGACCGCCGACAATGCGGTGATGTGCTCTCAACGGGTACAGAAACCCAACCTTGCTTTGAAGGCCAAGGCTAGTGTGGAAGAAGAGGATGAAGAGGAAGAGGATGATAGTAACCCCAAAGATACAAAATATGCTTATCATGAGCACATGGCTCTCGCTTCAAAGGCATTTTTGGAGCAAGAAGAACTCAAGGCCCAACTTCAACAAGAACAACTCAAGTAGCACCAAGGGCATGCAACATGTGAGGATATGATATAATTGTGGCAATGTGTGCCACTTTGTTGCGAAGTGCCCTTACGAGAAGCGGGAAGACAATGGTGGCAAGCTTATCCAAAAAGACAAGGCCAAGTCCTTCCCCAACAATAACAACTTCACCAAGAAGACTCCTCCCAAGGGGTTGGGGGCACAAGAAGAGTACAATGAGGATGATGATGATGAAGACGGTGAGACGTTGGTCATGGCCTCCGTTGCCATTGCCAAAACTCCATAGGTGTCCCTCTTCAACTCACCCAACGAGAACATCACCGCCAAGTGTTGGGGAACGTAGTAATTTCAAAAAAATTCCTACGCACACGCAAGATCATGGTGATGATATAGCAACGAGGGGAGAGTGTTGTCTA
Organism: Aegilops speltoides; assembly: GCA_021437245.1. NCBI lineage: Eukaryota > Viridiplantae > Streptophyta > Magnoliopsida > Poales > Poaceae > Aegilops > Aegilops speltoides. The sequence goes on from CM038144.1 coordinate 456,370,633, forward strand.
CGTACCCTCGTAGACCGAAGCGGAAGCGTTGACGCAACATAGAGGAAGTAGTCGTACGTCCTCCCGGTCCGACCGATCCAAGCACCGTTACTCCGGCACCTCCGAGTTCTTGACACGCGTACAGCTCGATGACGCACCCTCGATATCCAATCTAGTAGAGGCTCCGAGGGGGAGTTCCGTCAGCACGACGGCGTGGTGACGATCTTGATGTTCTCCTGTCGCAGGGCTTCGCCTAAGCACCGCTACAATATGATCGAGGTGTAATATCGTGGAGGGGGGCACCGCACACGGCTAAGGAACGATCAATGATCAACTTGTGTGTTCTAGGGTGCCCCCCTACCCTCGTATATAAAGGAGGGAGGAAGGAGGTGGCCGGCCCAAGGGGGGGCGCGCCATAGGGAGGGGAAACCTACTCCAAGTAGGTTTCCCCCCTTTTTCCTTATCTTATTTGGAGGGGGAAGGAAGGAGTACTAGTATTAGGAAGTAGTACTAGTAGTAGGAAGGAAGAGAGGGGAAGGAGAAAGGAAGGGGCGGCCCCTCCCCAATTCGGATTGGGCTTGGGGGGCGCGCCCCCCTCCCTTGCTCCTTCTCCCTTCCTCCTACATGGGCCCAATAAGGCCCATACACCTCCCGGGGGGTTCCGGTAACCTCCCGGAGCTCCAAACTTCTCTGGAACCTTTTCGGTGTCCAAATATATCCGTCCAATATATCAATCTTTATGTCTCGACCATTTCGAGACTCCTCGTTACGTCCGTGATCATATCCAGGACTTCGAACACCTTCGGTACATCAAAACTCATAAACTCATAATATAATTGTCATCGAAACCTTAAGCGTGCGGACCCTACGGTTCGAGAACGATGTAGACATGACTGAGACACATCTCTGGTCAATAACCAATAGCGGGACCTGGATTCCCATATTGGTTCCTACATATTCTACGAAGATCTTTATCGGTCAAACCGCATAACAACATACGTTGTTCCCTTTGTCATCGGTATGTTACTTGCCCGAGATTTGATCGTCGGTATCCAATACCTAGTTCAATCTCGTTACCGGCAAGTCTCTTTACTCATTCTGTAATATGTCATCTCATAACTAACTCATTAGTTATATGCTTGCAAGGCTTAAGTGATGAGTATTACCGAGAGGGCCCAGAGATACCTCTCCGACAATCGGAGTGACAAATCCTAATCTCAAATTATGCCAACTCAACATGAACCTTCGGAAACACCTGTAGAGCACCTTTATAATCACCCAGTTACGTTGTGATGTTTGGTAGCACACAAAGTGTTCTTTCGGTACACGGGAGTTGCACAATCTCATAGTTGCAGGAACTTTGTATAAGTCATGAAGAAAGCAATAGCAGTATACTAAATGATCAAGTGCTAGGCTAACAAAATGGGTCATGTCAATCACATAATTCTTCTAATGTTGTGATCCCACTAATCAAATGACAACACATGTCTATGGTCAGGAAACATGACCATCTTTGATTAATGAGCTAGTCAAGTAGAGGCATACTAGTGACTATATGTTTGTCTATGTATTCACACATGTATCATGTTTCCTGTTAATACAATTCTAGCATGAATAATAAACATTTGTCATGATATGAGGAAATAAATAATAACTTTATTATTGCCTCTAGGGCATATTTCCTTCACCAAGTGCCTCATGGCCAAAGCCACCAACAAGGTAACCCCCAACATCAAAACTACCATCACTACTAATCCTTCCTTGACGGATTGCATTGATTAAAGTGAGGGGTCTAATGAGGAAGTAAATGAATTTGAGTCTTTTATGAGTAAGCTCAAGGGTAAATCCAAGAAGCACTTTGTTGCTCTCTTGGAATAACTTGGTGAAGCCAATGACATGATCGAGGCTCACGAAGAAACCATCTCTAAGATGGAAGGACATAGTCGTGACTATGTCGATGAGATATCGGATCTCTCTAATGTGCTTGAGGAAGAGCGTGGTCATCGTTTGGCTCTTGAGGAGTCACACAATGATGATCATGCTAAATTAAATAAAGATCTTGATCATGCTCTTGTTGTATCTCGTGTGCTCAATTCTGAGAAGGCTAAACTTGGGGTTGACCATGCTAGACTCAAGGAGGAGTTTGATGTACTTGACAAGGCTCACAAGGCCTTGAAGGGTGCTCATGCTAGCCTCAAGGAGTCGCATGATCAACTCCAAGTGAAGCTAACCAAGGAGAAAGCCACCTTTCCTCATATGGTCTTAATTGATAATGCAAATGCTACTAACCCGTGTTGTGAGCATGTGCATCTTGTAGAGGAGAATGTCAAGTTGAAGGAGCAACTTGTGAAAGGCCTTGTGTCTTGCATACATGGTGAGAAGAACCTCAACGATCTTTTGAGCAATCAAAAGGAAGTTGTGGGCAAGGAGGGAATTGGGTTTGCACCCAAGTCCAAGAATAAGAGGAAGAATGACAAGACCAAACAACCTCTTCCTCTCAAGCAAACTTTTGTGAAGGAGGGATAGGGTGCTTCTAAGGATAAGAAGAACAATGTGAAGGGTGGTGGTGTCAAGAAGGGCATTGCTGCTCCTTCCAACAAAGCCGGTGACTTTAACACTTCTTATGTGCTATGTCGTGCTAGTGATGGGCATGTTTATGCCAAATTTGTTGGTTCTTTTTATGAGTACATTGAATGGTCTATTTGGTTCTAAGACCCTTGTTACTAACATCAAAGGACCCATTACAAAATGGGTACCTAAAACCAAGCATTGATCTCTTGTAGGTGTTTGCTTCTGGTGGGGGATCATGGTTGCTCGATAGTGGAGCCACAAATCATATGACCAGAAGCAAGGACTTGGTGGTGGACGTGCACAAGGTCTCATATATGCCCACCAATGTCGAGTGGGGTGATGCCTCATCTTCTAAGGTATTGGGTCTTGGCAAGGTTGTCATTTCTCATGATCTCACGATCGAGAAAGTCATGCTTGTTGAGTCCCTTGCATACAATTTACTTTCCGTTTGTCAACTTGCACTCATGGGCTTTGCCAATTTCTTTGATATTGATACCGTGGCCCTCTTGTGGAGCAAGACTCTTAAAGTAGCCTTTGTTGGGCATGTCGAGAATGGTCTTTATGTGATTAACTTTTCGGAGCGACCCACTAAGACCGCGACATGCCTAATGGCTAAAGTTGATGTGGGATGGATTTGGCATCGCCGTTTATACCACATCAATATGAGATCTTTGCAAAGTCTTCTCAAGGGGGACCATGTCCGTGGACTAACAAATGTTAGTTTTGCCAAAGATCGTGCTTACAGTGCTTGTATCGAAGGAAAGCTACATGAGAAGGCTCACCCTCCCACGACTATCATCTAGAGCTCCTTCACTTGGATCTCTTTGGGCCTCCATCCTTTGATAGTCTTGGGGTAGAAAGTACTGCTTGGTGATTGTGGATGATTATTCAAGATACACTTGGGTATATTTCTTCAGGAGGAAGAGTGAGACTCAACAAACCGTCATCGACTTTGCAAATGAAGCTCAATGTCAACACAATGCAAAGATCTTTACAATAAGAAGTGACAACGGCACCAAGTTCAAGAACTACACCTTGGATGAGTTTCTTAGCGATGAGGGGATCAAGCATCAATATTCCGCACCTTACACCCCTCAACAAAATGGTGTAGCGGAGAGGAAGAATCATACGTTGATGGACGTGGCAAGGACCATTATGGCGGAGTTCAAGTCACCCTACAACTTTTGGCCAAATCCATCAACATCGCTTGTCATGCATCCAATCGGCTTTATCTCCGCAAGGGCTTGAACAAGACTCCATATGATATACTTACCGGTAACAAGCTCAACCTCAAGTACTTCCGGGTGTTCGGTTGTAAGTGTTTCATTCTCACGAAAGGTGTTCGTTTGTCTAAATTTGAGGCTAGAGCTCTTGAGGGCATATTTGTTGGTTATGCTACAAACTCTCATGCTTACCGTGTCCTCAACAAGTCCACAGGACTCATTGAGGAGACGTGTAACGTGGAGTTTGACGAGAATAACGGCTCCCAAGTGGAGCAAAGTGGTACTTGTGAGGTAGGTGATGAAATTCCTCCCCAAGCCATAATAAGAATGGGTGTTGGTCATATCCTACCCATTGAGGAACCCCTTGTGGCTGAAGAAGAAGGACAAAGTTCCACTCAACTGGAGCCATCACCAACCCAAGACCCACACGCTTCCGAAGAACGAAGTGAAGGCCCTCAACCAAGTGAACAAGATCAAGGGCAAGATCAATCTCAAAATGGTGGTGAACCACCAAGTGATGCCCAAGGTCAAGTTCTCCCTCCCGAGCAAGTTCAAGATCAAGAGCAAGCTCAAGATCAAGAACAAGCTCACGATGACGCTCAAGATGATCAAGACACTACAAAAAAAATACACTTCCGTGATGATACATGTTTGTCACAGTAGGTCGCGTTTTTTGTCATGCATGTACATCCATGACAAATTTATGACAGAATCAAGATAGTCATACCGTCTTTGTCGTAGAAGTGTTCCATGACATTACCAAAATTACCATCACGGAAGTGTCCACTTCCATGACGATAAATCGCGCGTCGTAAGTGCTTTCGTCAAGGGTGACCGACACGTGGCATCCACCGTAACGAACGCCGTTAAGCTATCGGGTCGGGTTTTGGATCCGATAACCCGTTAACAGCCCCGACCAATGGGGATTTTCCACGTGTAAAATCATCATTGGCTGGATGAAACACGTGTCGGCTCACCGTTGGGACAGATGTCATCCACTCATTGGACAGAAGGCGCCTATGATACGTCGACACGTGGCACGGCCCAACAGAGGCCCATTCCTGTGAAAAGGCCGGCCCATTCGACTTGGTCAAAAGGTGGCGGGCCTGCCCATGTAAAGCCTGTTAACGGCCTATTTGCATATAGCCCATTTACAGCCCGCTAACCCAAGGCCCGTTATGCCCTATCCGAATTAGGCCCAGTAGCGTCATCTGGGCCACCCAATATGATTCCAGCCCGTTTTCACTTCTAGCCCATGTATGGCCCATGACGTCTTTCGACCCATATGGGGCCCTATGTAAATCTTGGCCTATTAACGGCCCGTGGTGAAACTGACCCGTAATGAACAGTGTATTACTTTACACCCATTAATGGCCCGTGGTGAAACTGGCCCGTAACGAACAGTGTATCACTTTATACCCATTAAGGGCCCATTATTCCGTTGGGCCATTTCCAGCCCATGTTATCTTTCGGCCTTCTCAGAGCCCATTTATTCTTGGGCTCATTTCCAGCATTCGTTTACTTATGGCCCGTTACTGTCATTTTCTGCTTATGGGCAAAATTCAGCCTGTGGTTACAGTCGGCCCGTTTGTGGTCCGTTAACACGTTGGGCCGTTTTCATAGCGTCATGAAATACGGCCTATTAAAGATGGCCCATTATGGTCGGCCCATGAATGAACGATTCCAACTCTAGCCCGTTTACGGCCATAATGCGGCCTGTTATTGGCCCATGTTTGGCCAATCGATCATACTGCCCGTATAAGGCCCATTGATGATACGGCCGATAGAAGGCCCATTGTTTCTGCGGCCCGTAGAAGGCTGATAACCCACAAGTATAGGGGATAGTTGTAACCTCTTTCGATAAGTAAGAGTGTCGAACCCAACGAGGAGCTAAAGGTAGAACAATATTCCCTCAAGTTCTATCGACCACCGATACAACTCTACGCACGCTTGACGTTTGCTTTACCTAGAACAAGTATGAAACTAGAAGTACTTTGTAGGTGTTTTTGGTAAGCTTGCAAGAAAGTAAAGAGCACGTAAATAAAAACTAGGGGATGTTTAAGTAAAGACACAACTAAAGTAAATATGGCGAGTGTGGAAAAGTGGTGGTAGGAGTTGTGGAATTGTCCCTAGGCAACTAACTATGTTACTAGACCGGTAATCACTATTGCAATTCTATTTGAGGGAGAGGCATAAGCTAACATACTTTCAGTACTTGGATCATATGCACTTATGATTGGAACTCTAGCAAGCATCCGCAACTACTAAAGATTCATTAAGGTAAAACCCAACCATAGCATTAAAGTATCAAGTCCCCTTTATCCCATACGCAAACAACCTACTTACTCGGGTTTGTGCTTCTGTCACTCACGCCACCCACCATAAGCAAATCATAAACATATTGCAAACCCTACAGCGGGAATCCCTCACGCTTGCGCGACACGGGGGGCACCATAGGACAGCACCAATAATAAAACATGCAACTCAAACCAATCATAGCAATTCATCAATCACCGATAGGACAAGAAAATCTACTCAGACATCATAGGATGGCAACACATCATTGGGTAATAATATGAAGCATAAAGCACCATGTTCAAGTAGAGGGTACAGCGGGTTGCGGAAGAGTGGACCGCTGTAGATAGAGGGGGAAGGTGATGGAGATGTTGGTGAAGATGGCGGAGGTGTTGGTGAAGATCGCGGTGATGATGATGGCCTCCGGCGGCGTTCCGGCGCCACCGGAAGCAAGGGGGAGAGAGCCCCCCTCCTTCTTGTTCTTCCTTGACCTCCTCCCTAGATGGGAGGACGGTTTCCCCTCTGTTCCTTGGCTCCCATGGCTTGGGAGGGGCAAGAGCCCCTCCGAGACTGGATCTATCTCTCTGTTTCTGCGTTCTCTGCGTTCTCTGCGTTGGCAGATTCTACCCCTTCACCGTTTCCTTTATATCTGGAGATCCGTAACTCCGATTGGGGTGAATCTTTTGCCCAGATCTTTCTCATAAAATTATCTTTCTTGCGCCAGAAGAAGAGCATCAACCGCCTTACGGGTGGACCACGAGGGTCAGGGGCGCGCCTGGGGGGGTAGGGCGCGCCTCCCTACCTCGTGCCCTCCTCAGATACCGTTTCGCGTTGATTTTATTCCAGAAAATCATAAATATTCCAAAAAAAATCTCTGTCCGTTTTTATCCCGTTTGGACTCCGTTTGATATTGGGTTTCTGCGAAACAAAAACATGCAATGAGACAGAACTGCATCGGGCAATCGGATCAATATGTTAGTCCCAAAATAATATAAGAAGTTGCCAAAAAGTATATGAAAGTGAATAATATTGGCATGGAACAATCAAAAATTATAGATACAACGGAGATGTATCAGCATCCCCAAGCTTAATTCCTGCTCGTCCTCGAGTAGGTAAATGATAAAAAAGAATAATTTTTGATGTGGAATGCTACCTAGCATAATCTTGATCATATGTCTAATCATGGCGTGAATATTAAGACATGAGTGATTCAAAGCAATAGTCTATCATTTGACATAAAAACAATAATACTTCGAGCGTACCAATAAAGCAATCATGTCTTTTCAAAACAACAAGGCCAAAGCAAGCTTATCCCTACAAAATCATACAGTTTGGTCGTGCTTCATTTTCGTCACACAAAATGCCCCCATCATGCACAACCCCGATGACGAGCCGAGCAATTGGTTCATACTTTTTAACGCGCTTCAGCCATTCAACCCTCACGCAATACATGAGCGCAAGCCATGGATATAGCACTATAGGTGGAATAGAATATAATGATGGAGGTTATGTGGAGAAGACAAAAAAGGAGAAAGTCTCACATCAACTAGGCGCATCAATAGGCTATGGAGATGCCCATTAATAGATATCAATGTGAGGAGTAGGGATTGCCATGCAACGGATGCACTAAGAGCTATAAGTGTATGAAAGCTCAACAAAAGAAACTAAGTGGGTGTGCATCCAACTTGCTTGCTCATGAAGACCTCGGGCATTTGAGGAAGCCCATCATTGGAATATACAAGCCAAGTTCTATAATGAAAATTCCCACTAGTATATGAAAGTGAAAGCATAGGAGGCTCTCCCTATGAAGAACATGGTGCTACTCTGAAGCACAAGTGTGGTAAAAGGATAGTAACATTGCCCCTTCTCTCTTTTTCTCTCATTTTTTTATTTTCTCTTTTTTTTGGTGGGCTTCTTTGGCCTCTTTTTTTATTTGGGCTTCTTTGGCCTCTTTTATTTTTCATAAAGTCCGGAGTCTCATCCCGACTTGTGGGGGAATCATAGTCTCCATCATCCTTTCCTCACTGGGGCAATGCTCTAATAATGATGATCATCACACTTTTATTTACTTACAACTCAATATTACAACTCAATATCTCGATCAGATATGACTCTATATGAATGCTGCCGGCGGTGTACCAGGATGTGCAATGATCTAGCATAGCAATGACATCAAAAAACAGACAAGCCATGAAAACATCATGCTAGCTATCTTACGATCATGCAAAGCAATATGACAATGAATGCTCAAGTCATGTATATGATGATGATGGAAGTTGCATGGCAATATATCTCGGAATGGCTATGGAAATGCCATGATAGGTAGGTATGGTGGCTGTTTTGAGGAAGGTATATGGTGGGTGTATGGTACCGGCGAAGTTTGCACCAACTCTCGAGGTGAGAAAGGCAATGCACGGTACCGAAGAGGCTAGCAATGATGGAAGGGTGAGAGTGCGTATAATCCATGGACTCACATTAGTCATAAAGAACTCATATACTTATTGCAAAAGTTTATTAGCCCTCGAAGCAAAGTACTACTACGCATGCCCCTAGGGGGATAGATTGGTAGGAAAAGACCATCGCTCGTCCCGGACTGCCACTCATAAGGAAGACAATCAAAGAAACACCCCACACTTCAAATTTGTCACACAACGGTTACCATACGTGCATGCTACGGGACTTGCAAACCTCAACACAAGTGTCTCTACAATCCACAACCACCCACTAGCATAACTCTAATATCACCATCTTTATATCGGTAAACTATTGCAAGGAATCAAACATATCATATTCAGCGATCTACAAGTTTATGTAGGATTTTATGACTAACCATGTGAATGACCAATTCCTGTCATCTCTCTAAATAGATATAAGTGAAGCAAGAGAGTTTAATCCTTTCTACAAAAGATATGCACACTCTCTAACAAATATAAGTGAAGAAAAAGAGCATTCTACTAATGGCGGTTGTCTATGTAAAGAGAAACAGGCAATCCAAACTTCAAATGATATAAGTGAAGCACATGAAGCATTCTATAAAGTCGTACTCAAAAGATTTAAGTGAAGTGTAATGAGCATTCTATAAATCAACCAAGGACTATCTCATACCAACATGGTGCATAAAAGAAAAATAAAAACCTAATTGCAAAAGACGCTCCAAGACTTGCACATAATGCATGAACGAAACGAATTCGAAAACATACCGATACTTGTTGAAGAAAGAGGGGATGCCTCCCCAGCATCCCCAAGCTTAGACGCTTGAGTCTCCTTGAATATTTACTTGGGGTTCCTCGGGCATCCCCAAGCTTGAGCTCTTGCCTCTCTTCCTTCTTCTCACATCGAAACATCCTCGATTAGACATTACATCCACACAAAACTTCAACAGAAAACTCGGTAAGATCCGTTAGTATAATAAAGCAAATCAGCACTCTAAGTACAGTTGCAAACCAATTCATATTTTGTTTTTGCATTGTGTCTACTGTAATATAGCTTTTTCATGGCTTAATCCACTAATATAAATTGATAGTTTCATCAAAACAAGCAAACTATGCATCAAAAACAGAATCTGTCAAAAACAGAACAGTCTGTAGTAATCTGAACATCCACCATACTTATGGTACCCCAAAAATTCTACCAAAATTAGGAACAATAAACAAGTTGTATAGGAAGACAGTGCAAAAAGAATCAGAACCAATTGACGTTCAGTTAAAAATGTAAAATCGCACACTACAGCCAAAGTTTCTGTCCTGCACCGCACAAACCAACAAGCATTGTAAACATCCTAAAGGCAAATCTTGGCACATTATTTTTATAATACAATGGAATTGTACAAGGGGATAATTATTTTTTATTGAAAAGTTTCTGTAATCAAGATTCACAAAGTTTCCATGAGCATGAACAAAGTTCAAGGCTAGCTCCCACTTCAACAATGCTTGTCTTTCTCACTTTCACTTTCCTTTTTGAAAAGTTTTTGGTTTCCCCTCTTTATTTTTGTGTTTTTAAACTATATGAAAGCACTCAACAGAAATAAATGACTCTCTAAAACTTCTGGGTTGTCTCCCTGGCAGCGCTTTCTTTAAAGCCATTAAGCTAGGCATTTAGTGCTCAAGTAATGAATCCACCCGGATCCCAAGGTATATCAAAACCAATTTTAATTAACAATGATTTGTAATTTAGTGGTGAGCACAAAGTAACATATATCATGCAACAACAAAGTCTAACTCTCTTCCTATGCATCGGCATGTCATAAAAGAACAATTCATGCACACATAGTAAAGGCCAATGCACAGTATAAGCAATTTCTTGCAATTCTATCGTGTTGGAAACATAGAGAGGTGGAGACATAGTTCCTCGCTCATAATAATTGCAAGTAGGAGCAGCAAGCACATGCATATTATATTCATCAAAATCATCATGTGTAGTAGTAAAAGGCACATCAATATAATCCTTAATAAGTGCAAGCTTCTCCGATATAGTGTAGTCGGGAGAATTAAAAAAGATAATAGGACTATCATGCGTGGGTGCAATAGCAACAATTTCATTCATAACATAAGGAACTATAGCAAGTTCATCTCCATAAGCATCATTCATATTGGCATCTTGGCCACAAGCATAGCAAGCATCATCAAAAAGGGATATTTCAAAAGAATTATAGGGATCATAACAGTCATCATAGCAATCATCCTTCAGTAAGCACGAAGGGGAATTAAATAATGTATGAGTTGAAGAGTTACTCTCATTAGAAGGTGGGCACGGGTGATCAATCCGCTCTTCCTCCTCTTGTTCTTCGCTCTCCTCCTCATATTTTTCATCAAATGAGCTCATAGTTTCATCAATTTCTTCTTCCATAGATTCCTGCAAAATATTATTCTCTTCTTGGACAGCGGAGACTTTCTTAATAAGTGCATTAATTTCATAACTGTATTTATAATTCTCATAGCAATATTTGAGGATAGCTAAATTTTCAGATCTATCAACAACATCATCATAATCCTCAAACTCTTTACACATAGCTTCAATTTCATAAGCACCCATAAAAGCAACAAATTCTTCTATTTGTTCCACATCATAGTAATCATATATACCATTAGCATAAGAAGCTAAGGTTTTATTATCATTAAATTTGCATGAAAAGGGAAGGTGTGGAGCATTCATCCTAGAGCAACAAGTATAATCATATTCCACGCATAGTTTCCAAGCATACCACTTCAATAAATGAATTTGATCCCATAATAGTTTCCCTTTTTGTGTTAAGCGATAATCCCTAAAGTATTCACGTTGATCCAACGTTACTCCCATTATAAAGTTGAATGGGGTTTTCTCAGGATTATCAAAGTAGTATATAATATCTCTCGCATAATGAGAATCGAGGGTTTTAGGAGTTACCCCATCTTCATGAGTAGCCACTACACCCATTTTTTTGGTATTTTGTGTTCCATATACATAACTAAAGATAGAAAACAACTAATAGCAGCAAATAAAAATTACTTCGTGATAAAGCAAACAAGCACACACGAGAATATTCACCCCACGCTATGACTCAAGAACGGCGCCTTTAAAAAGGTCTTGATAACCCACAAGTATAGGGGATAGTTGTAGCCTCTTTCGATAAGTAAGAGTGTCGAACCCAACGAGGAGCTAAAGGTAGAACAAATATTCCCTCAAGTTCTATCGACCACCGATACAACTCTACGCACGCTTGACGTTTGCTTTACCTAGAACAAGTATGAACTAGAAGTACTTTGTAGGTGTTTTTGGGTGAGCTTGCAAGAAAGTAAAGAGCATGTAAATAAAAACTAGGGGCTGTTTAAGTAAAGACACAACTAAAGTAAATATGGCGAGTGTGGAAAAGTGGTGGTAGGAGTTGTGGAATTGTCCCTAGGCAACTGACTATGTTACTAGACCGGTAATCACTATTGCAATTCTATTTGAGGGAGAGGCATAAGCTAACATACTTTCAGTACTTGGATCATATGCACTTATGATTTGAACTCTAGCAAGCATCCTCAACTACTAAAGATTCATTAAGATAAAACCCAACCATAGCATTAAAGTATCAAGTCCCCTTTATCCCATACGCAAACAACCTACTTACTCGGGTCTGTGCTTCTGTCACTCACGCCACCCACCATAAGCAAATCATAAACATATTGCAAACCCTACAGCGGGAATCCCTCACACTTGCGCGACACGGAGGGCACCATAGGACATCACCAATAATAAAACATGCAACTCAAATCAATCATAGCAATTCATCAATCACCGATAGGACAATGAAAATCTACTCAGACATCATAGGATGGCAACACATCATTGGGTAATAATATGAAGCATAAAGCACCATGTTCAAGTAGAGGGTACAGCGGGTTGCGGAAGAGTGGACCACTGTAGATAGAGGGGGGAAGGTGATGGAGATGTTGGTGAAGATGGCGGAGGTATTGGTGAAGATCGCGGTGATGATGATGGCCCACGGCGGCGTTCCGACGCCACCAGAAGCAAGGGGGAGAGAGCCCCCCTCCTTCTTCTTCTTCCTTGACCTCCTCCCTAGATGGGAGGAGGGTTTCCCCTCTGTTCCTTGGCTCCCATGGCTTGGAAGGGGCGAGAGCCCCTCCGAGATTGGATCTATCTCTCTGTTTCTGCGTTCTCTGCGTTCTCTGCGTTGGCAGATTCTACCCCTTCACCGTTTCCTTTATATCTGGAGATCCGTAACTCCGATTGGGGTGAATCTTTCGCCCAGATCTTTCTCATAAATATCTTTCTTGCGCCAGAAGAAGAGCATCAACCGCCTTACGGGTGGACCACGAGGGTCAGGGGCGCACCTGGGGGGGTAGGGCGCGCCCCCCTACCTCGTGCCCACCTCGGATACCGTTTCGCGTTCATTTTACTTCTAGAAAATCATAAATATTCCAAAAAAAAATCTCCGTCCATTTTTATCCCGTTTGGACTCCGTTTGATATTGGGTTTCTGTGAAACAAAAAACATGCAACAGACAGGAACTGGCATTGGGCACTGGATCAATATGTTAGTCCCAAAAACAATATAAGATGTTGCCAAAAAGTATATGAAAGTGAATAACATTGGCATGGAACAATCAAAAATTATAGATACGACGGAGACGTATCAAAGGCCCATTGTTTCTACGGCCCGTAGAAGGCCCACTGTTTATATGGCCCGTAGAAGGCCCACTGTTTCTACGGCCCATAGGTCCAGTGTCACTACAGTAAATATTAGCCCATGGTTATTGTGGCCTAGTTTTAAAAATAGGTTATTGCAGCCACTAGCAAACCGCAGAAAAAGAAATGCACTGACTACAAGCAAACAAATAAACAAGACAACAAGGAAATAAATAAGCAAGCAACTTACACTAGGCTATCACGGCTATTACACATATTACATCCACTGGGCATCAAAGTTCGCCACCAGTGCAAATATAGGGAACACAACAGCATATAAACGCAGCAAAAAAACAAGTGCGAATGAAACCACTTCAAGAGCTCAAGAAACAATATCCTGGTACCCATAATGCTGGCAAGATGCTTAGCAAGCTTATTAACTTTCTCTTGTTTGGCGCTTAAGTCCTCCAGCGCCTGCTGTTGCACCAAAAAGTATGCATCTGAATTCTGCAGGGACTTCCTCAGTCCTTCAGCTTCCTGCCGCATAACATCTGATCGATGTCTTTCAACTTGAAGTTGAGACTCAAGAAGCCGAACTGATTCAGGCAACGAGTTCGAAGAGCTGGTGCCAGCAGTGGTAGCCAGTAACTCGAACACTACATCAAGACAGGACTTTGGGGTTGTCTGAGTGTCCTCAATATAGTTTTTATCAGCTTTCTTGGAGACCAATAGGGATGTCTCACTATCTTTAACCTTATCTGCATTACTTCCTTTACCATTGCATAATAGGGTACTCTTCTCCAATATTTTATCCGCGTTCTAAAAGAGAAACAAACAAACACATCTCAGGTTTACAATGTAGTATATGAAACTCACTTTGGTAAACCAGTTCAATAGTAAGGTGGACAGGATAACAGCATGAAACAAACATATATCTATGTAGTATGGTCACTGTATGGTCTATATCATTCTAGTTTATGTTGCCAAATCAAGATAGATACAGTTCGAATCATATCTATTTAAGACAAAGCAGCATAGACAGAATATAAGTGCGGGAAACTACACAACAATAACAACCCTTGTAATGTGCATGGCATGAGAACATAACTGTTTATTCAATTGAAACTGAAATCAACATAGAGCAAGTTACAACAGCAACCAGCCAAACACGTTGAAGAAACAGGTTTAAAACATACCTGTTGCGCCATTGGAGTTTCAATTGCATCCTTCAAATTTGAAATTTGTAGGTATCAGTAAATACAGTGATGCAAGAGCAAAGTAGTATGAACCATAGCTATGGAACCTGACCTGAGAACAATTCTTCTTCTGCTTTAAGTGTTGACTTCGGGTTCGGAGTGGTGGTCTTCATGATTTGGGCACTGCAGTTGCCTTACTAACTGCTCGTGTTTGGGTGCTCTATGGTGGAGACGGTGCTGTGTCAATGGGAACTGGGTGTCTACTGCTGGGGTTGGGGTTAGAAGGGGTGTAGCTGGTTCTCTGTCCAACTGGGTAGGGGTACAATCTGCATGACTGTGGGTTATGTGTGGTGGGGCTGATTCTTGGGCAAGTACAACCGTGGTTCTATCTGCATCAACAGGTAGCATGATCTTTTCTGAAGACCGTGTTTTTACTCCCACAGATACTGCCATCACTCCCTCCAATTGAAATGGCTGATAAACAAGAAAAGTAATTGAATGTACAGACGTTGTAAGATAGATAGGTGCAATGGATAGTAGGGAAGAAAACAGGGCATGAAATAATTCACATGTATGTTGTCTAAGCAAATAGAATAGCAGGACATAATTTCACATATATGATGGCTAATTAAACAGGATAGCATGACACAATTTCACATGTATGATGGCTAACTAAACAGGATAGAATGACATACTTCAAAATATGATGACTATGTAAACAAGATGACATGATATAACTATACGATGTGTCTATTAAAGTGGTTGGCATGCCATAAATCACAAACATGCCGTCGATGGAAACATGATGGCATGATATAATTCACGGATAGAATGACATAATTTAAAATATGATGACTATGTAAACAGGATGAGATGATATAACTATATTATGTCTTTAGAAAATGGGTTGGCATGCCATAATTCAGATACATGCTGTCTATGTAAACATCATGGCATGACATAATTCAAATATATGATTTATACTAAGGAAGTGAGCAGAGGGCAATTGCATATATGATGTGTCAACTAAGGAGATGGCATTCAATATTGTGTATATGATGTAAAAACTAAGCATTGCAATACAACATATGCATTATATGAGTAATATAACCTCGCCAAGTTTGAGCATACGCCTCGGGGATAATAGGACTGGTCATCGCCTCTGAATCCTCCTCTCAAGAGCTATCTCAGAATCAGCAAGATATCTGCTTCAGCAGGTAGCATTGTCTGCTCTAAAGACCTTATTTTCACTCCAGATTTCTCCATCACCAATTCAAATGGCTGATGCACAGGAAGAGCGGTTGAATATACAAACATTATCGACATAAGCAATGAGAAATACAAAAAAAGGACGACATGATATAATTCACATATATGACGCTTGCCTAAACAGCATGGCATTGCATAATTCACATACATAATGCCTTGCAACAAGATAACATTGCATAATTCACATAATATAATGTCTTGCAACAAGATGGCATTGCATAATTCACATATATGGTAATTACACACTAAACAGGTGGCATTCACACAAAGCATGTCTAAACTAAGCAAATGACATAGCAATGCAAGATACCATACGCACGATATGAGTAACATAACCCTGCCAAGTTAGGGCATGCACCTCAGGGGGGAAATATGACTGGTCATCTGCCTCTGAATCCTCCTCTGAGGAGCTATCGGTAACCAGCAAGACATGCGCTTCGTCAGATAGCATTGTATGCTCTAAAGACCTTGTTTCCACTCCAGATTTTTCCATGACCGTGCCGAATGGCTGATGCACAGGAAGAGTAATTGAATGTACTAAAATTGTTGACAAATTTAACACATAATAAAAAAATGATGGCATGATATAAGATGACTGGCATCACATATATGATGACTGGCTAACCAGGGTGGCATTGCAAAATTCACATATATGATGCCTGGCTAGACAAGATGGCATTGCATGATTCACATATACGATAAAGAAACTAAACAGATGGCATTGACACAAAGCATGTCTAAACTAAGCATATGACATCTTTAATGTATATAGTAAGCATGCAAGGCACCATATGCATGATATTACCAACATCAGCATGCCAAGTTAGAGCGAAGACCTCATGGGGTAAATAGGAGTGGTCTTCTCCTTCTGAATCCCCCTTAGAATAGTTATCTTCCTCTTGATTACGATCTGAAATGGGTGGAGGGGGGCTGCCTTTGCGCCCACCATGGAACGGCGTCTGCATGAAATTTTATTGCCACGCAAGGCTCGTCTCTTTTGCTCTACATGATCAGTTCCATTGTGTACAATAACTGGCATGCATAGGAATAAAACATAGTGAGATTATGTAAGGAGTGCATGCTCAAATCCAGAGTGATGGTAGCAAACTGTGGATAGACCCAAAACCAATGATAGCAGGCAGATAATAGCTTTAGTTAAAAAATACGATAATGGCTCCTTTAATGTTTGTTTGCACCCAACATGAAACTCATAGTAGACACCAGAGATTAACCAGATAGTAGACAGATAGTACAGATTGCTGCCCCAATATGTACCCCACAACCATTTAAAAACTCAAGTTTCAGCATTAGTTTGGACCTGACTCGGAGTCTAATAGGTGAACACAATGATAATGTAGCATGTCATCATATTAAGCGACGCATAACGTAAGCAGACACGGAAGAGTGCGACCTCTCTTGCGGACCCGTGTAGTCCTCAAGGTCATCTGCTCAGTTGATGATGGTAATGCAGTTGTCGTGGCTGCCGGCGGCGGGGAAGAAGATCTGAGGCGGCGAAAGATAGTCTGGAGAGCGGATCCCTGCTGTGGTGAACCCTTCCATCATTGGAGCAATGAGCTGGGTGGAACACAAGACCGCAGAGCAGGACAAACCACACAAGGTTTTTTTGACACATATCTGTAATAGAAGTAATTGAGTAAGGGCTTGTTTGAATTTGAGGATTCTAACAATGCAGGGATAGGAAATAGACAGGAATAGGATAGGAATGCACATGCAAAACAGAGAATTTAAAAACACAGGATTTCTCGCTAACTGGGTGTTTGATTCACAACAATTGGAAGATCACAGGATGCAAAAAGCATGGTGAGATTAAGTCAAACCACAAGAAAATGTACGGTTATAATGCTATTATGCTACTATCTCTTAGTCTTGTGCTTGATGAATAGGAATATGAAAAGGAGGAGAAGTGGAAATTAGAATTCCTATGGTTTTTCTTTCAAGGAGACACTAAAGGAACAAATCCTACAGTTTTCCTTTGCTCCATTCCTTTGCACCAAATTCATGAAAAGTAGTACCATAGGAAACTTTCCAATTCCTATGTTTTTCATTCACTTTTCCTTTCAAGCACTGGCGATTCTAGTAGGTAGGCTTGAGCAAGGAAAATCCTACACTAAAAAATGTTTTTGTGCTACTTCTATTACTTTGGACCCAGGCCACTGCCATACTAGCTCAACTCCCAGGCCCATCGACAAATGCATAGCTCAAACGTGCAGAGAAAAATAATGATGGCATTCAAGAGAGTCCATCACGGATAGCTAAGTTGCCTGGTACCTCACTGCTTGTCATATAGTAGGATAAAATAATCGTACTTCCCATTACTACGAGTGTTCAGTGGACAATATATATAACATGTAGAGTAAAAAAGAGATGCAACAAGTGTACAACCTCTTTGACGAAGCCATGTCGATCTCAGCGTGATTGGGTTGGCGGTGAGGATGCTCGGCTGACTTTTGTCGTCGGAGGAGGGAAGAAGATCTTAGGCGTCTGGAGATGGAGCCCGAGGTATCGCTCGCCGTGATGGAGGGTTTCATCGTTGGAGCAGCTCCGGTGAGTTGTACGACGCCGAGGCTGAAGCAGGACAAGAGAGACAACGACCAGCGTTAACCTGAGTGGAATTCTAATAGCATCTCCAATACATGACGTAAAATACATAACCACAAAGTGCTAGATGCAAAATACATCAGCTGCTCATCTATGAACTTAAGTGTCGAAACTGAACTTAACTGTCGAAACTGAACCTAACTGTCGAAACTGAATTTTGCTGCCGAAACTGAATGCACTAGCAAGGTGAGGCTACACGTCGGTCGACTGAATTTTTCATCTCTGGTCAGTCGATTTTGCAGCCGTTGGATACGAAATCAAGGGCCTGCGGTTCATCTTCAACCTCCACCCCCCTGAGCCGCCAGCCACCACCGGTCAAACAGCAGCCCCCGCCGCCCTCGACCGGCGGTACGCTGCCCCGCCCGCCCCGAAAACACTCCCCACCACCGGTCCGCCGCCGCCCCGGCCATCCCTCTAGGCCCCCCCGTGCCAACCTTTTTCTTCGGCGATCCCCACGCCACCGCCCCGCCAACGCCCCGCCACCGCCGGCGACCACCGCCCCCATCCTGAACCCTAAGATAGATAGTGGGGTACCTCTCCAGCGAGCCCCCTCCCCGCTGCGGCTGGTTCTTCCTTCACCCCGACGAGTCCACCCCTTGGAAATCGACTGACCCAAAAGTCGATTCAGTCGACTGAAGTGTAGCCAAATCGGAGCAGCATCACAATCAAGAGCAAGAGCGAGAGCAGCAACGCGAGCAAGGGTAATAGCAAGAGCAGACCAGGCAGGGGACCAAGAGCAAGAGCAGAGCAGCAGTGCGAGCGAGAGCTAAAGCAGCAGCAGCTCCTACTGATGTGGATGTAGCCGCCGAGGGAGCGACGTCGTGGAGGAAGTGGCCGGCGACGCCGCCGTGGATGGATCCGCGCTAGCAGCACCGTGAGATCGAATCAAGAAGAAAATGCGGCGATTAGTGTACAACCTCTTTGGTGGCGCCGATTAGGCCGCAGCTTCAGCCGAGGAAACGGTGATGATGATGCTCTTCCGGTGGTGCAGGTGAAGATAGCGGTGTGGGAATGGAGGTGGCGCGAAAGACAAGGGGAACGTCGGGGCGGCTCCTTGGAGGTGGAGGACGGGGTGGATGAACCGGCGGGACGATGAGATCGACGACGGATCCTCATCCGGTACGGTGGATGAGGGACGTCGAGGTGTTGCTGTGGACGACGTCATCGGGGAAGAGGCTCCAGCTGGGTGGCGGATGGAGCAGGGTGTGGGGGTTCGTCGCGGGTTTTTGCGGCCTCGGTGTACGAATGGGTGGGCGGATGGGATGGCAGTGGGGAACCATGGCTTAGAGACGCGCTTGTCCGAAATGTGGGGTAAGTTATGTATACCCCCACCGATTTGAGGCGGTTCTTTCGGTTCAGGGGTACCACGGGCATTTCGCGTGTCGGGATTTCACAGGAGGTGGGAGTTTTCGCGCGCGTTGTAATTTCGGAATAGCAAGGCGCGGGTTGAGATGGAGGCAGTTGTCGGAGCACAACGAGACAAAGATATATCTTAAATATTTCGGGCTAACAAGGCGTGGGTTGAAGAGGCGGGAGTTTCGCAGCACGATAGACAGAGACGCTAGCTTCAATTTTCGGCATAACAAGGCGCTACTTGAAATTTCGGAAGAACAAGCTTAACTTGTACCCAAAAAAAGACAATTTGCACCTCAACACGCACAACACACACACAGACACCATTTAGACTAGAGTAAGGTACACGTGCATTGCACGCATGAGATTTGGCAACCAAATTATGAATAAATACCACATTATAGCATGCAAGCTTTGAGTCATATATGCATGATGTAAATGTTCGTTTAATTCTTATAGTTCATTTCATTCAAAATCATCTAGTTTTTATAAGAAAGCTAATCTATTTTAAGATTCATGAAATTGTGCGTTGTAAGACATAAAGTAAAAACAAATAATGGCAAATCATGTAGAAAAACATTTGGGCAATTCTGATACGGAAGATTCTAGAACAAATAAGAAGTGCTTGTGTTTTAATGTTTGTGCACTATGCTTAAGTTCAACCATGGAGTCTTCTAGATTATACATGTGGCGAAATCTGGTGGAATCTAGATGATATCCAACGGCCAATAGTGCTCATATTTGCCATCTTTGGACCATCGGATTCGCCTCATCCAACGACCATCTTTCAAAGTTAAAGTTACCCGCACACAATAAAAATATATAATATATATATAGGGGTATAGATATAGATATGTGATGCGAAAGCCGCCCATCATCTCCAATTAGAATAGTGTGCCCATGCACGGATGCGACGCGGGCAAATGATGTTTGCCATCGGTATCTCAAATTCAAATCAGTCTGACCTTGTTCAATGTGTATACATTACAACATGCTCGTTTCCAAACCACACCGCGCAGATCTCCGTTATATTCATGCATGCATGGGTTTCAAACATCAGGATCTCTTATTCAAATATTTGAATTCAACTTTACATTGATTATGACCTCACCTATTCTTTTACACCCACACAGTAGTCTTCTCTTTATAATTGTACCACTAACTTTCTCTCGTGCATGCATGCACACACACACTACCAGTCGGCATTATCTATCGCACGCATGCAATCTTTTTCTTCAGGTCGGTCTCCCATGAAGGCACACACCCACACACATCCCTAGCTCTATCATACCGGGCATTCTTTATCTCTCACGCGTGCATGCGCAACGATCGATGTTCCTCTATGTATGTGTGTATATAGCTAGGTCTTTCATAGTTTTCCACACAAACCGATCAATCGATATATCCAGTGAGGTCTTACCCTCTTTCCCACTTCCACATCGATCAATCTATACCTCTCCCACATCCACATCGATCAATCTATACCTCTCTATATAGAATTAACATAAATAGCTAATACACCCACATTAATTATATATCCAACGTCCCCCTCTCATCATCCATGCCTTCCGCTTCATCTCTCAGACGCGTGCACAATGGCGAAGACAAAGCGATAAGGCCCTGCCCCTAACATCACTATATATCAAGGCTAATATGAATGTGATCATTAGACAATTGTTGCTAAAAAGGTTTAATTTCATGAATTGACCCTCCTCGTAATTAGCAATGCTTGGCCCCCTAGCTCATTTATTTTTCATGGCTCCGCCATCACGTGCAACAACAAGCGTGTTCGCCCCTCTCTCTAAATATCGATCTCGCACTTGTGCATTCCTTCATAGTCTCCCTCCACTCGGCCCCTCGCACCATCTTCTAGCCCCCCACCGGATTTTGCCACATGTACAATCTAGCAGACTCCATCGTTGAACTTAAGCATAATGCACAAACCTCAAAACAATAGTGGTTCTCTTTTATTCTGGAATCTTCCGTATCATAACTGCCCAAACTTTTTTTCTAGTTGAATTGCCATTATTTGTTTTTACTTTATGCTTTACAACGCACAATTCCATGAATCATAAAATAGATTAAGGGCTTCTTTGATTCAAAGGATTCTCAAAGGAATTTTGGAGGATTCTAATCATTAGGAATTTTTCCTATCTTGGTTGTTTGATTCGTAGGATTGTAAACCATAGGAATTTTTCCATATGATTCATTTGCACTAGATTTCATAGGAAACATCCCATCCACTCAAACCTCTTTGAAAGAATTCTGCGTTTTTTCTATGCACAATCAAACACTCGTACAATCTTGTAGGATTCAAGACAACATTCCACTATAATCCCATGTTTTTCCTATTCACGCGTTCTTAGCTTTTTTATAAAAACTAATTTGATTTTGAATGAGATGAACTATAATAATTAAACGAAGGGCTACATCACGCATATATGACTCAGAGCTTACATGCTATAGTGTGGTATTTATTCATAATTTGGTTGCAAAATCTGATGCGTGCAATGCACGTGTACATTACTAGTACTTCGAGTATGTGCAAAACACGTAAATTAGAATACCAATGGCATGCTACACAGTGTCTCTCTTACAGTTCATGAAGCCACGTGGCACATGTGGAGGCGTTGTCGTGACCTCCTTGCGTGGATTGATCACGATGACGTCTTTGGTTCCGAAGAATGTACTGTCCTCCCCGAGCCATGCTTGGCGGTACATGCACGGTTTAAGATGTGCACGACGCCACGCACGCACTCATTCCCTCGCACGCACACGCGGGTACACGGGCGGACGCAATTTTGTACCAAGATCCACCCCATGTGATAATTTGACGCGTGTAAAGTCGTTCACTTCATTGATGGTCAATTAATACAGCGCATGCAAATTGAGTGGATGTGAGGGCGGAAGAAAGACATTATTACTCCACTACGCACATGCGAGTAGTTAAATCGTGGGTTGCTAGTAGTACTTCCATTGGTCTCCTTCGTATTTTGTGCCAATTTTTGACAGTGTAGTACTTGAAATTTATGTTCCGCTAAACTCATCGGGAGCCGTTTCTGAAGGAAATATGCCCTAGAGGCAATAATAAAGTTATTATTTATTTCCTTATTTCATGATAAATGTTTATTATTCATGCTAGAATTGTATTAACCGGAAACATAATACATGTGTGAATACATAGACAAACATAGTGTCACTAGTATGCCTCTACTTGACTAGCTTGTTAATCAAAGATGGTTATGTTTCCTAACCATGAACAAGGAGTTGTTATTTGATTAACAAGGTCACATCATTAGTTGAATGATCTGATTGACATGACCCATTCCATTAGCTTAGCACACGATCATTTAGTATGTTGCTACTGCTTTTATCCATGACTTATACATGTTCCTATAACTATGAGATTATGCAACTCCGCTTACGGAGGAACACTTTGGTGCTACCAAACGTCACAACGTAATCGGGTGATTATAAAGGAGTACTACAGTGTCTCCAAAGGCGATGTTGGGTTGGCGATTTCGAGATTAGGTTTTGTCACTCCGATTGTCGGAGAGGTATCTCTGGCCCTCTCGGTAATGCACATCACTTAAGCCTTGCAAGCATTACAACTAATGAGTTAGTTGCGAGATGATGTATTACGGAACGAGTAAAGAGACTTGCGATAACGAGATTGAACTAGGTATTGGATACCGACGATCGAATCTCGGGCAAGTAACATACCGATGACAAAGGAACAACGATGTTGTTATGCGGTCGACCGATAAAGATCTTCGTAGAATATGTAGGAACCAATATGGGCATCCAGGTCCCGCTATTGGTTATTGACCGAGAATAGTTCTAGGTCATGTCTACATTGTTCTCGAACCGTAGGGTCCGCACGCTTAAGGTTTCGATGACAGTTATTATGAGTTTATGTATTTTGATGTACCAAGAAGTTCGAGTCCGGATGTGATCACGGACATGACGAGGAGTCTCGGAATGGTCGAGACATAAAGATTGATATATTGGATGGCTATATTCGGACACCGGAAAGGTTCCGGAAGTTTCCGGAGAAAACCGGAGTGCCGGAGGGGTTACCGGAACCCCCCGGGGGAAGTTATGGGCCTTAGTGGGCCAAGAGGGGAGAGAGAGGGCCGCACCAGGAGGTGGCGCCCCCGGGGAGTCCGAATAGGACAAGGAGGGGGCGGCCCCTTCCCTCTCCTCTCCTCTCTTTCCTTCCCCTTCTCCTTCCTAGTTGGACTAGGAAAGGGAGTCCTACTCAACTAGGAGGAGGACTCCCCCTCCTGGCGCGCCTATAGGGGCGGCCGGCCTCCCCCTCCCTCCTTTATATCACGGGGCAGGGGGCACCCTAGACACACAAGTATTGATCTACGGATCGTTCCTTAGCCGTGTGCGGTGCCCCTCCACCATATTCCACCTCGATCATACCGTCACGAAGCTTAGGCGAAGCCTGCGCCGTGAAACATCAAGATCGTCACCACGCCGTCGTCCGACGGAACTCTCCCTCGACACTCGGCTGGATCGAGTACGAGGGACGCCATCGAGCTGTCGTGTGTCAAGAACTCGGGGCGCGGAATAACGGCGCCGGATCGGTCGGATCGCGAGGAGAACGTCGACTACTTCCTCTACGCCAGATCGCTTCGCTTGGTCTACGAGGGCGTAGACAACACTCTCCCTCTCGTTGCTATGCATCACCATGATCTTGCGTGTGCGTGGAAATTTTTGAAATTACTACGCTCCCCAACAAAGGTATCGAGCTAGGTTTTATGGTTTGATGTTTTGCACGAGTAGAACACAAGTGAGTTGTGGGCGATACAAGTCATACTACCTACCAAAGATGTCATACTTTGGTTCAGCGGTATTGTGAGATGAAGCGCCCAGACCGACATTACGCCAGATGCTTACGCGAGACTGGTTTCACCGCCACGAGCACTCGTTGCTTAAAGGTGACCGGTGGGTGCTGTCTCTCTCACTTTAGTTGAACTGAGTGTGGCTACGCCCGGTCCTTGAGAAGGTTAAAACGGAGTCTATTTGACGAAGTATCGTTGTGGTTTTGATGCGTAGGTGAGACCGGTTCTTGCTTAAGCCCGTAGCAGCCACGTAAAATTTGCAACAACAAAGTAGAGGACGTCTAACTTGTTTTTGTAGGGCATGTTGTGATGTGATATGGTCAAGACGTGATGCTATATTTTATTGTATGAGATGATCATGTTTTGTAACCGAAGTTATCGGCAACTGGCTGGAGCCATATGGTTGTCGCTTTATTGTATGCAATGCAATCGCCCTATAATGCTTTACTTTATCACTAAGCGGTAGCGATAGTCGTAGAAGCATAAGATTGGCGAGACGACAACGATGCTACGATGGAGATCAAGGTGTCGCGCCGGTGACGATGGTGATCATGGTGGTGCTGCGGAGATGAAGATCACGAAGCACAAGATGATGATAACCATATCATATCACTTATATTGATTTGCATGTGATGTTTATCCTTTATGCATCTTATCTTGCTTTGATTGACGGTAGCATTATAAGATGATCTCTCACTAAATTATCAAGAAGTGTTCTCCCAGTATGCACCGTTGCCAAAGTTCGTCGTGCCTGCACACCACGTGATGATCGGGTGTGATAAGCTCTACGTCCATCTACAACGGGTGCAAGCCAGTTTTGCACACGCAGAATACTCGGGTTATACTTGACGAGCCTAGCATATGCAGATATGGCCTCGGAACACGGAGACCGAAAGGTCGAGCGTGAATCATATAGTAGATATGATCAACATAAGATGTTCACCATTGAAAACTACTCCATTTCACGTGATGATCGGTTATGGTTTAGTTGATTTGGATCACGTGATCACTTAGATGACTAGAGAGATGTCTATCTAAGTGGGAGTTCTTAAGTAATATGATTAATTGAACTTAAATTTATCATGAACTTAGTCCTGGTAGTATTTTGCAAATTATGTTGTAAGATCAATAGCTTGCGTTGTTGCTTTCATATGTTTATTTTGATATGTTCCTAGAGAAAATTGTGTTGAAAAATGTTAGTAGCAATGATGCGGATTTGATCCGTGATCTGAGGTTTATCCTCATTGCTGCACGTAAGAATTATGTCCTTAATGCACCGCTAGGTGATGCGGACCTATTGCAGGAGCGATGCGACGTTATGAACGCTTTGGCTAGCTCAAGATGATGACTACTTGATAGTTTTGTGCACCATGCTTTATGGCTTAGAATCGGGACTTCAAAGATGTTTTGAACATCATGGACCATATGAGATGTTCCAGAATTGAAGTTAATATTTCAAGCAAATACCGAGTTGAGAGATATGAAGTCTCCAACAAGTTCTATAGCTAAAAGATGGAGGAGAATCGCTCAACTAGTGAGCATGTGCTCGATTGTCCAGGTACTTCAATCGCTTGAATCAAGTGGGAGTTAATCTTCCGGATAAGATAGTGATTGACAAATTCTCTAGTCACCATCACCAAGTTAGTAGAACTTCGTGATGAACTATAGTATGCAAGGATGACGAAAATGATTCCCGAGCTCTTCGTGATGTTGAAATCGACGAAGGTAGAAATCAAGAAAGCGCATCAAGTGTTGATGGTTGACAAGATCACTAGTTTCAAGAAAAGGGCAAAGGAAATAAAGGGAACTTCAAGTAGATTGACAAGCAAGTTGTCACTCCCAAGAAGAAGCCCAAAGCTGAACCAAAGCTCAAACCGAAAGTGCTTACATCGCAAAGGAAATGGTCACTGGAAGCGGAACTGCCCTAAATATTTGGTGGATAAGAAGGATGGCAAAGTGAAAAAGGGTATATTTGATATACATGTGTTTGATGTGTGCTTTACTAGTGTTTATAGCAACCCCTCGGTATTTGGTACTGGTTCAGTTGCTAAGAGTAGTAACTCGAAATG
The DNA here is from genome assembly GCA_021437245.1 of Aegilops speltoides. Taxonomy (NCBI): domain Eukaryota; kingdom Viridiplantae; phylum Streptophyta; class Magnoliopsida; order Poales; family Poaceae; genus Aegilops; species Aegilops speltoides. The sequence goes on from CM038144.1 coordinate 456,397,169, forward strand.
GGAGTTGCAGAATAAACAGACACTAGTTAAAGGTGAAGTGATGATGTGTGTTGAAAATAGTTTCAAGATTGATATGATCATCATCGCACACTCCCTATACTTTCGGGATTAGTGTTGAACCTAAATAAATGTTATTTGGTGTTTGCGTTGAGCATGAATATGATTTGATCGTGTTTATTGCAAAACGGTTATTCATTTAAGTAAGAGAATAAACTGTTGTTCTGTTTACATGAATAAAACCTTATATGGTTACACGCCCAATGAAAATGGTTCATTGGATCTCGATCGTAGTGATACACATATTCATAATATTGAAACCAAAAGATGCAAAGTTTATAATGATAGTGCAACTTATTTGTGGCATCGCCGCTTAGGTCATATTGGTGTAAAGCGCATGAAGAAACTCCATATTGATGGGATTTTGGAATCACTTGATTATGAATCACTTGATGCTTGCGAACCATGCCTCATGGGCAAGATGACTAAGACTCCGTTCTCCGGAACAGTGGAGCGAGCAACCGACTTATTGGAAATAATACATACCGATGTATGCGATCCAATGAGTGTTAAGGCTCATGGTGGGTATCGTTATTTTCGACCTTCAGGATGATTTGAGCAGATATGGGTATATCTACTTGATGAAACATAAGTCTGAAATAGTTGAAAGGTTCAAAGAATTTCAGAGTGAAGTGGAAAAATCATCGTGATAAGAAAATAAGATTTCTACGATCTGATCGCGGAGACAAATATTTGAGTTACGAGTTTGGTCTTCAATTAAAACAATGTGGAATAGTTTCACAAATTCATGCCACCTGGAACACCACATCATAATGGTGTGTCCAAACGTCATAACCGTACTTTATTGAATATAGTACAATCTATGATGTTTCTTACCGATTTACCAATATCGTTTTGGGATCATGCATTAGAGACAGCTGCATTCACGTTAAATAGGGCACCATCTAAATCTGTTGAGACGACACTATACGAACTGTGGTTTAGCAAGAAACCAAAGTTGTCGTTTCTTAAAGTTTGGGGCTGCGATGCTTATGTGAAAAAGTTTCATCCTGATAAGCTCAAACCCAAATCGGAGAAGTGCGTCTTCATAGAATACCCAAAGGAAACTGTTGGGTACACCTTCTATCACAGATCCTAAAGCAAGATTTTCGTTGCTAAGAATGGATCCTTTCTAGAGAAGGAGTTTCTCTCGAAAGAAGTGAGTGGGAGGAAAGTAGAACTTGATGAGGTAATAGTACCTTCTCCCTTACTTGAAAGTAGTTCGTCGCAGAAACCGGTTTCTGAGACATCTACACCAAGTAGTGAGGAAGTTGATGATGTTGATCATGAAACTTCAGATCAAGTTACTGCAGAACCTCGTAGATCAACCAGAGTAAGATCCGCACCAGAGTGGTACGGTAATCCTGTTTTGGAAATCATGCTACTAGATCATGATGAACCTACGAACTATGAAGAAGCGATGGTGAGCCCAGATTCCGCAAAATGGCTTGAGGCCATGAAATCTGAGATGGGATCCATGTATGAAAACAAAGTATGGACATTGGTTGACTTGCCCGAGGGTAGGCAAGCAATAGAAAACAAGTGGATCTTCAAGAAGAAGACTGACGCTGACGGTAATGTTACTGTCTACAAAGCTAGACTTGTCGAAAAAGGTTTTTGACAAAGTTCAAGATGTTGAATACAATGAGATTTTCTCACTCGTATCGATGCTTAAAAGTCTGTCCGAATCATGTTAGCAATTGCCGCATTTTATGAAATCTGGCAAATGGATAAACAAAACTGCATTCCTTAATGGAGTTATTGAAGAAGAGTTGTATGTGATGCAACCAAGAGGTTTTGTCGATCCTAAAGAAGCTAACAAAGTGTGCAAGCTCCAGCGATCCATCTATGGACTGGTGCAAGCATCTCGGAGTTGGAATATACGCTTTGATAAGTTGATCAAAGCATATAGTTTATACTGACTTGCGGAAGCCTGTATTTACTAGAAAGTGAGTGGGAGCACTACAACATTTCTGATAAGTATATGTGAATGACATATTGTAGATCGGAAATAATGTAGAATTATTCTGCAAAGCATAAAGGAGTGTTTAAGAGGAGTTTTTCAAAGAAAGACCTCGGTAAAGCTGCTTACATATTGAGCATCAAGATCTATAGAGATAGATCAAGACGCTTGATAAGTTTTTTCAATGAGTACATACCTTGACAAGATTTTGAAGTAGTTCAAAATGGAACAGTCAAAGAAAGAGTTCTTGCCTGTGTTACAAGGTGTGAAATTGAGTAAGACTCAAAACACGACCACGGCAGAAAGAGAATGAAAGTCATTCCCTATGCCTTGGCCATAGGTTCTATAAAGTATGCCATGCTGTGTACCAGATCTATTGTATACCCCGCACCGAGTTTGGCAAGGAGTACAATAGTGATCTAGGAGTAGATCATCGGACAGCGGTCAAAATTATCCTTAGTGGAATAAGGATATGTTTCTCGATTATGGAAGTGACAAAAGGTTCGTCAGTAAGGGTTACGCCGATGCAAGTTTTGACACCGATCCGGATGACTCTAAGTCTTAATCTGGATACACATTGAAAGTGGGAGCAATTAGCTAGAGTAGCTCCGCAAGAGCATTGTAGACATAGAATATTTGCAAAATACATACGGCTCTGAATATGATAGACCCGTTGACTAAGATTCTCTCACAAGCAAAACATGATCACACCTTAGTACTCTTTGGGTGTTAATCACATAGCGATGTGAACTAGATTACTAAATCTAGTAAACCCTTTGGGAGTTGGTCACATGGCGATGTGAACTATGGGTGTTAATCACATGATGATGTGAACTATCGATGTTAATCACATGGTGATGTGATCTAGATTATTGACTCTAGTGCAAGTGGGAGATGAAGGAAATATGCCCTAGAGGCAATAATAAAGTTATTATTTATTTCCTTATTTCATGATAAATGTTTATTATTCATGCTAGAATTGTATTAACCGGAAACATAATACATGTGTGAATACATAGACAAACATAGTGTCACTAGTATGCCTCTACTTGACTAGCTTGTTAATCAAAGATGGTTATGTTTCCTAACCATGAACAAGGAGTTGTTATTTGATTAACAAGGTCACATCATTAGTTGAATGATCTGATTGACATGACCCATTCCATTAGCTTAGCACACGATCATTTAGTATGTTGCTACTGCTTTTATCCATGACTTATACATGTTCCTATAACTATGAGATTATGCAACTCCGCTTACGGAGGAACACTTTGGTGCTACCAAACGTCACAACGAATCGGGTGATTATAAAGGAGTACTACAGTGTCTCCAAAGGCGATGTTGGGTTGGCGTATTTGAGATTAGGTTTTGTCACTCCGATTGTCGGAGAGGTATCTCTGGGCCCTCTCGGTAATGCACATCACTTAAGCCTTGCAAGCATTACAACTAATGAGTTAGTTGCGAGATGATGTATTACGGAACGAGTAAAGAGACTTGCGGTAACGAGATTGAACTAGGTATTGGATACCGACGATCGAATCTCGGGCAAGTAACATACCGATGACAAAGGAACAACGTATGTTGTTATGCGGTCTCGACCGATAAAGATATTCAGAGAATATGTAGGAACCAATATGGGCATCCAGGTCCCGCTATTGGTTATTGACCGAGAATAGTTCTAGGTCATGTCTACATTGTTCTCGAACCGTAGGGTCCGCACGCTTAAGGTTTCGATGGCGATGTTATTATGAGTTTATGTATTTTGATGTACCAAGAAGTTCGAGCCCCGGATGTGATCACGGACATGACGAGGAGTCTCGGAATGGTCGAGACATAAAGATTGATATATTGGATGGCTATATTCGACACCGGAAAGGTTCCGAAGTTTCGAGAGAAACCGGAGTGCCGGAGGGGTTACCGAACCCCGGGAAGTTATGGGCCTTAGTGGGCCAAGAGGGAGAGAGAGGGCCGCACCAGAGGTGGCGCGCCCCAGGGAGTCCGAATAGGACAAGGAGGGGGCGGCCCCTTCCCTCTCCCTCTCCCTCTCTTCCTTCCCCTTCTCCTTCCTAGTTGGACTAGGAAAGGGAGTCCTACTCAACTAGGAGGAGGACTCCCCCTCCTGGCGCGCCTATAGGGGCCGCCGGCCTCCCCCTCCTTTCTTTATATACGGGGGCAGGGGGGCACCCTAGGACACACAAGTATTGATCTACGGATCGTTCCTTAGCCGTGTGCGGTGCCCCCCTCCACCATATTCCACCTCGATCATATCGTCGCAAGCTTAGGCGAAGCCTGCGCCGTGAAACATCAAGATCGTCACCACGCCGTCGTCGACGTGGAACTCTCCTCGACACTCGGCTGGATCGGATACGAGGGACGCCATCGAGCTGTACGTGTGTCAAGAACTCGGGCGCGCGGAATAACGGCGCCGGATCGGTCGGATCGCGAGGAGAACGTCGACTACTTCCTCTCGTTGTGATCGCTTCGCTTCGGGTCTACGAGGGTACGTAGACAACACTCTCCCCTCTCGTTGCTATGCATCACCATGATCTTGCATGTGCGTAGGAAATTTTTTGAAATTACTACGTTCCCCAACAGTTTCGGGCCTCGAAACCAAAACCATCAATTAATCTTTACCTTGTTCCCATCACATTCGAAAGCCTGCTCACACCTACTAGTACGTACCAAACCTGAACGTGTTCCCATATCCAGGTATTAGTACTACTAGTGCTAGTACTTAGGTTATAAAAAGGGGAACTACCTAACTGAAAATTACTCTACCTTTCCTCCTCATAAGTGCTTCTTCTTCGTCCGTCGTTGCCATGGCCGGTGAGCAGAGCTCTAGGTCGAGAACTACTCATAACAAGGGAGCGGCAACCAAGGCTGCGGAAAAAAGAGGGCTCGCCACCACGCAGAGACCTCGAAAGATCTCTCACGGGCAGGCGATGGCTCCCAGGAGCGCCCTAGCCGAGGAGGCGAACATGCCGAGCCGGCGGAGCTGGAGTCGTTATCCCTCGACGGCATGCCCGATCAGCTCAATAAGCAGCTCAATAAGCAGAAGGAGTTCATCCAAGGCTTGACGGAGTTGCTGAAGGAGAGCATCGACGACATGCCCGTTGAGCTCTGATACGTCTCCAACGTATCTATAATTTATGAAGCATTCATGCTGTATTACTATGTGTTTTGAATGTTTATGGGCTTTATTTTACACATTTATATCATTTTTGGGACCAACCTACTAATCGGAGGCCCAGCCCATATTGCTATTTTATTGCCTGTTTCAGTATTTCGAAGAAAAGGAATATCAAACGGAGTCCAAACGGAATGAAACCTTCGGCAACGTGATTTTTTGGAAGAATATCATCCTGGAGACGTGGAGTTCAAGTCAGAAGATACTCGAAGACTCCACGAGATAGGAGGGGGCGCCCCCCTGTAGGGCGCGCCCCCTATCTCGTGGGCCCCTTGAGCACCTCCCGACCAACTACTTTCGCCTATATATGCCTACGTACCCTAAAACAATCAGAAATCAAGATAGATCGGGAGTTCCGCCGCCGCAAGCCTCTGTAGCCACCAAAAACCTCTCGGGAGCCCGTTCCGGCACCCTGCCGGAGGGGGAACCCATCACCGGTGGCCATCTTCATCATCCCGGCGCTCTCCATGACGAGGAGGGAGTAGTTCACCCTCGGGGCTGAGGGTATGTACCAGTAGCTATGTGTTGATCTCTCTCTCTCTCTCTCTCGTGTTCTCTCTCGTGTTCCCTCTATGGCACGATCTTGATGTATTGCAAGCTTTTCTATTATAGTTAGATCTTATGATGTTTCTCCCCCTCTACTCTCTTGTGATGAGTTGAGTTTCCCTCTTGAAGTTATCTTATTGGATTGAGTCTTTGATTTGAGAACACTTGATGTATGTCTTGCCGTGTTTATCTGTGGTGACAATGGGATATCACGTGCCTCTTGATGTATGTTTTGGTGACCAACTTGCGGGTTCCGCCCATGAACCTATGCATAGGGGTTGGCACACGTTTTCTTGACTCTCCGGTAGAAACTTTGGGGCACTCTTTGAAGTACTTTGTGTTGCTTGAATAGATGAATCTGAGATTGTGTGATGCTTATCGTATAATCATGCCCACGGATACTTGAGGTGACAATGGAGTATCTAGGTGACATTAGGGTTTTGGTTGATTTGTGTCCTAAGGTGTTATTCTAGCATGAACTCTTTAATAGATTGATCCGAAAAAATAACTTTGAGGTGGTTTCGTACCCTACCATAATCTCTTCGTTTGTTCTCCGCTATTAGTGGCTTTGGAGTGACTCTTTGTTGCATGTTGAGGGATTGTTATATGATCTATCTATGTTATTATTGTTGAGAGAACTTGCACTAGTGAAAGTATGAACCCTATGCCTTGTTTCAAATCATTGCAATACCGTTTACACTCACTTTTATCTTTAGTTACCTTCCTGTTTTTATTATTTCAGATTACAAAAACCTATATCTACTATCTATTTTGCACTTGTATCACCATCTCTTCGCTGAACTAGTGCACCTATACAATTTACCATTGTATTGGGTGTGTTGGGGACACAAGAGACTCTTTGTTATTTGGTTGCAGGGTTGTTTGAGAGAGACTATCTTCATCCTACGCCTCCTACGGATTGATAAACCTTAGGTCATCCACTTGAGGGAAATTTGCTACTGTCCTACAAACCTGTGCACTTGCAGGCCCAACGAAGAAGGTTGCATAGTAGACATCAAGCTCTTTTCTGGCGCCGTTGCCGGGGAGGCTAGGTAAAGGGCACTCACTCACACCCCGTCAACTAAGCACTTTTCTGGCGTCATTGCCGGGGAGGTGAGTGCTTGAAGGTATATCTTTAGATCTTGCAATCGAGTCTTTTTGTTTCTTGTTTTATCACTAGTTTAGTTTATAAAAGAAAACTACAAATAAATGGAGTTAAGTTTGTCTCATACGCTTCGTCTTTTTAATATCTTTCATGAGTATGATGGAAAGGAAAATTGTGCTCAAGTGCTAGAAGAAGAATGCATTAAAATGCTTGGTACTAAATCTTTGAATGATGAGCATGATTGCAATGTTGTTAGTATGGATTCCTTGAATATCCATGATGCTAATGATATGCAAAGCCACAAGCTTGGGGAAGCTATGTTTGATGAAGATGATATTTGTTGTCCCCCAAGTTTTGATATGCAAAGTTGTTATGATGATAGCATGCCTCCTACTTATGATGATTATATTGATGAGAGTGGGTTTGGAAGAGTGTCAACTTTAGGAAGTAGTCATCCCACTATTTTGGAGGATGTTGAATTTTATTGTGATGAATGTGAAAGTGGATTTGGAAGAGCGTCAACTTTATTTAGTGATTCCACTATCTTGGGAGAGGTTTCAATCGATTATGATGAGAACGAAGTTGCTTCTTATGATGATTATTGTGATGAAACTTATGCTATAAAAAGTAGTGATGATTATATTTACAAATCTTGTCATGATTATGATTACCCTTTTTCTGAACATTACTCTTTTAATGTGGAAACAATTTTTAGTGTTCAAGTCTCTTATGATACTCCCACTATTCTGGATGAGAAGAATTTTGCTTATGTGGAGAGTAGTAAATTTTCTATGCTTGTAGATCATGAAAATAATGCTTTAGGTGCTGGTTATATTGTTGAATTCATTCATGATGCTACTGAAAATTATTATGAGGGAGGAACATATGCTTGTAGGAATTGCAATAATGTCAAGTTTCCTCTCTATGTGCTTCAATCTTTGAACTTATGCTTGTTTTACCTTCCTATGCTAGTTGATTATTGTTCCCATAATTTGTTTGCTCACAAAATCCCAATGCATATAAAGTGGGTTAGACTTAAATGTGCTAGTCATATGCTTCATGATGCTCCCGCTATGTTCCAATTCTTATCTTTTATGTGAGCATCATTGTCATCATCATGCCTAACTAGAAAGGCATTAAAGAAAAGCGCTTGCTGGGAGACAACCCAATATTTACCCTTACTGTTTTTGTGTGTCCATATGATTATGCTACTGTAGTAATCATGTTTTATAGCTTTTGTCTCAATAAAGTGCCAAGTAAGACCTTTAGGATAGCTTACAGTGATAGTTGTGTTGATCCTGCTGAAAATCAGAAACTTTTGCACCCAGTAAATTAGTTTTGTTAATTCACAGAAACGTGCTTATGATCTTATTCTTTTTTCTCTGGATTGTTACACAAATTTCTTAGGATTTCCTAATTTGGTATGATTTTTGGAGTTCCAGAAGTATACGTTTGATACAGATTACTACAGACTGTTCTGTTTTTGACAGATTCTGTTTTCTATGTGCTGTTTGCTTATTTTGATGAATCTATGAGTAGTATCGGACGGTATGAACCATAGAGAAGTTGGAGTACATTAGATATTACACAAATATGAATTTAGAATGAGTTCATTACAGTACCTAAGTGGTGGTTTTATTTTCTTATACTAACAGAGCTTACGAGTTTTCTGTTGAGTTTTGTGTTGTGGAGTTTTCAAGTTTTGGGTAAAGATTCGATGGACTATGGAATAAGGAGTGGCAAGAGCCTAAGCTTGGGGATGCCCAAGGCACCCCAAGATTCTATTTGAGGATAGGAGTATTAAATACCCAGAAGGCATCCCCTCTTTCGACTTTGTTCATCGGTAACTTTATTTGGAGCTATATTTTTATTCACCACATGATATGTGTTTTGCTTGGAGCGTCATTTTATATTGTTATTATTTGCTTGCTGTTATTTATAATAATGTCTTGCATTTTTGGCTTCAATAAAAAATTCAAGGATAGCCTTTACCATGCTTATTTTGCTAGTATTCATGTTGTTGTTTGAAAACAGAAAGTTTACCGCTGTTGCAAAAATTCCCTAGAAAAGTCAGAGAATGGTATAATGTTGAATTTTTTTGCATATTGAGCTATGATAAATTTACTACAGCGGGAATTTTATTTCATAATTTTTGGAGTTAGGTAAGTATTGATACCCTTGCATTCTTTACAGACTATACTGTTTTGGCAGATTGCTGTTATGGTTGCATTGTTTGCATATGTTTGCTTGTTTAATGATTCTATTTGAGGATAGGAGTATTAAATATGCAGAGGCATTTAGTATGCAATGTTGAATAATAATTTTAGTGATTTGTTACATTAGAAAATGATAAGGTTTTGCATTGGTTTATACTAACCTATCTCACGAGTTCTTGTTGAGTTTGTTGTGGATGAAGCTTTTGATAAAAAGAGAAACCATGATATGAGAGGAATTAAGGAGACACAAAAGTTCAAGCTTGGGGATGCCCAAGGCACCCCAAGATAATATTTCAAGAAGTCTCAAGCATCTAAGCTTGGGGATGCCCCGTTAGTCATCCCACCTTTTTTCTTGAACAACTATCGGTTAGTTTCGGTTGAGCCTAAGTTTTTGCTTCTTCACATGAGTTGTGCTATCCTTGCAATGTCATTTTATTTTGTTTTGATTGCTGTTTGAATACAATACCAAGATCTGAAATTCTTAAATGAGAGGGAGTCTTCGCATAGTTGCATAATTATTTAGCTACTCATTGATCTTCACTTATATCTTTTTGGAGTAGTTTGTCATTTACTCGTGTGCTTCACTTTTATCCTATGAGTAAATTGTTGAATGAGTTGGTTGTCATAAATCTGAAATTATATATGTCTCATTTGCTTATCCCATGGGGAGTAATGACTTCACGTCTAAGAAGTAGAGGTTGTAAATTTATTGGAGGTTAGCAAGCATTGTATTGGTCATTTGAACAATTTCATGAAAGAATATTGAAGGAAGAGAGATTTCATATATAAATATACTATTATAGACATCTTTTATAGTTGGGAGCACTCATTAAGTATGACATGCTAAAGAGTTGATGTTGGACAAGGAAGACAACGTAATGATTTATGTTTTCCGACATCCCAGTTAAAGTATATTGTCATGGATCATTCAAACATGTTGAGCTTGCCTTTCCCCCTCATGCTAGCCAAAATCCCTTGCACCAAGTAGAGATACTACTTGTGCTTGCAAATATCCTTAAACCCAGTTTTGCCATGAGAGTCCACCATACCTACCTATGGATTGAGTAAGATCCTTCAAGTAAGTTGTCATCGGTGCAAGCAATAAAAATTGCTCTCTAAATATGCATGACTTATTAGTGCGGATAAAATAAGCTTTGTACGAACTTGTTATGGAAGCAATAAAAGCGACAGACTGCATAATAAAGGTCCATATACAAGGGGCAATATAAAGTGACGTTCTTTCGCATGAAGATTTTGTGTATCCAACCCTAAAAGCGCATGAGAACCTCTGCTTCCCTCTGCGAAGGGCCTATCTTTTACTTTATGTCTTTTACTTTATGCAAGAGTCAAGGTGATCTTCACCTTTCCCTTTTTCATTTTATCCTTTGGCAAGCACTTTGTGTTGGGGTGATCCTGATATATATATCCAATTGGATGTAAGTTAGCATGAACTATTATTGTTGACATCACCCAGAGGTGAATACGTTTGGAGGCAACATTATAAGCCCCAATCTTTCTCTGTATCTGATTAAAACTTCATAACCATTAGTATTGCGTGAGTGTTAGCAATTGTAGAAGACTATATGATAGTTGAGTATGTGGAGTTTGATATTCCTGAAAATAAGATGGATTGCAATTGTTCGAATGACTGAGAATGAAGTTTGCTAGTTTTCAAGAAAGTTTATGGTCTATGCTTTGACATTTGAATTGCTTGTTACTTTATCGTGAGAAGTTTTATGAGATGAACTACTGTTATGACATATTATCATGCTAGAAAAGGTGATTGAAATTATCATTGATCAAACTTGTGCACCTTCTAGCATTCACACTTCATAAATTTTTTCTTTATCATTTACCTACTCGAGGACAAGTAGGAATTAAGCTTGGGGATGCTGATACGTCTCCAACGTATCTATAATTTATGAAGCATTCATGCTATATTACTATGTGTTTTGAATGTTTATGGGCTTTATTTTACACATTTATATCATTTTTGGGACTAACCTACTAACCGGAGGCCCAACCCATATTGCTGTTTTATTGCCTGTTTCAGTATTTCGAAGAAAAGGAATATCAAACGGAGTCCAAATGGAATGAAACCTTCGGCAACGTGATTTTTTGGAAGAATATAATCCTGGAGATGTGGAGTTCAAGCCAGAAGATACTTGAGGACTCCACGAGATAGGAGGCCCCCCTGTAGGGCGCGCCCCTTGTCTTGTGGGCCCCTCGCGCACCTCCCGTCGTTGTCAAAACCAGCGGATCTCGGGTAGGGGGTCCCGAACTATGCGTCTAGGCGGATGGTAACAGGAGACAAGGGACACGATGTTTTTACCCAGGTTCGGGCCCTCTCGATGGAGGTAAAACCCTACTCCTGCTTGATTAATATTGATGATATGGGTAGTACAAGAGTAGATCTACCACGAGATCAGAGAGGCTAAACCCTAGAAGCTAGCCTATGGTATGATTGTTGTTCGTCCTACGGACTAAAACCCTCCGGTTTATATAGGCACCGAAGAGGGTTAGGGTTACACAGAGTCGGTTACAATGGTAGGAGATCTACATATCCATATCGCCAAGCTTGCCTTCCACGCCAAGGAAAGTCCCATCCGGACATGGGACAAAGTCTTCAATCTTGTATCTTCATAGTCCAGGAGTCCGGCCAAAGGTGATAGTTCGGCTATCCGGACACCCCCTAATCCAGGACTCCCTCAATAGCCCCTGAACCAGGCTTCAATGACGACGAGTCCAGTGCGCATATTGTCTTCGGCATTGCAAGGCGGGTTCCTCCTCCGAATACTTCATAGAAGATTTTGAACACAAGGATAGTGTCCGGCTCTGCAAAATAAGTTCTACATACTACCGTAGAGAGAATGATATTTACACAAATTCAATCTACTGACGTATTCTATGGCGTGACATCACACCACAGCCGAGCCTTTATTCAAATCGTTTTTTACTGTCCCACCTTAGCACGTTTTCGGGGAGGCTTTTGAGCCAATGCCGGGCTGGCCCTTTGAGCTTGAGGGGTAAGTATTTTATGGCGTGGAGGTCATCTCCTCTAGCCATGTGTATGTGGAGGATGTAATCCTCGATCCAGACTCCAGGGTCCGTTGTTCCGTCGTATGCCTCTATGTTTACGGGCTTGAATCCCGCTGGAAATTCATAATCCAGAACCTCATCGGTGAAACATAGGGGGGGTGTGGCACCCTTATATTTAGGTGTACTGTAATATTTGGATACTTGATGTGTTGCGTTGCTTGCTAGAGCTGGCTTTCTTGGCCCGTACATAGATCTAACTGGGCCATCTTTTTGATGTGAATCCGTGTGCGGACCGCGTGCCGGCTTGTGTGCGGCGCCGTTTGCCGCTCTATGTTTGCCATGGGGTCGTCTATCCAACCGGGTGGTCTCCTTGCTTTTTGATTGTGGGGGCTCTACGGCCTCCTCATTAAATTCGGACAGTAGTTTTCGCTTCGGGTAGCTCTTTTTTCGGCGACTATCACTGTATTTGTCTGTGGTGTTGAGTACTTTGCTCCATCTGATTCTGAGCGCATCTTCCGCTGTCTTGAGCTTCCGCTTCTGCTTTTTCAGGCTACGCGCAATGGCGACGAGCCTTTTGTGGAGGTTCTTCTGCTCCAGCAACTTGTTTGGCGTGAGATCGTCCGGACTGTTATCTTCGCCGAGGACGGGTTGTTTATCCGGATTGTCCTGTTCGGACGGTTGCTCGATAGCATGTTTGTCATCCACCGGTTCGCCCTGCTCTATGGCTGGGCCTGTATGGCTACTGTCTTTGTCGAGGCGGGACTTTGAGCGGCGCTTACGTCACCGTTTTGACTGCATTTCGAGGGAATGATCCATCATGGCGTCCCGTTGTTCCTCGTTGTCGCTTCCTTTAGGTGTGTCCACCATGTATACGTCGTGAGATGAGGTGGCTGTCCAGTGCCCTATAGGTGCTGGTTCATGTTTGTCTCCTACATCGTCGTCCATACCGTCGATGTCTTCGGAGTCGAAGGCGAGCACGTCGTTTAAACTTTCGACAGTGGCTACGAAGTGGGTGGTGGGTGGTAGTCAAATTTCTTTGTCGTCCGCATCCCAACCTTGCTGACCATAGTCCGACCAGGGCTCCCCTGATAAAGAGAGAGACTTTTGTGAATTCAGGATGTCGCCAAAGGGCGAGTGCTGAAAGATGTCCGCGGTAGTGAACTCCATGACCGGCGCCCAATCGGATTCGATTGGCACGGGCGCGGAAGGTTCGTAGTCCGGAGAGGAGTCCGGCACCTTGGAGTCACGAGCTTCGCAAAGGACAGGGTTGGTGTTCGGCTCAATCGCCGTAGAGATAGCAGCCCCCGAGGCGGTGTCCACCCACCCATCCTCGATTGGCATAGTCGGCTCCGAGCTAAGGGTCGGAGCGGATACTTGTGCGGCCTCCAGGGCACTGTTCGGTGGCAGAGCTAGATCATGCCCATCGTGACAGTGCGGCTGAAAGGACCACGATGTCGCCTAGAGGGGGGGGGGTGAATAGGCGTTTTAAAATCTTTTACGGATTTGTCTATATCCTAATGCGGAAATAAACTAAGCGGATACTTTTCAAGCACAAATCCTAAATATACTAGGCTCACTAAGTGCACCAACAACTTAGATAAAACAAGATGAGAACAACGAGGATATGAGTAAGCACAAGTAAGTCACACAAACTTACTCAATGTATATCACGAGGTATGGAAATGAATAATACACACAACCACAAGTAAGCAATACAAGCTTACACAAATTGTATCACAATATATGGAATTGAATGATACAAGCAAACTCAAGTAAGTTACACAAACTTACTTGAGCAATATCACAATATATGGAAGTTTATAACACAAGTTAGCAATTCACACTAATCACAATGTATATCAATAGTAGCAAGTATGAATTGCGGAATATGAAGTGTAGGCCTAAATAATCTCTACAAGGAAATGTCCAACACAATATAATCAACCACCACAATATAATGAGGACAACAAGATATAGTGAATGCACGGTCAAATGACCAAAGTAAACCACAAGTAAGGAGTTAGGGTTAGGGATAACCAAAGTCACGGAGACGAGGATGTATCCCGATGTTCACTTCCTTGGAGGGAAGCTAGTCACCGTTAGAGAGGTGGATGTTACCACGAAGGCACACCAACGCCACGAAGGCTCACCCTATTCTCCTTGAGATATCACCACGAAGGCGATTCTCAACCACTAGTGGTAGACCTTGAGGCGGCCTCCAAACCTTCACAAACTTTCCGAGGGACAAATCACAAGTTGATTCCTCACCGGAGCACTCCTACCGCCTAGGAGTCTCCAACCTCCAAGAGTAACAAGAACAAACGGGAAATGCTCAAGACTTGCTCAAATCACGAATTCCTTTGGTCAAGAGAGGGAGAGGGAGTGGATCTATCACTATTGGAAAATCTCTCAAGAACTCTCACGAATCTCTCCGGGATCTAAGATTTGGTGTAGGAGAAGTGAGAGGGAGCCTTTTTGTGTTCTAGGGTTCATATGAATGTGTTGCTCAACCTTCTCCCGGGGTGGAAGAAGGTTATATATAGTGGTAGTCAAATATGGACGTTGGAGTGTAAGTGGCTGTGTCGGGCCGGACATCCGGGCCTAGGGCTGGACATCCGGACGCTGTGAAGTGTGCACACAAGTACGCAGAAAAACAGGTTACACGGCCCGGACATCTGGCCGAAGCCCGGACATCTGGCCAAACTTGGGGCCCCGGACATCTGGGCAAGTGCCGGACATCCGGCGGGCACAGCCAACATTTGAAAATAGGTTCTGGAATTTGCGGGCCGGATTTCCGGGAGGATCCCGGACATCCGGGGCGACCCGGAAGCCCGGACATCCGGCCAAGTCCCGGATGTCCGGCCATAAAAAAAACAGCAGGAACCCCAAAACTGAAACATGCATAACTTTTACATCCGGACACCAATTTTGATGATCTTGGGCTCGTTTTGAAGCTATGGAAAAACTCCAGGTCCTCACATATAGAACCACCCAAGATAAGCCATAATGGAGGGTGCAAAGCATGCAATGGTTAGACATATACTTTGGGGAACCTAGTTGGCTTTGGATTTTCTTTGGTAGATGTATAGGCATATTGTATTTGTATTGGATAGGAGTGAAATATGCCTATGTTGGAATATGATGTGAGGAAGTAGAAATAGAAGATGTTGACTTGAGCAAATCTAGCACTAAACCCTTTGATCCCCTCTTAATAGTGCGGGATCCCTATAACTCAAGAAACATAAAAGAGCTATACTACATAGCTATCGAGAACCATTCTTGAGTGTATATTTTTCTTCGGTGGTCATCTCTCCACAACACTAACGCCAAAGGAACTAATACCTTTGACTCAAGCCTTTCACTCGAGCTTGATGTTGATGTTTCTTCTTGGCTCAAGTTGAAGGCAAGACATTGGTGAAGTCTTGAAGTAGCTTCCCCATACACAATATGGGAGGCTTTGCTTTGCATTCATCTTCACTTGTACATCATCATTAATTACTTGATGACATCCTTTGATGAGCACCAAGCTCATGAGAATTACCTTTGACTAGAGCCTTTCACTTGAGCTTTATATTGATGTTTCTTCATGGCTCAAGCTGAAGGCAAGACATTGGAGAAGTCTTCAAGTAGCTCCCCCATACACAATGTGGGAAGCTTTGCTTTGCATTCATCTTCACTTGTACATCATCATTAATTACTTGATGACATCCTTTGATGAGCACCAAGCTCATGAGAATTACCTAACCCACATAACATAGACAACACATAGTATGGGTTAATACACAAAGCGCAATTGATAAATTCTTACCATGCCACAAGATCTCATGTGGCACATGATATGCGTTGTGTGTTGACCATCTTAGAGGTCAGTCTTTGATCTTCATCTTGGTCAACATTTATCTTTGCTCCATGATTAATATTGATGTCTTGAAGGCCCTATTGATATCTTCACTATGCTTCATTTCTTCAAGACATAATAACCAATATCTTAATTCACCATGACCATATCAATTTTCTCCTTGAATACCATATTGGTCATCATTTGCTCATTCTCATGCTCCAACATAGTATCTTGAGAGGCACAATGAATTCTTCACTTGAATTACTTGCTTCATGACATACTAATCCATGACTCAACATATGAGCTCATAATGATCCTATCTTCAAGCATATGTAGAATTCTTCTCTTTAATCATTCTCTCAAGATCTTGATCCATCATGGTTCAACCCATAAGCCTTGATGCATGCACAACAATATGTATATGGCATTCATTTCAAATCCATTCTATCTCCTTCTTGCATCACCATGGAATAAACATCCTTCAGTTCATCCAATATTCTTCATGCATTGGAAATGGAACTTTCCTTCAAATGTATAACTTAATGCAAACATTAGTCCATTAGGATTGTCATTAATTACCAGAATCACACATGGGGACTACATGTACTTTCAATCTCCCCCATTTTGGTAATTGATGACAATCTCAACAAGAGGGTTTATATAATGAATTTTAACCCAAGTATGCAATTTACCCGAGGATAAATTGTATACTTGGGATAGTTTTGATAGTATCAAGTGTCACAAAGATACTTGAGTTTATCACACACGGTGTACTAACATCAAAACACTACACAAGTATTTGATGTTAGTAGAACCACAATATATAGAGCAAGCTCCCCCATAATATATGCATGTGTGAATGAACTTTGAATTCCCTTGCATATATTGTTTGTCATGCACTAGGTGGAGTTTTCTCTATATATTCATTCATGTAACAAACATATATAACCAGGGTAGATAAGCATGAATGAACAACAAGCACTTAAAATACTTATCTTAAACCCTCTAAACTTCTCCCCCATTGGCAACAAATGCCAAAATGGGAAAAATATAGAAGCCAATATATTATGAGTTCCTCCTTAATGTAAAAGCGTATTACAAGATGTGAGTGAAAATATAATGCACATATTCAATGAGGAAAATTTGAGGAGCTCGGGATCTATAGAATGCACCAAGATATTATGATACGAAAATAAGCATTCTATATGTGAAAAAAAACTTTTCAAAAAGATCCAAAGAACATATTTGTGGACAATATATAATATGAATAACCAATTTGATCATCATCATGAAAATGTGTCCAAAATACATTCAAAACACACGAGTGCGCAAGATTATATGCACAACATACAAGCACTCAAGCCACAACCTCTTATCAAAACCACCATAAGAATAAAAGGAAACAACAAAGTAGCCGGCAAGGAATAAATGATATCAAGAAAGGATATGAACTTTCACATGTATAAAATTTCTAAGAGGCCAATAATAAACATGATATGTATCCAAAAAGAAACCCGTATACACAAAAAAATTGTAATTGATAAGAACATGATATCCACAGGTGAATCCACTATTATATAACTTTGAGCCTAGCATAAGAGCAAGGTACATGGCACAAAGCTCATGGCACAAAGCTCATGGCACAAATTGATCTCATTTGCATAACACAAAGTGAAGCAAGCAATCAAAAGATTCGACGAGCCAAAAGTATAAAAGAATATTACGATTTGGGTAAAGGAGTGTTCTAGGGAAAATAGAGAAGCTCCCCATGATTTGTGCACAATTTAGTTTTTTTGGATACAAGTGCACAAAATAGGATCATCACTCCCCCAAAATCAATAGGAACAGACAACAATTGCAAGCAAACATACATAGGAAAAGAAGCCTAGCATTTGCAACAAACATATGGTTGAGCAACATGTTCATGAGGCAACCTAAGAATAGGCACAGCCAAAATGATGTGTGTGAGTCATGTCAAAGCACTTGAGAAGACTAGTATAAGGATGAGAATTAAGCATCAACATAGCCTTGAGTAAATGAGATACAAGGTGCAAGACATGTCCTTCTCACAAACACGAAGTTAAGAAGGTCACACACACATCAAGCAAATGGGTTCACAAGCTCACTAATATCAAACTAAAAATCAAAGCTTGTGACAACCCATGATGAAGATAGGAAATAATAGGCTTGTCAAGACAAGCATGAGGACAACAATCTTCACCAAACATGAGTGCACTAAGATGCAAAGAGGTAAGACATGCACTCATTCAACAAATGCTTCCATGGAGCCACCAAAAAGATATAAAAAGTGAATGAAATGGTGGACATGAAAGAATAGTGATATCAACTAGAGATGTAACTTCTCTCACGTGTATAAGATACTAGGTAGATGATATCCACAAAGAAGGATGTACACATAAAATAGTTACAAAAGTAAGGAATAAGATATCCAAACAGGAGTCATAAAATATACCAATGAGATCTTTGCTTGAAAGCATAGCACATGGCTTAATATAATCTTATTGTATATTAATGAACTCCAAACACACAACCATCAAAGACATCACAACTAGCAACAAGAGATCATTGTTGGGATGCTTTGAGAAAGGAAACAAGTATCACAGGAACGAGTCCAGAAATTCATGCCATGATGCAACCTACACAAGGTTGACCTCATTTCTATATATATGCATGAAGTAAATACTCGTTACCGAGATATCATTCATATGAAGTTGTAGATCAATAAAATGTCCAAGCTTGGCTCTAATTTCCTCATAGTGCCACCACCTTCATGAATAAGCCAAGCACCCAGTGCTTCTCAAATGTACCTAAAATATTTAAGTACAATATGGTCCCCACTTATTGGGTCCGAAGTAGTTAGCATAACTACAACACATATGGTAAAACCACTTAAATATGTGCCTATTGATATGAATTTGAATTTCATGCACATCATAGCTATTAAGAATTTGATGGATTTACCATATATTATTGGATCAAATAAGGCAAACAAGGCATGTGAATTTACACATAGTAAATATGCATGCACAAGCCTACCAAAATCCAGGGAGATACAAATTGGACAAATGACCACATAACCGTTAATACTTCCAATAACATCACTAGTCATTCATGTTGTTCAAAATGAATCAAAGTTACAAATCAACATATGATAGCACACAAAGTTCAACATATGAACCAAGAAAAAAACAATGAGCATATAAGATATGCATTGCACACATACTCATAGGAATATCTCACTCAAGTAGATATAGGACACTATAATCAATGAGATAACAAACTCTCATATAGAGTAATAAGATGAATTCGAACAAAATGGTATTTCGGGTTATCATTCGGTGTAGAAACCAAATAAGTACATGATCATCTATACTAACACAAGCATAACATGAAAGTTTAGAAATAACCACAATGCTTGGATAGCACAATATTAACATTACAACTAGATAGATCATCATGTAAAGCAATAATTGGAATAGCTTTAATCAAATGATTTTCCAAATATGATTTTAAAGATAACCATGGGCAAAACCGCACATGAATGCCATACATAAACAAGACATTGCATGCCACGGAGATATAAGATAATCTCAAATATAAATTCTAAGTGGCATCCCTCAATTGTTCATATTAACAAGGATTGTGATATGCACAAAGCATATCACTCCCCCATAATATGATGATCCATGTATTATCCACAAGAAGCAAATGAAACCCAACTAAGGATAATTAATGGATGAGAATTCGAGTTTCAAATGAGCTTTACATACCACATAGTAACTAGATAATATTTCACTAACAATACTAGGTGGTATCCCACATACATGCACCTTTAAGGTTTGTGATATCCGTAAAACATAGCACTCCCCCATAATGTGATGATCCAGCCAAGGAAGATTCAACTAATGAAGCAATAAAGGCTTGAAACCACACACGCACATATATATGAAGTGCATTGTGACCTACACATGCTAGATAACACAAATCAAGCATACTAGGAAGCACAACTATAAAAGCACATGCTAGATACAAAACCTAAACATGCAAGGGACACAGTAACTTTGAATGTAAACAATGCAAGTACAAGTTACCGCAAAGAGGAGCATTGGATTGATAGATATGATGATAATCCACTTGACTTGGCATTAACCATAACATATGGTGAAAATAGTTTTTCTTCATGAAGTAGCCAAGTCTCCAATGCCCTCCACACACCTATTGATCAAGTTTGAGCCTGATGGTCCCCAACCAAGTTGGGTCCTAAGAAGTTAGTAACAATAGGCTTGGCAACCCAAATGGTCTTGTCCACTTTCAAACTTCTCTGGGAACCCACAAACTTGGCAAACACATTGCCAACAATACCCTTCTTTAGCGAATAATGATTATTGACTATAGGAGGCTTAGATATGTTACCATTGGGACAAGATGAAGCTATGTGTCCCTTCTCACGGCAAATATAGCAACATGTGCTCCCCTTTCTCTTCTTCTTTACCTTTTCAACTTGGAGAGCATTATCTTGGTTAGGCATGGGAAGAGGCCTTTCATTATCTTGATATTGATCTTGAGGCCACTTCCCTTGATGCTTCACACTCGAAGCCTTCTTCTTCAATGGACAAGATCTCACATGGTGTCCAACATTCTTGCACTTGAAGCAAATAATGTTGGCCGAATTCTTGACTTGATCTCGTCCCTTCTTCTTGTTCTTGGACTTCTTGTTGGAGATGTAATCAAGTCCAATTTTGTCTTGAGGGTCCTTTTGCACACTCAAGATATTATCACAATATTTTTCCAAGTCTTTCTTCAAACTGGTGACTTGGGCCTTGAGCTCTTTATTTTCCTCTACAAGGTTAGTATTAACAAAAGAACTAGAGGAAGTAGAAACTTCATTGTTAGAGCAACAAGGCATGGTGACCAATTCATCACAAGATGTACCAATGTCATGTAGAGAGGAATTGCAAGGACTAGCACATGGCAATAAGGCATTTCGAGTAGAAGATGTGCTAATATCCACATGAGACTCACACGATTTTACCTTGGTCCAAATAGCCTCATGAGCTAACTTTAGCCCATCATGAGAGATTATAAGATCCTCATGAGTGCCCGAGAGCTTTTCATAACTTTCTTCCAATTTCCCATAGTTGCTAGTTAGAAAATCAAGTTAAGTCCTTAGGTCAACATTTTCTTTTAGTATCAATGCTTCACACAAGATAGAGTTAGTAGCACAAGCATCATTATCAATATGAGAGGAGCATGTAGAAGCTAGAGACTCCGCATGAGTAGCTTGAAGTTCCTCATGAGACTTAGAGAGTTTGATGAGCTCTCCTTTGACCTTCTTGTAGTCAAGGTCAAGGGGCTCAAAATCCTCTTTAAGTTTACAATGCGTAACTTCAATCTCTTCTTTTAAAGAGCTCAAGTCACTAAGACATTGATGAGCCATAGCAAGTTCATGTTCAAGTTGTTCACTTTTTGCTTGCTCGTAAAGAAATAAGTCATTACATTTTTGAAAGCAAGCAAGAACATCTTGGAACCTTTTATAAGTGTTATTTTTAGCTCTACAAAGAGTTTTCCCAATCTCATAGAGATTTTGAGTCAAGACTTCATCATCTTCCTCATTACAACTATCATCATTGTCACTAAGAGAAGATGATACCTCGTCATTACCTCTTGCCATGAGGCACATGTGAACACAAGGGGTTGATGATGATTCTTTTGGAGAAGAGGGTTCTTCATCAACCAAGCATGCCTCATTTTTCTTGATTTCCTCTACATGGTTAGTTTCACAAATAGAACTAGAGGGAATCACGATATTTCTATCATGGCAACATGGGAGATCAATCATATCATCACAAATGAGCTTAACACTATCATTACAGGATATTTCTTCACTCACCATGTCATTACCTTGTGGTATGCCACATGTTGGTGAGGTGAAATATGTTGGGATATGCAAGTAATCGGAGGTGGAAGCAATAGAGAGCTCTTCATGATTTAAAAATGTGGAGAACTCCTCCATTAACTCCCCAAAAAGAATATTGTCTTCATGAAGATTGGACCCACCATATATATCTTCAATTTTGATCCAAGCATCATGAGCCAACGAACAAGACGAGATTGACTTGAACACCTCGAAGGTTATAGCTTGGTGAATGAAACTTAAAGCTTCATGTAGGATCGAAAGTATGTCTAGAGGGGGGGTGATTAGACTACTTGACAATATAAAAATTCAGCCTTTTGATAAAGACAAGTTTTTGGCAGATTCACGATAATGATCAAGTCAAGTATCACCCTACACATGCAATTCTAGAGTATAGGCAGCGGAAAGTAAATTGCACATGTAGTAAAGAGAGGTGGAGAAGATCAAACGCAATTTGGAGACACGGAGATTTTTCTCGTGGTTCCGATAGGTGGTGCTATCGTCAATCCACGTTGATGGAGACTTCAACCCACGGAGGGTAACGGCCATGAGAGTCCACGGAGGGCTCCACCCACGAAGGGTCCACGAAGAAGCAACCTTGTCTATGCCATCATGGCCTACGCCCACGGAGGGCTAGCCTTACTCGGGGTAGATCTTCACGAAGTAGGCGATCTCCTTGCCCTTACAAACTTCTTGGTTCAACTCCACATCTCGACGGAGGCTCCCAAGCGACACCTAACCAATCTAGGAGGCACCACCCTCCAAAAGGTAATAGATGGTGTTGATGATGATGAACTCCTTGCTCTTGTGCTTCAAATGATAATCTCCCCAACACTCAACTCTCCTCACTGATTTGGCTGTGGTGGAAGAAAGGATTGAGTGGAAAGCAACTTGGGAAGGCTAGAGATCAAGTTTCATATGGTGGGAGTGGAGCAACTTGATCTCAACACAAGGGTAGGTAGTTTTCTTCTCGAAATGTAAGGTAGGAGTGGTAGTTCTTTCGATGGCTCTCTCCACGAATGAAGAGGGGTGGAGGGTATTTATAGCCTCCACACAAAATCCAACCGTTACACACATTTGACCAATCTCGGTGGGACCGAAGTTGACAACTCGGTGAGACCGAAAGTTCAAATCATGTGAACGTTGGGATTTTCGGTGGGACCGAAAATACAATCTCGGTTAGTCCGATTCTTCCAAAGACAAGAGCTTGCCAATCTCCGTGGGACCGACTTCATCATCTCGGTGACACCGATTTGATGACGAAGGTTCTGAAGCTTGGCAACTCAAGTTTCGTGAGACCGAGTTCTGAATCGGAAAATCCGAAATTTCTAGGGTTTGGCTTTGTGGCTGAGGTGGTTCATCTCGGTGTGACTGGGTTTGGAAAATCGGTGGGACCGAGATTACTTATGAGTGTATAAAGTAGTGAGAGTTGCTGATAGTTTAGGAGATGTATCACTAAGCACTTTGAGCAACCAGATCATTATCATAACCTCATCCCCTTTTAATAGTATTGGCTTTCCTATGGACTCAATGTGATCTTGGATCACTAGACCAAAAATGGAGTCTTGAGCTTTTGCCAATGCTTGCCTTAGCATTTTGAGGGGTCCACTTCTACAGTCCTTGCCATACCCATATCACTGAACTTTCTGAAATGATTCTCAAGAAACTATTAGTTCAATGATATATATGTTGTTATTAATTACCAAAACCACCCGGGGATTAGTTGCACTTTCACTTCACAATCAAGATGCATATCATCAAGTGATGGAGATTGTCCATCCTTTAGATTTGAAATCCCTACAACCACAATCCGCAAAGCATTTGGACCCATGGCCCGAAAGTGACAAAGCATGCGTAATCTCCACATAACGTAATTTGTGCCATTAAAACAAAATGTGTCATCGTGCACTAGTTCACTAGTCGACATCGTTACTCTCTAGGCGGTTAAGCCTAATAAGGAGAGACATTGCTCTGATACCAATTGAAAGGACCACGATGTCGCCTAGAGGGGGGGGGTGAATAGGCGTTTTAAAATCTTTTACGGATTTGGCTATATACTAATGCGGAAATAAACTAAGCGGATACTTTTCAAGCACAAATCCTAAATATACTAGGCTCACTAAGTGCACCAACAACTTAGCATAAA
This sequence comes from Aegilops speltoides, assembly GCA_021437245.1. Taxonomy (NCBI): domain Eukaryota; kingdom Viridiplantae; phylum Streptophyta; class Magnoliopsida; order Poales; family Poaceae; genus Aegilops; species Aegilops speltoides. The sequence goes on from CM038144.1 coordinate 456,421,204, forward strand.
ACAAGATGAGAACAACGAGGATATGAGTAAGCACAAGTAAGTCACACAAACTTACTCAATGTATATCACGAGGTATGGAAATGAATAATAGACACAACCACAAGTAAGCAATACAAGCTTACACAAATTGTATCACAATATATGGAATTGAATGATACAAGCAAACTCAAGTAAGTTACACAAACTTACTTGAGCAATATCACAATATATGGAAGTTTATAACACAAGTTAGCAATTCACACTAATCACAATGTATATCAATAGTAGCAAGTATGAATTGCGGAATATGAAGTGTAGGCCTAAATAATCTCTACAAGGAAATGTCCAACACAATATAATCAACCACCACAATATAATGAGGACAACAAGATATAGTGAATGCACGGTCAAATGACCAAAGTAAACCACAAGTAAGGAGTTAGGGTTAGGGATAACCAAAGTCACGGAGACGAGGATGTATCCCGCTGTTCACTTCCTTGGAGGGAAGCTAGTCACCGTTAGAGAGGTGGATGTTACCACGAAGGCACACAAACGCCACGAAGGCTCACCCTATTCTCCTTGAGATATCATCACGAAGGCGATTCTCAACCACTAGTGGTAGACCTTGAGGCGGCCTCCATGAAGGAAATATGCCCTAGAGGCAATAATAAAGTTATTATTTATTTCCTTATTTCATGATAAATGTTTATCATTCATGCTAGAATTGTATTAACCGGAAACATGATACATGTGTGAATGAATAAACAAACAACATGTCACTAGTATGCCTCTACAAGACTAGCTTGTTAATCAAAGATGGTTATGTTTCCTGACCATGAACAAAGAGTTGTTATTTGATTAACAAGGTCACATCATTAGTAGAATGATCTGATTGACATGACCCATTCCATTAGCTTAGCACACGATCGCTTAGTATGTTGCTACCGCTTTTATCCATGACATATACATGTTCCTGTAACTATGAGATTATGCAACTCCGTTTACGGAGGAACACTTTGGTGCTACCAAACGTCACAACGAATCGGGTGATTATAAAGGAGTACTACAGTGTCTCCAAAGGCGATGTTGAGTTGGCGATTTCGAGATTAGGTTTTGTCACTCCGATTGTCGGAGAGGTATCTCTGGGCCCTCTCGGTAATGCACATCACTGAAGCCTTGCAAGCACTACAACTAATGAGTTAGTTGTGAGATGATGTATTACGGAACGAGTAAAGAGACTTGCCGGTAACGAGATTGAACTAGGTATTGGATACCGACGATCGAATCTCGGGCAAGTAACATACCGATGACAAAGGGAACAACGTATGTTGTTATGCGGTCTGACCGATAAAGATCTTCGAAGAATATGTAGGAACCAATATGGGCATCCAGGTCCCGCTATTGGTTATTGACCGAGAATAGTTCTAGGTCATGTCTACATTGTTCTCGAACCGTAGGGTCCGCACGCTTAAGGTTTCGATGACAGTTATTATGAGTTTATGTATTTTGATGTACCGAAGAAGTTCGGAGTCCCGGATGTGATCACGGACATGACAAGGAGTCTCGAAATGGTTGAGACATAAAGATTGATATATTGGAAGCCTATATTTGGAGTTCGAATGGTTCCGGTGAAAACAGAATTTATCGAGTACCGGAGGTTACCGAACCCCGGAAGTAAATGGGCCATAGTGGGCCTTGGTGGAAAGGAGAAAGGGCCAGCCACAGGCAGCGCCTCCCCTTCCCCTAGTCCTACTAGGACTAGGAAAGGTGGGCCCCCTCTCTCTCTTTCCCCTCCGGTGAATCCTATTCCAACTAGGATTGAGGGGAATCCTACTCCCGAGGAGTAGGACTCCTGGCGCCCTCCCTGGCCGGCCGCCCCTCCCCTGCTCCTTTATATACGGGGCAGGGGGCACCCTAGGACACACAAGTTGATCTACGGATCGTTCCTTAGCCGTGTGCGGTGCCCCCCTCCACCATATTCCACCTCGATCATACCGTCGCGAAGCTTAGGCGAAGCCTGCGCCGTGAAACATCAAGATCGCCACCACGCCGTCGTCTTGACGAAACTCTCCCTCGACACTCGGCTGGATCGAGTACGAGGGACGCCATCGAGCTGTCGTGTGTCAAGAACTCGGGCGCCGGAGTAACGGCGCTGGATCGGTCGGATCGCGAGGAGAACGTCGACTACTTCCTCTACGCCAGATCACTTCCGCTTCGGGTCTACGGGGTGCGTGACGACACTCTTCCCTCTCGTTGCTATTCATCACCATGATCTTGCGTGTGCGTAGGAAAATTTTTGAAATTACTCGCTCCCCAACAAGGGCATCCGAGCCTAGGTTTTTATGGTTTGATGTTTTGCACGAGTAGAACACAAGTGAGTTGTGGGCGATACAAGTCATACTACCTACCATCATGTCCTACTTTGGTTTAGCGGTATTGTGAGATGAAGCGCCCGCACCGACATTACGCGTGACGCTTACGCGAGACTGGTTTCACCGCCACGAGCACTCGTTGCTTAAAGGTGACCGGTGGGTGCTGTCTCTCTCACTTTAGTTGAACCGAGTGTGGTTACGCCCGGTCCTTGAGAAGGTTAAACGGAGTCTATTTGACGAAGTATCGTTGTGGTTTTGATGCGTAGGTGAGACCGGTTCTTGCTTAAGCCCGTAGCAGCCACGTAAAATTTGCAACAACAAAGTAGAGGACGCCTAACTTGTTTTTGCAGGGCATGTTGTGATGTGATATGGTCAAGACGTGATGCTATATTTTATTGTATGAGATGATCATGTTTTGTAACCGGTTATCGGCAATCGGCTGGAGCCATATGGTTGTCGCTTTATTGTATGCAATGCAATCGCTTCTATAATGCTTTACTTTATCACTAAGCGGTAGCGATAGTCGAGAAGCATAAGTTTGGCGAGACGACAACGATGCAACGATGAAGATCAAGGTGTCGCGCGGTGACGATGGTGATCATGGTGGTGCCGCAAGATGGAGATCATGAAGCACAAGATGATGATGACCATATCATATCACTTATATTGATTTGCATGTGATGTTTATCCTTTATGCATCTTATCTTGCTTTGATTGACGGTAGCATTATAAGATGATCTCTCACTAAATTATCAAGAAGTGTTCTCCCGAGTATGCACCGTTGCCAAAGTTCGTCGTGCCCGCACACCACGTGATGATCGGGTGTGATAAGCTCTCGTCCATCTACAACGGGTGCAAGCCAGTTTTGCACACGCAGAATACTCGGGTTAAACTTGACGAGCCTAGCATATGCGAGATATGGCCTCGAACACGGAGACCGAAAGGTCGAGCGTGAATCATATAGCGATATGATCAACATAAGATGTTCACCATTGAAAACTACTCCATTTCACGTGATGATCGGTTATGGTTTAGTTGATTTGGATCACGTGATCACTTAGATGACTAGAGAGATGTCTTTCTAAGTGGGAGTTCTTAAGTAATATGATTAATTGAACTTAAATTTATCATGAACTTAGTACCGATAGTATCTTGCTTGTTTATGTTTGATTGTAGATAGATGGCTCGTCTTTGTTGTTCCGTTGAATTTTAATGCGTTCCTTGAGAAAGCAAAGTTGAAAGATGATGGTAGCAATTACACGGATCGGGTCCGTAACTCGAGGATTATCCTCATTGCTGCACGAAAGAGTTACGCCTGGATGCACCGCTGGGTGCCAGTGCTTCTTGATGTAACCGACGACGTTAAGAACGTCTGCGAGCAAAGCTGATGACTACTCTATAGTTCAAGTGCCATGCTTTACGGCTTAGAACCGGACTTCAATGACGTTTTGAACATCATGGAGCATATGAGATGTTCCAGAGTTGAAGTTAATATTCCAAAGAATGCCCGGATTGAGAGATATGAGGTCTCCAATAAGTTCTATAGCTGCAAGATGGAGGAGAATAGTTACATTAGTGAGCACATACTCGTAATGTCCGGGTACTACAATCACTTGACACAATTGGGAGTTAATCTTCCGATGATAGTGTCATTGATGAATTCTTCAATCACGCCACCAAGCTACAAAGGCTTCGTGATGAACTATAATATGCAAGGGTTAGTAAAGACTATGCTCGAGCTCTTCGCAATGCTAAAGGCTGCGGAGGTAGAAATCAAGAAGGAGCATCAAGTGTTGATGGTCAATAAGACCACTAGTTTCAAGAAGAAAGGCAAAGGGAAGAAGAAGGAACTTCAAGAAGAACAGCAAGCAAGTTGTCGCTCAGAGAAGAAACCCAAGTCTGGACCTAAGCTTGAAACCGAGTGCTTCTACCGCAAGCGACTGGTCACCGGAAGCGGAACTGCCCCAAGTATTTGGCGGATAAGAAGGATGGCAAGGTGAACAAAGGTATATGTGATATACATGTTATTGATGTGTACCTTACTAGAGCTCGCAGAGCACTGGTATTTGATACTGGTTCATTGCTAATATTTGCAACTCAAAGCAGGACTACGAATTGCTTAACACCGCAAAGGACGAGGTGACGATGCGCGTGGAAATGGTTCCAAAGTCGATGTGATCGCGGTCGGCACGCTACCTCTACATCTACCTTCGGGATTAGTTTGAGACCTAAATAATTGTTATTTGGTGCTGCGTTGAGCATGAACATTATATCTGGATCTTGTTTGATGCGAGACGGTTATTCATTTAAATTAGAGAATAATGGTTGTTCTATTTATATGAGTAATATCTTTTATGGTCATGCACCCTTGAGGAGTGGTCTATTTTGATGAATCTCGATAGTAGTGATACACATATTCATAATGTTGAAACCAAAAGATGCAGAGTTGATAATGATAGTGCAACTTATTTGTGGCACTTGCCGTTTAGGTCATATCGGTGTAAAGCGCATGAAGAAACTCCATACCGATGGACTTTTGGAGTCACTTGATTATGAATCACTTGGCACTTATGAACCGTGCCTTATGGGCAAGATGACTAGAACCCGTTCTCCGTACTATGGAGAGAGCAACAGATTTGTTGGAAATCATACATACGTATGTATGTGGTCCGATGAATGTTGAGGCTCGTGGCGGATATCGTTATTTTCTCACCTTCACAGATGACTTAAGCGAGATATGGGTATATCTACTTAATGAAACATAAGTCTGAAACATTTGAAAAGTTCAAAGAATTTCAGAGTGAAGTTGAAAATCATCGTAATAAGAAAATTAAATTTCTACGATCGATCGTGGAGGTGAATATTCGAGTTACGAGTTTGGTCTACATTTGAAACAATGCGAATAGTTTCGCAACTCACGCCACCCGAACACCACAACAGTAATGGTGTGTCCGAACGTCGTGTCGCACTTTACTAGATATGGTGCGATCTATGATGTCTCTTACAGATTTACCGCTATCGCTTTTGGGGTTATGCTCTAGAGACGGCCGCATTCACACTGAATAGAACACCGTCGAAATCCGTTAAGACGACACCTTATGAACTGTGGTTTGGCAAGAAACCAAAGTTGTCGTTTCTTAAAGTTTGGGGATGCGATGCTTATGTGAAAAAGCTTCAACATGATAAGCTCGAACCCAAATCGGAGAAATGTGTCTTCATAGGATACCCAAAGGAGACAGCTGGGTACACCTTCTATCACAGATCCGAAGGCAAGACATTCGTTGCTAAGAATGGATCCTTTCTAGAGAAGGAGTTTCTCTCGAAAGAAGTGAGTGGGAGGAAAGTAGAACTTGATGAGGTAATAGTACCTTCTCCCTTACTTGAAAGTAGTTCGTCGCAGAAACCGGTTTCTGAGACATCTACACCAAGTAGTGAAGAAGTTGATGATGTTGATCATGAAACTTCAGATCAAGTTACTACAGAACCTCGTAGATCAACCAGAGTAAGATCCGCACTAGAGTGGTACGGTAATCCTGTTCTGGAAATCATGCTACTAGATCATGATGAACCTACGAACTATGAAGAAGCGATGGTGAGCCCAGATTCCGCAAAATGGCTTGAGGCCATGAAATCTGAGATGGGATCCATGTATGAAAACAAAGTATGGACTTTGGTTGACTTGCCCGAGGGTAGGCAAGCAATAGAAAACAAGTGGATCTTCAAGAAGAAGACTGACGCCGACGGTAATGTTATCGTTTATAAAGCTCGACTTGTCGCAAAAGGTTTTCGACAAGTTCAAGGGATTGACTACGATGAGACCTTCTCACCCGTAGCGATGCTTAAGTCCGTCCGAATCATGTTAGCAATTGCCGATTTTATGATTATGAAATTTGGCAAATGGATGTAAAGACTGCATTCTGAATGGATTTACGGAAGAAGAGTTGTATATGATGCAACCGAAGGTTTTATCGATCCAAAGGGAGCTAACAAAGTATGCAAGCTCCAGCGATCCATCTATGGACTGGTGCAAGCATCTCGAGTTGGAATAAACGCTTTGATAGTGTGATCAAAGCATTTGGGTTTGTCTGACTTTCAAGAAGCTGTATTTACAAGAAAGTGAGTGGGAGCTCAGAGCATTTCGATATTATATGTGGATGACATATTGCTGATCGGAAATGATATAGAATTTCTGGATAGCATAAAGGGATACTTGAATAAGAGTTTTCAATGAAAGACCTCGGTGAAGCTGCTTACATATTGGGCATTAAGATCTATAGAGATAGATCAAGACGCTTAATTGGACTTTCACAAAGCACATACCTTGACAAAATTTTGAAGAAGTTCAAAATGGGTCAAGCAAAGAAAGGGTTCTTGCCTGTGTTACAAGGTGTGAAGTTGAGTAAGACTCAATGCCCGACCACCGCAGAAGATAGAGAGAAATGAAAGATGTTCCTATGCTTCAGCCATAGGCTCTATCATGTATGCAATGTTGTGTACTGCACTGATGTGTGCCTTGCTATAAGCTTAGCAGAAGGTACCAAAGTAATCCAGAGTGGATCATCGGACAGCGGTCAAGAACATCCCCAAATACGAAAAGGACTAAGGATATGTTTCTCGATATGGAGGTGACAAAGAGCTCATCGTGGCAGTTACGTTGATGCAAGCTTTGACACCGATCCGACGATTCTAAATCGCAGACCGGATCGTATTTACACTAAACGGAGGAGCTGTCGGTTGGTGCAGTTCTAAACAAAGCGTCGTGAAAGCGGGATCTACATGTGAAGCGAGTACATAGCAGCTTCGAAGCAGCTAATGAAGGAGTCTGGATGAAGGAGTTCATATCCGATCTAGGTGTCATACCTAGTGCATCGGGTCCAATGAAAATCTTCGTGACAATCTTCGAGCAATTGCCTTAGCAAAGGAATCCAGATTTCACAAGAGGACCAAGCACATCAAGAGACGCTTCAATTCCATCCGGACTTAGTCCGTGGGAGACATAGAGATTTGCAAGATACATACGGATCTGAATGTTGCGCACCGTTGACTAAGCCTCTTCCACGAGCAAAACATGATCAGCACCAAGACTCCATGGGTGTTAGAATCATTACTATGTAATCTAGATTATTGACTCTAGTGCAAGTGGGAGATCAAGGAAATATGCCCTAGAGGCAATAATAAAGTTATTATTTATTTCCTTATTTCATGATAAATGTTTATCATTCATGCTAGAATTGTATTAACCGGAAACATGATACATGTGTGAATGAATAAACAAACAACATGTCACTAGTATGCCTCTACAAGACTAGCTTGTTAATCAAAGATGGTTATGTTTCCTGACCATGAACAAAGAGTTGTTATTTGATTAACAAGGTCACATCATTAGTAGAATGATCTGATTGACATGACCCATTCCATTAGCTTAGCACACGATCGTTTAGTATGTTGCTACTGCTTTTATCCATGACATATACATGTTCCTCGTAACTATGAGATTATGCAACTCCGTTTACGGAGGAACACTTTGGTGCTACCAAACGTCACAACGAATCGGGTGATTATAAAGGAGTACTACAGTGTCTCCAAAGGCGATGTTGAGTTGGCGTATTTCGAGATTAGGTTTTGTCACTCCGATTGTCGGAGAGGTATCTCTGGGCCCTCTCGGTAATGCACATCATCAAGCCTTGCAAGCACTACAACTAATGAGTTAGTTGTGAGATGATGTATTACGGAACGAGTAAAGGGACTTGCCGTAACGAGATTGAACTAGGTATTGGATACCGACGATCGAATCTCGGGCAAGTAACATACCGATGACAAAGGAACAACGTATGTTGTTATGCGGTCGACCGATAAAGATCTTCGAAGAATATGTAGGAACCAATATGGGCATCCAGGTCCGCTATTGGTTATTGACCGAGAATAGTTCTAGGTCATGTCTACATTGTTCTCGAACCGTAGGGTCCGCACGCTTAAGGTTTCGATGATGCTTATTATGAGTTTATGTATTTTGATGTACCGAAGAAGTTCGAGTCCCGGATGTGATCACGGACATGACGAGGAGTCTCGAAATGGTCGAGACATAAAGATTGATATATTGAAGCCTATATTTGGAGTTCGAATGGTTCCGGTGAAAACAGGAATTTATTGAGTACCGGAGGTTACCGAACCCCGGGAAGTAAATGGGCCATAGTGGGCCTTGGTGGAAAGGAGAAAGGGCCAGCCACAGGTCGCGCCTCCCCTTCCCCTAGTCCTACTAGGACTAGGAAAGGTGGGCCGCCCCTCTCTCTTTTCCCCTCGGTGAATCCTATTCCAACTAGGATTGGAGGGAATCCTACTCCCAAAGGAGTAGGACTCCTGGCGCGCCTCCCTTGGCCGGCCGCCCCTCCCCTGCTCCTTTATATACGGGGCAGGGGGCACCCTAGGACACACAAGTTGATCTACGGATCGTTCCTTAGCCGTGTCGGTGCCCCCTCCACCATATTCCACCTCGATCATACCGTCATGAAGCTTAGGTGAAGCCCTGCGCCGGTGAAACATCAAGATCGTCACCACGCCGTCGTGCTGACGAAACTCTCCCTCGACACTCGGCTGGATCGGAGTACGAGGGACGTCATCGAGCTGTACGTGTGTCAAGAACTCGGGGGCGCCAGAGTAACGGCGCCGGGATCGGTCGGATCGCGAGGAGAACGTACGACTACTTCCTCTACGTTGTGATCACTTCCGCTTCGGGTCTACGAGGGTACGTAGACGACACTCTTCCCTCTCGTTGCTATTCATCACCATGATCTTGCATGTGCGTAGGAAATTTTTTGAAATTACTACGTTCCCCAACACTCCAAACCTTCACAAACTTTCCGGGGGACAAATCACAAGTTGATTCCTCACCGGAGCACTCCTACCGCCTAGGAGTCTCCAACCTCCAAGAGTAACAAGAACAAAGGGGAAATGCTCAAGACTTGCTCAAATCACGAATTCCTTTGGTCAAGAGAGGGAGAGGGAGTGGATCTATCACTTGATTGGAAAATCTCTCAAGAACTCTCACGAATCTCTCCGGGATCTAAGATTTGGTGTAGGAGAAGTGAGAGGGAGCCTTTTTGTGTTCTAGGGTTCATATGAATGTGTTGCTCAACCTTCTCCCGGGGTGGAAGAAGGTTATATATAGTGGTAGTCAAATATGGCCGTTGGAGTGTAAGTGGCTGTGTCGGGCCGGACATCCGGGCCTGGGGCCGGACATCCGGACGCTGTGAAGTGTGCACACAAGTATGCAGAAAAACAGGTTACAGGGCCTGGACATCTGGCCGAAGCCCGGACATCTAGCCAAACTTGGGGCCCCGGACATCCGGGCAAGTGCCGGACATCCGGCGGGCACAACCAACATTTGAAAATAGGTTCTGGAATTTGCGGGCCAGATTTCCGGGAGGATCCCGGACATCCGGGGCGACCCGGAAGCCCGGACATCCGGCCAAGTCCCGGATGTCCGGCCATCAAAAAAACAGCAGGAACCCCAAAACTGAAACATGCATAACTTTTACATCCGGACACCAATTTTGATGATCTTGGGCTCGTTTTGAAGCTATGGAAAAACTCCAGGTCCTCACATATAGAACCACCCAAGATAAGCCATAATGGAGGGTGCAAAGCATGCAATGGTTAGACATATACTTTGGGGAACCTAGTTGGCTTTGGATTTTCTTTGGTAGATGTATAGGCATATTGTATTTGTATTGGATAGGAGTGAAATATGCCTATGTTGGAATATGATGTGAGGAAGTAGAAATAGAAGATGTTGACTTGAGCAAATCTAGCACTAAACCCTTTATCCCCTCTTAATAGTGCGGGGTCCCTATAACTCAAGAAACATAAAAGAGCTATACTACATAGCTATCGAGAACCATTCTTGAGTGTATATTTTTCTTCGGTGGTCATCTCTCCACAACACTAACGCCAAAGGAACTAATACCTTTGACTCAAGCCTTTCACTCGAGCTTGATGTTGATGTTTCTTCTTGGCTCAAGTTGAAGGCAAGACATTGGTGAAGTCTTGAAGTAGCTCCCCCATACACAATATGGGAGGCTTTGCTTTGTATTCATCTTCACTTGTACATCATCATTAATTACTTGATGACATCCTTTGATGAGCACCAAGCTCATGAGAATTACCTTTGACTAGAGCCTTTCACTTGAGCTTTATATTGATGTTTCTTCATGGCTCAAGCTGAAGGCAAGACATTGGAGAAGTCTTCAAGTAGCTCCCCCATACACAATGTGGGAAGCTTTGCTTTGCATTCATCTTCACTTGTACATCATCATTAATTACTTGATGACATCCTTTGATGAGCACCAAGCTCATGAGAATTACCTAACCCACATAACATAGACAACACATAGTATGGGTTAATACACAAAGCGCAATTGATAAATTCTTACCATGCCACAAGATCTCATGTGGCACATGATATCGTTGTGTGTCAACCATCTTAGAGGTCGATCTTTGATCTTCATCTTGGTCAACATTTATCTTTGCTCCATGATTAATATTGATGTCTTGAAGGCCCTATTGATATCTTCACTATGCTTCATTTCTTCAAGACATAATAACCAATATCTTAATTCATCATGACCATATCAATTTTCTCCTTGAATACCATATTGGTCATCATTTGCTCGTTCTCATGCTCCAACATAGTATCTTGAGAGGCACAATGAATTCTTCACTTGAATTACTTGCTTCATGACATACTAATCCATGACTCAACATATGAGCTCATAATGATCCTATCTTCAAGCATATGTAGAATTCTTCTCTTTAATCATTCTCTCAAGATCTTGATCCATCATGGTTCAACCCATAAGCCTTGATGCATGCACAAAAATATGTATATGGCATTCATTTCAAATCCATTCTATCTCCTTCTTGCATCACCATGGAATAAACATCCTTCAGTTCATCCAATATTCTTCATGCATTGGAAATGGAACTTTCCTTCAAATGTATAACTTAATGCAAACATTAGTCCATTAGGATTGTCATTAATTACCAAAATCACACATGGGGACTACACGTACTTTCAGCGGCGCGCTTGACTGTGGCTCAAACCCGTCGAAGATCAAGTCTCCGCGGACGTCAGCCGTATAGTTCAAACTTCCAAATCTGACCTGATGGCCAGGGGCGTAGCTTTCAATCTGCTCGGATGGCTGCGAAATTGGCTCATGGTGCAAAGCCGCCGAATACGAAGATCTATCCGGGGAGAAAAGTCTCACCCTGGACCACATCGTTGTTGATGATCAGAGGAGCCATCGGGCCTAAAGATGACGACACAGAGGAACTCTCAATGAAAGCACCAATGTCGGTGTCAAAACCGCGGATCTCGTAGGGGTCCCGAATCTGTGCGTCTAGGCGGATGGTAACAGGAGACAAGGGACACGATGTTTTTACCCAGGTTCGGGCCCTCTCGATGGAGGTAAAACCCTACTCCTGCTTTATTAATATTGATGATATGGGTAGTACAAGAATAGATCTACCACGAGATCAGGAAGGCTAAACCCTAGAAGCTAGCCTATGGTATGATTGTTGTTCGTCCTACGGACTAAAACCCTCCGGTTTATATAGGCACCAAAGAGGGTTAGGGTTACACAGAGTCGGCTACAATGGTAGGAGATCTACATATCCGTATCGCCAATCTTGCCTTCCACGCCAAGGAAAGTCCCATCCGGACACGAGACGAAGTCTTCAATCTTGTATCTTCATAGTCCAGGAGTCCGGCCAAAGGTGATAGTTCGGCTATCCGGACACCCCCTAATCCAGGACTCCCTCACCTCCCGACCAACTACTTTCGCCTATATATGTCTACGTACCCTCAAACCATCAGAAATCAAGATAGATCGGGAGTTCCGCCGCCGCAAGCCTCTGTAGCCACCAAAACCTCTCGGAGCCTGTTCGGCACCACGGGGGGGAACCCATCATCGGTGGCCATTTTCATCATCCGGGTGCTCTCCATGACGAGGAGGGAGTAGTTCACCCTCGGGGCTAAGGGTATGTACCAGTAGCTATGTGTTTGATCTCTCTCTCTCTCTCTCTCTCGTGTTCTCTCTCGTGTTCCCTCTATGGCACGATCTTGATGTATCGCGAGCTTTGCTATTATAGTTGGATCTTATGATGTTTCTCCCCCTCTACTCTCTTGTGATGAATTGAGTTTCCCTCTTGAAGTTATCTTATTGGATTGAGTCTTTGATTTGAGAACACTTGATGTATGTCTTGCCGTGTTTATCTGTGGTGACAATGGGATATCACGTGCCTCTTGATGTATGTTTTGGTGACCAACTTGCAGGTTCCGCCCATGAGCCTATGCATAGGGTTGGCACACGTTTTCTTGACTCTCCGACAGAAACTTTGGGGCACTCTTTGAAGTACTTTGTGTTGCTTGAATAGATGAATCTGAGATTGTGTGATGCTTATCGTATAATCATGCCCACGGATACTTGAGGTGACAATGGAGTATGTAGGTGACATTAGGGTTTTGGTTGATTTGTGTCTTAAGGTGTTATTCTAGTACGAACTCTTTAATAGATTGATCCGAAAGAATAACTTTGAGGTGGTTTCGTACCCTACCATAATCTCTTCGTTTGTTCTCCGCTATTAGTGGCTTTGGAGTGACTCTTTGTTTCATGTTGAGGGATTGTTATATGATCTATCTATGTTATTATTGTTGAGAGAACTTGCACTAGTGAAAGTATGAACCCTATGCCTTGTTTCCTATCATTGCAATACCGTTTATACTCACTTTTATCTTTAGTTACCTTGCTGTTTTTATTATTTCAGATTACAAAAACCAATATCTACTATCTATTTTGCACTTGTATCACCATCTCTTCGCCGAACTAGTGCACCTATACAATTTACCATTGTATTGGGTGTGTTGGGGACACAAGAGACTCTTTGTTATTTGGTTGCAGGGTTGTTTGAGAGAGACCATCTTCATCCTACGCCTCCTACGGATTTATAAACCTTAGGTCATCCACTTGAGAGAAATTTGCTACTGTCCTACAAACCTGTGCACTTGCAGGACCAACAACGTCTATAAGAAGAAGGTTGCGTAGTAGACATCGAGCTCTTTTCTGGCGCCGTTGCCGGGGAGGCTAGGTAAAGGGCACTCACTCACACCCCGTCAACTAAGCACTTTTCTGGCGTTGTTGTCGGGGAGGTGAGTGCTTGAAGGTATATCTTTAGATCTTGCAATTGAGTCTTTTTGTTTCTTGTTTTATCACTAGTTTAGTTTATAAAAGAAAACTACAAAAAAATGGAGTTAATTTTGTCTCAGATGCTTCGTCTTTTTAATATCTTTCGTGAGTATGATGGAAAGGAAAATTGTGCTCAAGTGCTAGAAGAAGAATGCATTAAAATGCTTGGTACTAAATCCTTGAATGATGAGCATGATTGCAATGTTGTTAGTATGAATTCCTTGAATATCCATGATGCTAATGATATGCAAATCCACAAGCTTGGGGTAGCTATGTTTGATGAAGATGATATTTTTTGTCCCCCAAGTTTTGATATGCAAAGTTATTATGATGATAGCATGCCTCCTACTTATGATGATTATATTGATGAAAGTGGGTTTGGAAAAGTGTCAACTTTAGGAAGTAGTGATCCCACTATTTTGGAGGATGTTGAATTTTGTTGTGATGAATATGAAAGTGGATTTGGAAGAGCGTCAACTTTATTTAGTGATTCCACTATCTCGGGAGAGGTTTCAATCGATTATGATGAGAACGAAGTTGCTACTTATGATGATTATTGTGATGAAACTTATGCTATAAAAAGTAGTGATGATTATATTTACAAATCTTGTCATGATTATGATTACCCTTTTTCTGAACATTACTCTTTTAATGTGGAAACAATTTTTGGTGTTCAAGTCTCTTATGATACTCCCACTATTCCGGATGAGAAGAATTTTGCTTATGTGGAGAGTAGTAAATTTTCTATGCTTGTAGATCATGAAAAGAATGCTTTAGGTGCTGGTTCTATTGTTGAATTCATTCATGATGCTACTGAAAATTATTATGAGGGAGGAACATATAATTGTAGGAATTGCAATAATGTCAAGTTTCCTCTCTATGTGCTTCAATCTTTGAACTTATGCTTGTTTTATCTTCCTATGCTAGTTGATTATTGTTCCCATAAGTTGTTTGCTCACAAAATCCCTATGCATAGGAAGTGGGTTGGACTTAAATGTGCTAGTCATATGCTTCATGATGCTCCCGTTACATTCCAATTCTTATCTTTTATGTCAGCATTATTGTCATCATCATGCCTAGCTAGAAAGGCATTAAAGAAAAGCGCTTGTTGGGAGACAACCCAATATTTACCCTTACTGTTTTTGTGTGTCCACATGATTATGCTACTATAGTAATCATGTTTTATAGCTTTTGTCTCAATAAAGTGCCAAGTAAGACCTTTAGGATAGCTTACGGTGATAGTTGTGTTGATCCTGCTGAAAATCAGAAACTTTTGCACCTAGTAAATTAGTTTTTTTAATTCACAAAAACGTGCTTCTGATCTGATTCTTTTTGCTCTAGATTGTTACACAAATTTTTGCGGATTTCCTAATTTGGTAGGATTTTTGGAGTTCCGGAAGTATACATTCTCAGATCCAAGGGCTGCCAGCAGCCCGTATCATGGTCGTGCCTACCACGACCGTCGCGTCGCTCGCGCGGTTGCACCCTTAGAGATTTAACACAGTGCGTTGGGCTATCTGATGTTGGCATGTCATACATAGTCATCACTTAGTCACTCATACTACAACAAGGTTGGCTATAAGTGTATTTTTTTACTCCTCTCTTTCTTTTTCTTCGTACTCCCTCCGTCTCATAATATAAGAACGTTTTTGACACTAGTGTAATGCCAAAAACGTTCTTATATTACGGGACACAGGGAGTACTAGTATTTATTGCATTTGCCAAGGAGTGACCTCTTCCAATGAAATGGTGTTGCTAAGTTTGCTTCATTTAATTAGCTATAGACTCAAAATTGTCTTTTCACGTAGGTACACGCGCTTAGCACCGTTTCTTCCTTGGGTCACCAAACTAGTCTCTCTCTTCTTGATTGACTTGCCACATCAGACTTTATGCCTATGTGGCAAGCTTAAGCACCAGTAGGAGCAAGTAAGGTGCCCGTCAGTGTGCGGAAGAGTGAAATGCATTGATCGGGGTGTTGTTTATTTTGACAAAGGATGTGGGGGTCATCTCATGTGTAACAAGTATCGATAGGTTTCTTCGGATATTATTTCATCTCTAGAGCTCAGAAACATCCGGGTGAAATAGATAAAAAAAGTATCTTTTGCAAACAAAAGCGTTCAACTGTTCAACCTGCATCCAAAACTTGTGAAGAAATAACTCTTATTGTGCTTTGCAGGAAATGGTTCATCATAAGTCTTTCACCAGTACTGTAGTAAAAATTCATACATAAGATTCATCATAAGTCTTTCACCACTAAACTTCCATGAACTTGTACGTGCATTGGTTAGTTTCCTCTTGACACTGCTTGCATCGGGTGATCTAACGCACCTCGAAATCCAACATGTAATGGTACTACTACTAGTATAGTAGAATTGAGACTTATAAAACGGAAAAAACGAATGTTTTTTAGATGAGCCCTATAAACCCTAGTGGGTACATACTCCGTAAAAATAGATTTTTCCAAAACTAAGTCGCTCCCTTTCATGAATTCATACTATACTCCTCCGTTGATGCTCCCTTTCATGAATTTCTGACTTCGTCACGACATGTGGGACATATAGCAACCGGTCGACATGTCAAGCACCAAATAACAATGCGAGAACAGCGGGGGGCGCACCCCACTCATCCGCCCAATTAGTAATGAGCAATGAGACGTCAAATCACAATGCCGCACCTTCCCAAACGGACGAAGCAACCATTATTTCACACTTCGGTTCGACATCATCTCAAACCACGTACTAGTATTGCTTCTGCCTCAAGAGGGACACGCGCATCGCCTTGGTACATCATGACACGTGGGACCGCATGACAGGCCATGCTCCCCCGCCGATCGCTCGGTAAAATCACCTCATTTTTACTATACTTCCTCCGGATCGGTTTACTACATGGCATGCACATCGTTCTAGGTTGAGAATTTAACTGGCTATATATATATGTGATGAACAGTACGCTAGCCTTTTAAAAATATATACTTTTGTACAGTAGTACTCCACTATCGATGGATTGCGCCATGGAGCAAAAATTGAAATTAAAAAAAAGGTGGTACATATAGAGAGCGCTCGTTGCCAAATTATGCATATAGTACCATTAAAAAAGCTAGTACGTGCTTAATTGGGGTGCTAAATTCTATTAAAGAAATACTAGTACTAGTAGGTACATACTGAAGAGTTAAAGTAACGAGAAGAAACATAACATAGTTCTGCTGGGGGCTCAGCACAACACACCCCTCAAATTAAACTAAGCACACCTGAAATTAAACTATGCAACTAACCCGGTAGACACTGCATTAGAAGTTTAGAACTGTCATGAGCAACAACACTGCCACCTTACTCGGAATCCTCGTCCACGTCCTCGACTTCGTCCTTGTCCCTCTTCCTCTTGGCCGATACTTCTTTGCTTGAACCGCCAACTTGGCTGTTGCTCTTCATTCAACCCTTGTAGATATTGAAACAAAGGTATCCACCCATTGCAGCGTACTGGATGTGGTCTATATCTAGTACATTACGGTACCATGCATGACGATGAAACGTGTAATGAGGTTTCTCCAGTTTGCGGTACGAAGGATGAACCATGGCTCCTGCCAGGGTCAGCATTGAGGGCTGACGAGAGGGCACCAGCCGATTCTTCTGGAGGTCGAAGGGGTTGCCTACAATGAGGCCTATCCGACGCAGGACTTCTTTGTCGTTACCAAAGTCTACAGTAACGAATTTGACTGTTTTGTCCTCGAGGAAGTTCTTAAAATCCTGGCACTCAACGTCGGCATGGCATATGTGGTAGACCAAGCAAACGTTATGTACGCAAACCTGGATCACGGCGGGCTTCTTCCTCTCTTCGTCCTTTAGATCCTTCTCTCGTCCCACGACTGTGGTGTACTCAACATCTAGCCCAGCGACCCACTCATCATGTGAGTTTTCGAACATGCGTCTGAAGCGAGAAAGGCATCCTTTCACCTTCGCGGAAGTACGGGTGTAGATGACGTCGAACTCATCGCCGGTGATGGTTCTAACCTTGTACTCACCGCCGATCGGGGAGATTTGGGACGCCATGGATTTGGGAGGAGGGTTAGGATTAGTGGAACTGCCGTAATGTGAATGGACGGGACGACTAGGAGCGAAGCACCGTAGTATTAAAGGACGTGCGGGGACGAGTGGGAGCGAACTGCCAGCGTGCGAACGGCAGGGTAGTGGCTTTCCATTCTCCCATGATACGGGCTTCCGAGAGCCCTTAGATCTGAGATCGAACAGTTGCATGGCGTGATTCTAGACCTATGGGTGAATATCCTATCATGGAGGGTTATTCTGCAAATTTTCAGCAACTTAGCATGCAACCGTTTGATCTCAGATCCAAGGGCTGCCAGCAGCCCATATCATGGTCGCGCCTACCACGACCGTCGCGTCGCTTGCGTGGTCGCGCCCTTGGAGATTTAACGCGGTGCGTTAGGCTATCTGATGTTGGCATGTCATACATAGTCATCACTTAGTCATTCATACTACAACAAGGTTGGCTATAAGTGTATTTTTTTACTCCTCTCTATCTCTTTCTTCGTACTCCCTCCATCCCATAATATAAGAACGTTTTTGACACTAGCTAGTGTAGTGTCAAAAACGTTCTTATATAATGGGACACAGAGAGTACTAGTATTTATTGCATTTGCCAAGGAGTGACCTCTTCCAATGAAATGGTGTTGCTAAGTTTGCTTCATTTAATTAGCTATAGACTCAAAATTGTCTTTTCACCTAGGTACACGCGCTTAGCACCATTTCTTCCTTGGGTCACCAAACTAGTCTCTCTCTTCTTGATTAACTTGTCACATCAGACTTTATGCCTATGTGGCAAGCTTAAGCACCTGTAGGAGCAAGTAAGTACAATAGTGCGCTTTACATGGCATTTTTGCATATGTGGACGAGAGAGAGGCAAGGAAAAAGTGTAGAAGTGGGCTCTCATGCAAGAGCCAGCCTCTGCTACTACATGGTGGAGCATTGGGAGAGGCACCTGTATGGAGGTGGTTAGGAATCGGGAGACTCATGCCGGTCGTAGTGCCGCAGTTAAAATGATAATGGCAAGTCAAATCATGGGGCCCCACCTATCCAGCAGTAACTCGCTGTCAAATCACACAGCCCTATGTTTGCAGCAGCCTACTCCCTCGTCTTCTCGCGTCTCTGTCGAACCGACTAGGTGGAACTGTCCCGCCGCCTACCGGGCAGGAAAAGCCCCGCCCTCGACTTTTAAATAGTATATAGTATACTAATTTTGTATCCATGGATTGCACCCGCGCCATGGAGCAAAGCGTCTAGAAAACGGCGGTACACATGTATGGAGTATACAGCACGCCTGTCGCATTCACGTCGCACCCCAGACGGTCGGTCGGTCTGGCACGCTGCTCTCTGAATGGAACGCGCGTCATATTGCATTCGCACACACATGTGGGATGGCAATTGAGAACCGACCATAGGCACACTCCCCGGCCCCGCAAGTCGGGTGACTTAATAGAAGAGGGAGACGAGCGACAGTACTAGAGAAGTGTTGTACTACGTCGGTGCCTGGACGATCCCTGCAAGACACGAAAGATCAGTTCGTCCATGCATGTGACCAGACTCCTGCAGACACGCCTGGATTGGCTATCGTCTACATATCGTGCAGGCTGTGTTGTACATGGCTGTAGTTGTGGTGAGAAATCTAAAAAAAGGTTTCTTGTCATCTCGCAAAATTACGTGTCATGTGCTTCGATCATCTGCGAGGGTTAAACAAATGACAACCGAGTTGGGCTAGTCATTGGGGGCACATGCACGAACAAAGGACTACTCGGCTGCCATCTAGGTCAAGCCGGCTATGTTAATTAGGACATCTATCGACGGACCCCTTTTCTACGAGTTTATCTTTAATTTGAGCTTTGTTCCTCGTCTAGTTTGTCCGTCGGGATTCATGTTGTCTCCTTTGGGCAGTGAGGTTATGATTTCTTGTCATGTGGCATTTTTTTGTGTTATATGTTATAATCCGGCGCTTCAGATCAAAATGACGACAACTGTGCCTCTGGGCCACGTGCATGAAGACTTCTCGACAGTCATTGACGAGGTCAAGCCGGCTCTGGTAGACAAAAGAAAACTAAGTACTACTCCACTATATAGGCAGGAGCCTCCGCGCTTGCTTGCTAGTGTTGCTCTCTTCACACTGTCTCGGCCTCTCCAGATCTAAACACGACAGCGGTGGCCACACACACACACTCTCTCTCTCTCTACTCACCGCTGGTCACAGATCCAGCCGGATCCTCTTCGCCGGGGAAGGTGAGAAGGTGCAATGTTCACGCGGTCGTCCTCGGCGACGGCTCTTACCCACTGCTGGGCACGTCCCGATCAACCTGCCTTGTCGTTCTCTCCCAAGCACCGCTGGCGAGGGAGGGCCTCTGACCCCTTCTTCCTTGTTGCCGTAGTGTGGGCAGATCCAGCCTCCCGCCGCCCACCTAGCGACATCCCGGCGACCATCAGGTATAACTTCCTTCGAAACCGGCCTTGCTCTACTTCCCGAGCTCCTGACGTTGCTGCATTTGTAACTTTTACTATTTCTCAGGCCCCCTCGTAGATAGGATCGATCGGCTGTTCGAAAACCACCTAATTTTTTACGTTTAAGAGGTAAAACTAGTTCATGCACTCGAATCTAGTACTACTTGGTTCAAACAAGGAAGAAAGGGGGTGGGGGTGGGGGAGGATTTGTTACCTGAATCTAGGACTTGGTCGAAAGAGGAAATAATGGGGGCGAAAAGTAGCAGAGACTGGCTATCCAACTAGTCTCTATGTCTAATAGGGAAATAAAGGGAAACGCGGTACAAACTCAATATAAACCCGATCTATTGGTTGAAAAAGGAAAGAAAGTGGGGAGTGGGGGACAAGTCAACAGAGTAAGTCCAGCACTCAATTTGGTAGCCTCACACAGTATAAGGTGGCTATACCGAAAAAAATGGGACCAACCCAGATATCCTGTTCTGATGTTTGTTGCCCCAAGCCACTCTTATGTAATGCCACTGGTAAAATGTAGCAGTCGCACTGTTAAAAGTAAGGACACGTTAAACCAATGTTGTTTTCAATGTAATGCCTCCAGTAATATGAATCAATGGCACTTCTTTACATGTCCTGCTAAAATTTCCCATTAAGATTAGTTGGTTCTTTTCGTTAGAAATGCAATTGTCTTGGTCTGCCTACTCTCCCGTGCCCAAAGTAATGTCGTATTTAACGGTTGTCATAGTTAATCCTAATGCCCACACTAATATCTAGCAATGCCACTGCTTTAGAAATTGCTACTGTCCTTGTAGGATTGCCATTCAGATAAGGAACATGCTTCTTTTCATTTGATGCATGTTTCATCACTTGTTAGTCACCCTCCTTTCCACCTCTTTTGTGCAAACATAGATATACATTTCACGCTCGATCTTAGTTGAACTGCACAAATGATATCCAAATTATAGTTGAGCATTCCAGGAGTTTCACAACCAACCTTGATGTTGCTCAATTTTATTGCAACTAATGAAGAAGAAGCTCTGTGGGATTCATTTTCTGATGGAAATGGAACCAGGGCTGGAGCCCTTTTCTTAAAAAAAAATTGAAGAAGAAACTGCTAGCTCACGGGACATTGCTTCATTTTAGGTGAACTGCACCAAAAGGTCCCATGAATTGAATCATCCATGTTGGTGACTGAAAGAGTCAGCTTCAGCATCCCAGTCTAAGCACCCCCGACCTCCATCCTTGCGACGCACGGTACACCTCGTTTGCCACCTGCTCGACCCTAGTTTCACTGATAAAATGAAGTAATAATACAGTTAAAATAGAGCGAGTGTCATCTCTATCATTTCATTTCCAATGTAGATAAAGAAAGTGCTTCTCTTTGTTAAAGTATGTTTCATCAACTAGTCCCATTGTTAATGTTTAAGCGTTTACGCAAACCGGGTGCTTAATTTTAGTTGATATGTACAAAAATAGAGATTTGAATGTCTCAAGGTGCCTCCTTGTACTACTGCTGTACACTGATGTTCATCACTGGCAGAAGGTGTATCTGGGAGACTTGGGATGATGTCCAGTATGAGGCGTACCATATGAGGCGTCACAGGGCCCATCTCGCCCTCATAGCATGGCATACTATGATACTATCGCAATATTTTCTTCTATTTATTTTGTGTGTTTGATCAACTAGTGCCACTATAATGTAATCACGCCTTTTCATTATCTATGCAAACAGGGTTATTCAGCTGCATTTTGGTGGAACTGCACAAATGTACGTATGGAACCGGCATATATGCAGAGTGCGAGGTGTGCCAAGTAAAAATTACCGACACCAACCATGCTGCATGCACGCATTGGCATCCACCACAACCAGTGGGATGTGTGGCGCTCTCTGTGGACGGATCTTTCTCGGCAGCAAATCCTCTAACCAAATACTAGTAGCTTATATTGGCAGTTTTCTAGGGAGTACTCTTTTCTGAAAGAAGCACCAATCTATTTTTCTTTATTTGTACACTGTGTCACAACTTTGACCCAAAGGTCTAGAGCTATTTAAGGGTGATTGGCGTAGTACTCGGAGACTGATTGTAAGCATGATTTTCATTAGCTGTCACACTGATTGTAAGCATGAGCAGGTGGAAGATTAGGTTAGTGCGAAGCTTACATTAAACCCTAAAGCCGCCGTTGAAACGAGGCGAGCGTCGAGGGAACCGTGGAGAACGTCGGGGAAGCGACGTCGCGCCATCCGGCCTCCTCTTGCGGTGGGAGAATGAATACTCCTGTGGCTCCGGCTGGCTCTGCACCCTCACGAACGGCACACCATACTCGATCGATTCGTTATCCTCTGGGTGCTCGACCTTCGACCTGTACGTCCACCACCTCCGCCTGACTGTCGCCTCGGGCAAATCTGTTTGCTCCATCGCCCATAGGAGATACTCGATGAACTCGGAGGACTGCGGCGTGACTGCCGCCGAGGAGTACATGTACATCATCGCCCTCATCGCTGCCGTCTCGCTCTTACGCATACATTTCCACATGGCCCGCACCGTCCTCGAAATCTCCCACTCATTATCAAACCAACTAAGGATCTCCTTCAACCTGGCTAACTTTGCCTGGTCGCTGCCGGTGATCTGCCTGATTTGCTGCTGCATCCTCTCCATAGATGTCGTTCTGAGTGGTCCAGTGCTAGCTTTGGAAGATGGGAGGAGAGACGGTGGTCTTGCAATAGAGAAGAGGGAGAGGAGAGGAGGTGGTTTTGGAATGGAGATGATGGAGAGGAGAGGAGGTGGTTTTGCAATGGAGATAAGAACAGAAGAGGGAGAGGCGAGACGGTGGTTTTGGAATGGAGATGATGGAGAGGAGAGGAGGTGGTTTTGGAATGGAGATGATGGAGAGGAGAGGAGGTGGTTTTGCAATGGAGAAGATCAGAAGAGGGAGAGGCGAGACGGTGGTTTTGGAATGGAGATGATGGAGAGGAGAGGAGGTGGTTTTGCAATGGAGAAGAGGGAGAGGAGCATGCGGCAGCGATTTAGGATTGGGCGAGAGGGCGGTACAGTGTGCGGATCAAAATCAAAATCAATTTACCCTTCAATTAAGAAAGCGACCCCACATTAACTAGTCTCCCTTTTATTCTGGGTCATAATTGACCATGATTTTCGCACATAAAATATATGTTATACGTTGCAAAAATTATAAAATTTGAAAGTACATTCAGATACGAACCAAACGATACAATTTTTGGTGACATGCATTCACATTTTGCTTGTCACATACAGTACATGGTCAAACTTTGACCCAAAATACGCAAAACAACAAAAAAATACTTCCAAGACCAGCGCCGCTCTTCCGCTCTTCTCCTCTTAAACCACCGCCGCTCCTCTCCTGTTCCAATCTAAATCTAGCGCTGCTCCTCTCCTCTTCCATTTCAAAACCACCGCCCCTCCTCTCCTGTTCCAGTCCAAAACCAGTGTCGCTCCTCTCCCGTTCCAATCCAAAGCCAGTGTTGCTCCTCTCCTCTTCCATTCAAAAACCACCGCCAGCGAGTGAAGGTGCTGTGGAGAAGTAGATCGATGGAGGAGTACAACCGATATGTGAGGATCATAGACGGCGGCCCTGTGAAGCTAGCTAGGATGTTGGAGATACAGTCTTGGTTTGACAACAAGGACCAACTAGCGGTGATGGCGACATCCATGGCCAAATATCTGCAACAGAGCGAAAAGGCGGCGATACTCCCGGAGGGAGTCGCGCCGGAGTACATAGAGCTGCTCCTCTGGGCCATGGAGCAAACAGATTCACCGAATCCGATTGTGAGGGAGCGGTGGTGGGAGTATCAATCCTAGATGGAGCATCCACCAGAGATTGAAGGATCGAGCATCTACAGGGTGCCGTTTGTGAGGGTGTCCTGCCAGAGCGAGCCGATGGAGTCTTCGTCGACCGAACCCAACTGCAAGAGGAGAAAAGCAGTTGGCCTGACGATGCTTCCCCGCCATCGTCTCCCTTGCCGTTCACATCGTCTCACGGGGCGGTTGTCTGCCGCCGAGGAATAGGAGGGGGCTGCCCCCCCCAGCCCAATAGTCGGGCAGGTTGTGAATTGTCAGGAGGAGCTTAGGGTTGTCAGTATTTGTAGGTTGCGAATTGTGTTTTGTGTTGTGTATTTTGAGAGTACTTTCAGATATGAATGTCTTTTGAATTTCAGATTTGTAGTATTGAGCATATGAAGAATTTTATGAATTCTAGAGATCTATTTTTAGCACTTAAAAAAAATGTACTTTCATAGGAGTATAAAAGTGCAGACGAGAAGAAACTGCAAGTTTCAGTTTCAGATAAGAAACTGCAAGTTCAGTTTCAGATAAGAAAGTGCAACTTTCAGAGGCAGAGCATTTATATTAACACGGCCTTTTCAAACAGGGTTAACATCATGTTGGAAGCTTTATTCATGGTCGAAAATGGAACTACCAGCCAGTTAACATCATGCTGATCAACATTCATGCATAGCACATCTTCATATGATGCACAGTCAAAATGCCCACACAATATTGAGTGTGCAAAACACAGAGAAAACGAGGGACGAAGTTGGACATGGTTTTGGGCTGCCCCGTCTAGGCTTTCATTTTTAACATGCGCAACCCACGACCTCGGATGGGAGGGCCTGTTTGTATTTTCTTAGGGTTGTCATGTATCGACCGGCCTATGGACCTCCCATCCAAGGTTTTATTTTTGGCAGCCCAATTTATGTATTTTTTTGAAGAAAACGTAGAGGTCTGTTCTATTTTTCTATATAAGAATAGGAACGCCGGGTACAACTCATGTTTCCCTTCTAACTATATTATATATATTTAAATTATTTTATATGTTATTATATATTATTTTTATTGTCATCATATATTTAACAGATACTTACATATGTAAGAAAACAATATCCCACATCTTATTAACTTATAAAAATAATTTCTTAACAAATAAAATCCTGGATTGTATTGGCACGAAAATCCTAGTGATTGTGTACAAAAGCTTGGTAAGATTTAAGGACGAATGTAATAATATCACTTATTATTTAAATATATTTATAACAAAATGCTCAACCCTTTTTTGATTTTTTGATAACATTGCTGGCCCAACCCAACATTATAATAAGAATCAGCCCAGCAAAATCGTGTATCTAGATAAAGTGCAAATGGCTTGTAATTTTTTAGGAAATAAAATAAATGAGCCGCATGAAAGCTACATTAATTGTTCACCCAGCCCAGCTAATGGCTGTAATTCAAAAAAAAGATCAAATTGACTGTAAATTCTACCGCGCAAAAAAAAGACTGTAAATTCTGAAAAAATGGGTTGAATACGTGCCACATTTTTGGAGGCTGAAACGTGGGCCAATAGGTCGAAGCCAACGCAAGTGTTGTCAATTTAGTCAACAAATGATTCTGACATGTTAGCCGTTGGATTTATATTCAACGGCCGGCATCCATCTTCAATCTCTCGTCTTCTTCCTCCAGCGCCGCTGGGACCACCTCCCGCCTCCTACTGCTAGCAGCTCTGCTTAGCACGTTTCGCTATGAAGTGCTACTCCACCGTTGGCCAGGCCATCCCTCACCCCTCCACACCTCATGTTCTTCTCTACCGACTGCCGAACCACACCGGAATAGAACCAGTTAACCCTGGTACACCTCCCCGTCTACGACTCTACTCCTGCGTCTTCCGATCTTCGGCTCGTTGCTGTCCGGGGCCTCGCCATTGTCCACCACCTTGGATGCGCTCGGCGTGGCGTGGTCAATGTGGTCAACGAACGACACCATCAGAAGTAGACTGTGCGTGGAGAGGCTGACAGCTGGGTCCACGGCCGCACACAATGAAATGCCTCCTTATTACGCGCAAAATAATGATTCCTCTACGTGACATCTGGGACCCACCGGAAGGGCCTCTATATTTCACAAAAAAAACGTGCCCCCCGCTGACTTATCGACCCACCAGCTATCTTCGCACGCAAGGAAGTGCCTCCTTATTACGCACAAAAAATGAATACTCCCCACCGAACCCAAAGATACCGAGGCTGACTTGTGGGCCTACCAAGTTGACGGGGATGGAGGGCTTTGTCAACTTTGTCAATATGAACGATTCTAGCTCATGTTACCGTATGATGTTCATCCAACGGTCATAGTGCTTCTTCAACCTCTGGTCTTCTTGCTCCAGCCGCCCAAACCAGCGCCAGTCGTGCCGTGTGCTCCTGCCTCCCGTGGCCGGCTGTGATGTCGCGGAGGCC
Organism: Aegilops speltoides; assembly: GCA_021437245.1. Lineage (NCBI taxonomy): Eukaryota > Viridiplantae > Streptophyta > Magnoliopsida > Poales > Poaceae > Aegilops > Aegilops speltoides. The sequence continues at coordinate 456,447,536 of CM038144.1, forward strand.
TCATCGCCCCTACTACTCCCACCGTTTTCCAGGCCATTCCTCTACTCACCCACACCCCCTATTATTCTGCGGCGACAGCAGCCTCACACCGCAGCCGAACCAGTGAACCCTCGTACTCCTCTTCGCGTGGGCATCCACTGCTGCGTCTTCCCCGGCTCCGAGTCGTCCCCTTCCTAGGCATCGCCGTCGTCCACCGCTGTGGTGCTCTCGGTGCGGCGTGGTCAACGTGGTCAAGGAATGACTTCCATTGGACGTGGACTGTACGTGGAGAGGCTGACAGCTGGGTCCACGGCCGCAGCAAGGAAGTGCCTCCTTATTACGCGGAAGATAATGATTCCTCCACCTGACAGCGGGGACCCACCAGACGGGCCACCGTATTCTGCAAAAAAAAGTTCCCCCCTGACTGCTGGGACCCACCAGCTACATCTTCGCACGCAAAAAAGTGTGTCCGGGCAAAAAAAACGATTCGCCCCCCTGACTGCTGGGACCCACCAGCTACATCTTCGCACGCAAGGAAGTGCGTCCGGGCAAAAAAACGATTCGCCCCCTGACTGCTGGGACCCACTAGCTACATCTTCGCACGCAAGGAAGTGCCTGACAGTCGGGACCCACCTGGTCGAAGCATACGTAGGGTTGTCATTCTGGTCGCGAACGTGTACGTACATACTAGTCGTTGTAGAGGCGCGCACGTGTCTTAGTAGAGGCGCACACGTAGCATGTACACATATGTACAGCGGCGAGGGTGCAGGAAAGAAAATACGGCCACGTACGTACATACGGGCAGGGTCTCGAACGCCTACTCGCGCATACGTACATGGCTGGGTCGGAATGGAGAAACAGCGTCATCGTCATGTTCATGGGGAGCCAACCGGCTGGGTCGGAACGGAATGTGTGGTCGTGTTCATCGGGAGGGCTTGGACGGAACAGGCGATGGAAACGAGGCCTGGCGTACCGCAGACGGAGGAAACGGCCTTGTGTTCGACCGGCCACGTTCGAAACAGGATCCTGTTGATCGGGAGGGGCCTGGCGTACCGCAAAATGGAGGAAACGGACCTCCTACGGTCGAAATGGGGGTCCTGTTGATAGGGAGGGGTGTGGCGTACCGCAAAACGGAGGAAACGAACCTCCTACAGTTGAAACGGGGGTCCTGTTGATCAGGAGGGGTGTGGCGTACCGCAAAATGGACGAAACGGACCTCCTATGATCGAAACGGGGGTCCTGTTGATCGGGAGGGGTGTGGCATACCGCAAAACGGACGAAACGGACTTGTGTTGGAGCGCTACGGTCGAAACGGGGGTCCTGTTCATCGGGAGGGGTGTGGCGTACCGCAAAACGGGACTCCACGGGATAATGTTCATCTCCACCGTCGACCTCCTCCAGCCTCCACGGGCTCCTGTTCATCCAGCCTCCATCGCGCGCCTTCTCCACCGCCACTGTTCAACCACCCTCCACCATCTACTGCTCAACCACCCTCCACCGCTCACTGCTCATCCAGCCCTCCACACCACGGGTCCTGTTCAACCACCCTCCACCGCTCTCTGCTCATCCAGCCCTCCACACCACGGGTTCCTACTCATCCGCAGGCAACGCCACCGCCACTCGCTCATCCAAACCCCCCGCAACACTCACTGCTCATCCCAGGCAGCATCGATCGGCTTGATTAGCGCAGATGGCGGCGAATCGCCCATCGGATTTAGTTAACAGCCATCGATCGATCGATCGGGTTCAGTAATGCGTAGCCTGTAGTGCAATCGCTCGGGTTCATTTAGAGCCCAACGCCTCGCTCGGGTTCAATTAGAGCCAACGCCTTGCACACACGCACGTACGTACGAGAGAAACGCGCATCGCTCCGCCCCCGATGTCCCACCGTAACCGGCAACTCCCCAAAATTTTCCTCCCCCTCGCTTCTACCACGGTTTTTTCCATCAAGGATGGCCCAAAGAATGTCATGCAGCTGCGTCCCCGGCCCGCCCAGGACGAAAAGCCCATTTTCTGTCATAATTTTTTGTCATAGAAGTAGGAGCCCACCACATCTATGATGATACCGGGTTTTGTCACAATTATCACCATAGAAGTGTCATATGTATGACAGAAAAAAATTTCGTTCGGCCCAAAATGTCATGGATGTGTCTTTTTTTTGTAGTGAGATACCGCTCCTCAACTATCTCTTGAGGAGGAATTGGAGCGTCGTGCCACCAAGATTGCTTCCAAGCTCACTACCAAAGATCATCTTATGAAGAATGTGCTTGGAAGTTTGAGAAATGGGGTAAGCACTCGTAGACAATTAGCAAACTATTGTGAACATCACGCGTTTGTTTCTTGTGTTGAACCCCAAAAGGTCTATGAGGCGCTTGAGGATCCGGATTGGCTCAATGCCATGCAGGAAGAACTCAACAACTTCGATCACAACAAGGTGTGGAATTGGTGCCAAGGCCTTCGGGGAACCATAATGTCATTGGAACCAAGTGGATATTCAAGAACAAGCAAGATGCTCATGGAATTATCGTTCGCAACAAGGCTCGTTTGGTGGCACAAGGCTACTCCCAAGTCGAGGGTATCGACTACGGTGAAACCTTTGTTCCCGTTGCTCTCCTTAAATCTATTCGTTTGTTGATTGATTATGTTTCTCATCATAACTTCAAGTTGCAACAAATGGATGTGTAGAGTGCTTTTCTTAATGGTCCTATTAATTAGTTGGTGTATGTCAAACAACCCTCGGGGTTTGAGGATCCCGAGTTCCCCAATCATGTGTACCAACTCGATAAGGCACTCTATGGCCTTAAACAAGCCCCACGTGCGTGGTACGAGCACTTTGCCGAGTTGTTGCAAGATCGTGGGTTTGAAATTGGGAAAACCGACCCCACTCTTTTTACTAAGAAGGTCAAAGGGGAGTTGTTTGTATGCCAGTTATATGTTGATGATATTATCGTTGGTTCCCCTAACAAAGCTTTCAATGAGGAATTCGCATCTCTCATGACCTCAAAGTTCAAGATGTCCATGATGGGAGAGCTGAAGTTCTTTCTCGGGTTCGAAATCAAGCAAAGAAGAGAAGGAACCTTCATCAACCAAGCCAAATACACTCAAGACATGCTCAAGAGATTCAAGCTAAGTGATGTCAAGCCGACTTCCACTCCAATGTCTGTCAAATGCCAACTTGACATAGATCCCAATGGTAAAGCGGTGGATCAAAAGGTATATCATTCCATGATTGGCTCCTTGCTTTACCTTTATGCATCTAGACCGGATATCATGTTGAGTGTGGGAATTAGTGCATGGTTTCAAGCCGCACCTAAGGAAAGCCACTATGTGGCGGTCAAGCGAATCTTTTGATATTTGGCTCATACCCCAAACTCTGGCTTATGGTACCCAAGAGGAGCTAAATTCAACCTTTTGGGCTATTCAGACTCGGATTGGGCGGGAGACAAAGTGGATAGGAACTCAACCTCCGGAGGGTGCCAATTTCTTGGTTTCTCTTTGGTGAGTTGGTCTTCTAAAAAGCAAAGTTGTGTGTCTCTCTCGTCCACCGAAGCGGAGTATGTGGCTGCCGGTAGTTGTTGTGCTCAACTTCTATGGATGAGGCAAACTTTAAAGGATTACAGTGTCATTTGTGACAAAGTGCCTCTTTGATGTGAGAATGAAAGTGCCATCAAGATCTCTCTCAACTCGGTGCAACACTTCAAGACGAAGCATATTGAGATTCGGCATCACTTCATCCGGGATCACATTAGGCGAGGGGAGATCCAGCTCAAATATGTCAACACTCATGATAACCTTGCAGATATTTTCATGAAGCCCTTGGATGAAGCAAGATTTTGCGAGTTAAGGCATGAGCTAAATATCATTGATTCGAGCAATGTGGCTTGAACCCTTGCACATCCCACCATACTCATCTTGGTGTCTTCTTTAGGTGTAGGCATGGACATAGGGGAGTGTTGTTCTCTCAGTGAACTCTCCCTCCCCCCATTATGCATAAATTTATCAACTCTTTCACATTGGCCATTTTTAATGGTACTTGTGCTTCAAAGATGAGTTTTGGTCATGGGCCCAAGGATAATTCTTCGCGGTGCCATAACAAATGACTCAAACATAGGTGGCTCTGGCCACCACCCTCTCCTCTTGAGAGGTTTTGTTTCGTGTTTGGTCCTCATTGTCTTTTGCCTTCTTTTGAGTCGTGTTTGTGTTTGAGTTGCCTCGTGTGTGTGCTCGTTTGCGTGTCCGGTTGCTTGAAGGTTGCTTTGCAAAGGCTGTGTTTATCTGTTTTGTCGAAACGTGCACTTTCTTGGGTTTACGGTACTACCGTGACAAGCCACGGTACTACCGCAGGAGATGGGTTGCCCTGTGTGTGCACAGCTGCATCCCAGACACGGTACTACCGCTTCCATCGCGGCAGTAATTTTTTACTGCTGCTGGAAGAGCAGTACTACCGCCCTGTGTGCGGTACTTCCGCCCCGGCGGTACTACTTGTGATGATCCGCGGTACTACCGCACCGTCGCGAGCGAGTGGGGGTCAAGAGCGGGCAGGGGAGTTCCAACTCCCCCATACCCATTCAACTCTTTTTCTCCAGTTCATCTCTCTCTCTCTCTCTCCTGCCCAAGAACGGCGTCGGAGGACTCGCCAGATCTCCATCTCTAGCTGCTCTCCTCGCATTCCGACCGGTGGGATCGATCCCCACCTCGCCCTCTTGCCATGGAACCTGGTATCTCCCTTAGTCTTTCTCTCTCTGCCTCGTTGTTTTGCTTCAAGATTTTGGGAGATGCATGTGTAGTACTTGAGATTTTTGGCTAAATGCTACCTCTTGAGCACTGCGATGGTTTTCCCTTGAAGAGGAAAGGGTGATGCAGCAAAGTAGCGTAAGTATTTCTCTCAGTTTTGAGAACCAAGGTATCAATCCAGTAGGAGGCTACATGCAAGTCCCTCGTACCTACACAAACAAACAAGAACCTCGCAACCAACGTGATAAAGGGGGTGTCAATCCCTTCACGTCCACTTGCGAAAGTGAGATCTGATAGAGATAATAAGATAAGATAAATATTTTTGGTATTTTTATGATATAGATTGGAAAGTAAAGGTTGCAAAATAAAGTAGATAGGAAACTTATATGATGGAGAATAGACCCGGGGGCCATAGGTTTCACTAGTGGCTTCTCTCAAGATAGCGTAAGTATTACGGTGGGTGAACAAATTAGTGTCGAGCAATTGATAGAAAAGTGCATAGTTATGAGAATATCTAGGCATGATCATGTATATAGGCATCACGTCCGCGACAAGTAGACCGACTCCTGCCTGCATCTACTACTATTACTCCACACATCGACCGCTATCCAGCATGCATCTAGAGTATTAAGTTCATAAGAACAGAGTAATGCATTAGGCAAGATCACATGATGTAGAGGGATAAACTCAAGCAATATGATATAAACCCCATCTTTTTATCCTCGATGGCAACAATACAATATGTGCCTTGCTGCCCTACTGTCACTGGGAAAGGACGCCGCGAGATTGAACCCAAAGCTAAGCACTTCTCCCATTGCAAGAAAGATCAATCTAGTAGGCCAAACCAAACTGATAATTCGAAGAGACTTGCAAAGATAACAAATCATACATAAAAGAATTCAGAGGAGATTCAAATATTTCTCAAAGATAAACTTGATCATAAACCCACAATTCATCGGATCTCGACAAACACACCGCAAAAAGAGTTACATCGAATAGATCTCCAAGAAGATCGAGGAGAACTTTGCATTGAGATTCAAAGAGAGAGAAGAAGTCATCTAGCTAATAACTATGGACCCGAAGGTCTGTGGTAAACTACTCACAACTCATCGGAGAGGCTATGGTTGATGTAGAAGCCCTCCATGATCGATTCCCCCTCCGGCGGAGCGCCAGAAAAGGCTCCAAGATGGGATCTCCCGGGTACAGAAGGTTGTGGCGGTGGAAATAGGGTTTTGTGGTGCTCCTGGATGTTTTCGGGGTATGTTGATATATATAGGCAAAAGAAGTCGGTCAGGGGAGCCACGAGGGGCACACGAGGGTGGGGGCGCGCCCTGGACCCTTGTGTATGCCTCGTTTGCTTCTTGACGTCCACTCCAAGTCTCCTGGATTGCGTTTGTTCCAAAAATAACTCTCCCGAAGGTTTCATTCCGTTTGGACTCCGTTTGATATTCCTTTTCTGCGAAACACTGAAATAGGCAAAAAATAGCAATTTGGTCTGGGCCTGTAGAGATGCTATTTGGTATGTTGCAACATGCTAATTTTGATCAACAGTAGTACCGATCCAAATTTGCGGATGTGCCTAGATCCGTTCTTGCCAGATTCAAATCCGTGCGGTACTACCGCGCCTCTCGTTCTTCCTGTGTGTTTTTTGTTGTGTGTCATAGGTGGTGGCTCCTATGTCCGTCGCTCGAATCCCAGCTGCGACACGAGCTCCAAGTGGCTTTGCAATTAAGGAGCACCTGATGGCTCCAATGCCCAACAACGCAATGTCAAGAAGACCGCCAACAAGTTCAAGGAGCCAACCGTTGGCATGGACGAGATGCCTCAAGCCGAGTTCATCATTCGAAGGAGGATTAACCCCTACGTGAACCCTCATGAGAATGTCAGAGGGAATGAGTTGTTCTGGACCAAGCAGCAGAATCTTATCTACATCGATGTGATCAAGTCCAAGCACAACATCTATGTTCCAATGCAGTGGATTGATATGAATCATCTGAGGAAGGAACGGGCAAACTTTGGTGAGGCGTTGGACTTGGTGGAGCAGTTTGGCATTGAAGACTTTATCACGTTCCACATGGACTTTGACACGGAGATCGTGGCTCAGTTCTTTGCTTCCTTCCACTTCCACACGGATGAGGAGCAAACTATGACTTGGATGCACAATGGGAAGAGCATGTCTGCTAAGTGGAAGGAATTCATGGAGATGCTGCATGTTCGTGACGAGGGGTGCTACGTCTTGAGCTTGCGTTGGTTTTCCTTGAAGAGGAAAGGGTGATGCAGCAAAGTAGCGTAAGTATTTCCCTTAGTTTTTGAGAACAAAGGTATCAAACCAGTAGGAGGCTCCTCAAAAGTCCCACGCACCTACACAAACAAACAAGAACCTCGCAACCAAAGCAATAAAGGGGTTGTCAATCCCTTCACGGCCACTTGCGAAAGTGAGATCTGATAGAGATAATATGATAAGATAAATATTTTTGGTATTTTTATGACATAGATTGGAAAGTAAAAGATACAAATAAAAGTAGATTGAAAGCTTATATGATAAAAGATAGAACCAGGGGCCATAGGTTTCACTAATGGCTTCTCTCAAGACAGCACAAGTATTACGGTGGGTGAACAAATTACTGTCGAGCAATTGATAGAAAAGCGAATAATTATGAGATTATCTAGGCATGATCATGTATATAGGCACCACGTCCGTGACAAGTAGACCGACTCTCCTGCCTGCATCTACTACTATTACTCCACACATCGACCGCTATCCATGTAAGTGCATCTAGTGCCCCTTAGTGATTTTGGTGTATTGAAGACTTATAGGTTAAGTAACTGATGCGTTTGTGAGTGTACACAGGTCTATAAGTCTATAAGGAGTTTGATATTTACAGAGAAAGTCGACCCCTAAAAATGAAGTTCTTCGATTGAAGACTTTGATATTCTGAAGACTTTCTGAAGACTTTGAAAGTGAAGAAATTGGTGTGACCTTGAAGACTTGATATCCATTTGAGGAACATGAAGCGTGAAGACTTTTGTTTTCGTAGTTTCATTTTCTCTTTCTTGAGTCATAGGAAACATCGTACTGTTAAAGGGGGTCGAGGAAATACTAAGGAAAAATTTCCATGTGATGCTCAACTCAAAATCCTACACCTACCAATCCCTTCAAGTGAAGCCATTGGAAATCTCATACAGTTTAGTCAAGTTCTTCATGGATGAGACGCAGTTCTTCCAGTCATCGATGACTTTGCTCGACCGAGGAGTTAGGAATTCGCCAAAGGCGATTTGCCTACACAAAGGAGGAACATGATAGCCTTGAGGAATTTGAGAGTCAAATTTCCGACCGTTCTTTGGGCTCTACCGACTGTCCCAAAATATCTTATCCACCTAACGGTCATATCATTGAAGGGCATTTATGTCTTATCATGTCGGGCTGCTCCCTAGGCTATAAATAGCCACCCCCTACAACTACTAGTTGGTTGGCTGCTCCAAGAGAACTTGACACTTGTCATTTGAGAGCAACCCATCCTCCGAGGACTTTGAGCGAAAATCATCAAGTGAGGAAAATCCAAAACCAAACCCCCACAAACCCAAAGTGATTGAGCATCACTGAAGAAATTGATCCCGCATGGATCCGACGCTTGTTACCTTTGAAGACTGTGCTTCTTCCAGATGGTTAGGCGTCAAGGTCTAGAGCATCCAAGAGGAATTGTGGATTGCCGAGTGACCAGGTCTGTGAAGGTTTGGAAGTCACCTGAAGACTTACCACGAGTGATTGGACGAGACCTGCGTGGTCTTAGTTCAAGGAGAATACGGTGAGGACTGGTGTCCTGAGTTGCGCTCGTAGACTGGGTGTCCGGATGCGTGTCCTCGAGTTTAAATACTCAGCCGCTCCAACCAGACATACAACTGAGACAGCAGTTGGAACTGGTTTACCAAATCATTGTCTTCACCAACTAACTGGTTCTATTTCCTCAACTCTTTCATTTCCTCATTACTGTGTTGAATGGTGTTCATATCTCGTGCTTGAAGACTTTGATCAAGACCTTCACAAATTCCTCGCTTCAATTTTTTCATCATCTGTCTTCATCTTGTTATCCTGTGTTTACGCTTTCTGTACTCTGTGCTAGTCTTCATTTCATCATGATGAGTATGTTTGTATCCTGTTATGTTTACTTCTGAGTACTTATTCCGCTGCAAGTAGTTCTTCGCTAAGGAATTTCCTCACCGACAAATTCCTCAGTGAAGAATTCATAAAAATCGCCTATTCACCCCCCTCTAGTCGATATAACACACTTTCAATTGGTATCAGAGCAAGGTACTCCCTTGTTCTGTGTGATTTTGGTTTAACCGCCTGGAGTTTTAGTTATGTCGACCGCAGGTATGATCAAGGTCTCGGCTGGGTGTCCTACCTTTGATGGGACGGACTACCCCTACTGGAAGAACAAGATGCGAAGGGATCTTGAGGCAATTGACAACGATCTCTGGTATCTTGTGGAAAATGGTGTCCCCTCTGTCACTCCCTCACTGAACGCTACCGATGTGAAGAGATTCAAGCAACTCGATTCTCAAGCGAAGAATATCATATGTGGCCATCTAATTAAGGGACAGTATGGAAGAGTGAGTGCTTTGGAAACTGCTAAGCTTATCTGGGATAGGCTGTCCAAAGTGAATAAAGGAGTCTCAACTCAGCGTGACTCTCGAGTTGATGTTCTTCGGAATCTCTTCAACCGCTTCAAAAGACTCGACAACGAAAATGTTCAACAAACCTTTGATCGCCTCACTGACATCTCAAATGAGCTTCAAGCCCTCGGTGCCACTGACATCACTGATCATGAAGTAGTGAAGAAACTGTTGAGATCGCTTGATTCCTCATTTGATACTCTGGGACTGATGATACAAGAACGTGCTGATTACAAGCCTCTGGATCCTGCCGATATCCTCGAAGGCTACGAAGTTCCACTTCTTTGAAAGAGAGATCTCTATGGTTCAAACTATGGCAAACCACGTGCCCGGAAGGCCAAGGTTGTGTCTGATTCTGAATATGAGGACTCTGGTAGTAGCCTTGGTGATCCTGAAGAATTGAGCCAGGATCTTGCATTGCTTGTGAAGAAATTCCAGAAGTTCACAAGACGTGGTCGCTTTGGAAAATCCTCAAGAGGCAATGATTCCTCATCTAGTGACTATAAGAGAAGACTTTGCCACAAATGCAAGAAACCTGGTCACTATATTCAAGATTGTCCTTAGTGGGAAAAGGAAATGAAGAAGAAGAAATACAAGGATTACAGTTCTGATGATGCGAAGAAGAAGAAGAAATCGTCAAAATCTTCGCCATCAAAATCCTCAAGTCTTCATCTCACAAGAAGAGCAGCTCCAAGAAGGCTCGGGCATTCATTGGCAAGGAAATGGACTCAAGCTGAATCTGAGGAAAATGATGAAGAGGAGGCGCTCAAGAATCTGAATCTGTGTGGCGAAGTCCGCCATTGCTATCGCTTTCACCAAGAAGTCCATTTTCAACATCAAGAAACCGACCCCACCAACAAGGCTGATGAAGATAATGATGGCTACGCCCCACCTATTGCTTCATGGCAAAGGTGCAAAGGTACTCAAATACAACTCCTCCGAATCTAGTGAAAATGAATCGATGAGGATCTCAAGCCCAGCTACTCTAAACTTGCTAAGATTGTCAGAAACAACAAAGGGCTCTTGAAAAGGTTCAAAACATGCTAGACAAAAGTGATGATATGTTGGGTGAAGAAATGGATCGCACTAAAGCCCCGATGAAAATCTTCAGAGACTTTAGTCTAGGTTTGATAACCTTCAAGGTCATCACAACGCTCTCTTGTCTGATCATGAGAAACTTTCTTATGAATTTCTTCAAGAAAAGGAAGATCACGAGAAGCTTTCTCTTGAATCTCTTCAAAGAAAGGAAGATCTTGAAAAGCTAAGAGTGTGTTATGAAGATCTTCGTAGGAGCGCGATTCATTACTAGCTCAACAAATCAGCGCTTCTCGTGAAGAATTTGTTCCTCCATGCTTAAAGTGCATTGAACGTGAATCGCTAATTCTTCACCAATGTTCAAATGCTTCAACTGTTACAAATTCTTCATCCGCATCTGCTATCACTAATTCCTCATTCGAGGACATTGTCAAGATCACCGACAATGCAGGTGAAGGAATTGTACTTGACAGCATGTACAAAAGCCTCAAAGGGCATCAGACACTTTGTGATGTGCTCAAAAAGCAGATCCTCAACAGAAACCCTAGAAAAGAGGGTATTGCCTTTGAGAGGAAACTCAATGCTGACGGAACATATTGGAAGCCTGAGCAGTACCCCAAAACTTCATGGGTTGCTGCAAAGGGACCTCCAGTTGATCCATCGAACTTATCTGGCTTTACATGTGAATCTCCTCATTCTTCTGATGAGTCATTTGACTCCAACTATAAACTGTTCAAAAATCAGAATGGTGAAGTATTTGCTAGATATGTTGGCACTAACTGCAGGAACGGTTCCCCTATGAAGAAAATCTGGGTTCCCAAAAGTTATGTTGAAAGTCTTCAGGTGAATGTCCTCATTACACCACCTGTGAAGAACAGGAACTCCAGATCAAATTCTTCATATGGACCAAATTCTTCATATGGATCCAAGTCCTCATATGGATCAAATTCCTCAACTGGATCAAAGTCCTCATATGATTATCATCATGCTAACAACTCTGTCTCGCAGGGTAGAGCTAAGGGCTATGAATATGTGCATTATTCTTCAAACCATTATGTTCATAAGTCCTCGAAGAATTACGCTGCTTATTCATATGCTTACCCTAACCCGTCTTATGTGAAATGAAATGGTTTGGCATCTTTGCCCCCATTCTCACATGGTGCTCGCAGAATGATGAACTCTTTGCCACCCCTTCAAATGTGGGCGGTGAAGAAAAAGAACTAATCTCTTCTGCAGGGTCAGGTCTCCAGACGTGCTTTAACGTCTCAAGAATTTGCCGGGACCCGAAAAATGCTCAAAGGACGCAGCGAATCATGATGAAATGAACTTTCATTTCACACGCCCTCATACCGCTATATCTGTTCTATCGCTTGATGAAATTCATCTGATGAAATTGATAGCATATTCTTCACTGATGAAGCATATGAGATTGTAAGCTACACTAATTCATCTGCAGGATGATCAACCCAAAACTACTGAATGGGTCCTCGATAGTGGATGTACAAATCACATGACTGGTTACAAGAATCTATTGATGGATGCTACTTTATCACCGTCACCTCTGAAGCATATCATCTTTGCTGACAAAGGCAAAAGTCAGGTATTGGGTCTTGGTAAGGTTGCTATCTCTAAGGATAAACACATGGACAAAGTCATGCTTGTTGAGTCCTTAGGATACAATCTAATGTCAGTCTCAATGCTTTGTGATCTTGATATGGTTGTTGTCTTTGGCAAGTATCGCTGTGTTGTGATTATGGAAGCTGACAATTCCAAAGTCTTCGAAGGCTTTAGGAGAGGAGATTTGTATATTGTTGATTTCTCTGGGACCACAATCACCGTGTGTCTACTTGCAAAAGCTTCGAAGGCTGGCTATGGCATCGATTTACTTGGTCACGCAGCATGAGGAATTTGAACACGCTTGCGAGAAGAAGCATGTCATTGGCATTGAGAATGTCAAAATCCTCAAGGATCACTTATGCGAGCCTGTGAAGTCGAAAAATGACCAAGGCCAAGCATCCAAAGAAAGACTATCATGACCACTACCCGTCCATTCAATTGCTTCACATGGACCTCTTTGGACCTAATCATTACTCAGCAAATACTAATGATGCATCTCTATATGGTTTTGTCATTGTTGATGATTACTCTCGATATACATGGGTACACATTGTTACTTACAAACATGAAGTGCGTGAAGTCTTCAAACGATTTTCCTCGAGGGCTTCAACCAACTTTGGTGTGAAGATCAAGCATATCGAAGTGACAATGGAACTGAGTTCAAGAATTCGGTCTTGATGCCTATCTTGATGAACTTGGTATTACTCATGAGTTATCTGCTCTTATACTCCTCAAAGAAATGGCGCTGTGGAGCGCAAGAACGTAACTCTTGTTGAGATGGCTCGCACTATGCTTGATGAATACAAAACGCCTCAGCTTTTTGGATTGATGCAATTGATACCGCTTGCCACATCATCAACAGAGTATATATTCACAAATTCTTCAAGAAGACGCCTATGAACTCCTCACCGACAAGAAACCCAATGTGAGTTATTTCAAAGTCTTCGTGCTAAATGTTGGATTAGATATCCTCACCACAACTCTAAATTTGCACCAAAGCACATGAAGGTTTTATGCTTGGTTACGGAAGGACTCGACACCTACAGAGTCTTCAACATTGTTCTTCACAAGATTGTCGACACTATAGATGTGCGGTTCGATGAAACTAATGGCTCGCAAAGAGAGCACCTACCTTCGTGTTAGATGAACCAGCACCAAGATGCTATCAAGCTCAAGGCAACCGAGGATGTCATTCCTCTTCAAGAATCTGCTGAAGAACTCATTCCTGCTCATGAAGAACGCCGAGCTGATGCACCAAGAACATGATGAGGAAAATGGTGTCAAGAAAATGCTGATCAAAATCCTCAATGACAACCAACTCATCCACACGCTGCAAAAGAAGTGCAAGTGGAGAAGATCATCGATGACATTAGCGCACCAGTCCTCTCACTCGCCAAATGCTTCACATTTATCTAACTTTTGTGGGCACTATGCTTTTGTCTCTATCATAGAGCCCACTAAGGTAGATGAAGCATTTCGAGCCGAGTGGATTCAAAGCTATGCAAGAAGAATTACATCGCTCGAGCTGAACAACGTCCGAATTGGTCAATCGCCCAGATCCTCGCAAGCATAATATCATTAGCACAAAGTGGATCTACCGCAACAAGCAAGATGAAAACGACCTTGTGGTGAGGAATAAGGCACGGCTAGTAGCTCAAGGCTACACACAGGTTGAAGGGATTGATTTAGATGAAACTATTGCACCTGTTGCCAGACTTGAGGCTATTCGCATATTACTTGCTTACGCTAACCATCATGATATCATCTTAAATCAAATGGATGTGAAAAGTGCATTCCTCAATGGTAAGCTTGAGGAAGAAGTATATGTTGCTCAACCCCCAGGTTTTGAAGATCCAAAGAATCCTGACAAAGTCTTCAGACTCAATAAGGCCCTGTACGGCCTCAAGCAAGACCCTCGGGCGTGGTATGATACATTGAAGGAATTCTTCGTGAAGAATGGCTTCACACCCGGTTCACTTGACCCTACTTTACTAAATCATATGATGGTGAACTGTTTGTGTGCCAAATATATGTTGATGATATTATCTTTGGCTGTACTGACCAACGTTATAGTGATGAATTTGCCTATATGATGAGTGAAGAATATCAAATGTCTATGATGGGAGAGTTGAAATTCTTCTTAGGTCTTCAAATTCACAAGAGCAAGAATGGCATATTCATATCTCAGAGAAATACCTCAAAGATGTATCGAGGAAATTCGCATGCAAGATTGCAAAGGCGCTAAAATTCCTATGCCCACAAATGGCCATCTATGCAATCGATGAAAATGGTATTGAGTTCGATCACAAGGTATACCGCCCATGATTGGTTCTTTATTGTACTTATGTGCATCTAGGCCAGATATAATGCTTAGTGTTTGCATGTGTGCCCGATTTCAAGCTGCACCAAGGAATCACACCATAAGGTTGTGAAGCATATTCTTCGATATCTAGCTCACACACCAACACTAGGATTATGGTACCCCAAGGGCTCGCTTTTGATCTCATTGATATTCTCGACTCGACTATGTTTGGTGATCGTGTGGACCGCAAGTCAACATCCGCACTTGTCATTTCCTCGACGATCTTTGGTCCGTTGGTCCTCAAGAAACAGAATCGTATCACCGCTTCATCGCCGAAGTTGAATACATTGCTGCCGGCTCATGCTGTGTGCTCAATCGCTTTGGATGAAGCAAACCTCAAGGACTATGGTGTCAACGTGAAGAATGTGCCTCTCCTCTGCGACAATGAGAGTGCCATAAAAATTGCTCACAACCCAGTTCAGCACTCGAAGACAAAGCACATCCAGATTCGTCATCATTTTCTTCGTGATCATGTGTTGAAGGGTGACATCTCCATCGAGCATGTGAAGACTGAAGAACAGCTAGCTGATATCTTCACTAAGCCCTTGGACGAGAAGAGATTTAGCAAGTTGCGGTGTGAGCTAAATATCTTAGAATCTTCTAATGTTCTTTGAAGAGGACACACATCCTAACCCTTATGCAGAATTGATGACTTAGATGTGCAACACATGAAGAAACGTTTTTCTTCAATCAATGAAGAATAACACTCTAAATGTGAAGAAATTAATGAAGAATTTGATTCTCAGAACCCTACGACAATTGTACGCGGTGTCTGAAATCATCATTCTTATACGGTGGGTCACGCCACCACAAAAAGTTGGAAATCTTAAATTTGAGTTTTTCCTCATTTTTGAAATTCTTCAGTTTTCAAATTCTTCAACTTTGCAAAATCTTGACTGTTTCCGACGTTTTTCTTCAATGGCTCTATATATATATATATATATATATATATATATATATAGTGTTACTATTCATCACCCAGGGTGCAGAATAAGTTATTCTTCACCCGAGGTAATCTTACGATCATTTCATAATTAAATTACATTTGGAATTCAAATAGTTACATTCCTATCGATTCACGACGTAAAATTTGACATAAGAAAATAAAATATAGATCATAAGACAAGAAAATTTACAGTTTATGTGTATTTTACACTATGTTTTTAAATTTGTAATTTTACATAACATAAAATATTTTTTCTCGATTTATTATATATTTTCTTACGGTCTCTTTTTACTTCGAAATAAGGCAAAATTTACGGACGTAAAATTACGGTCCATTGATAGTAAAATAGAGGGTGAAGAATAACTATTCCTCACCCAGGTGACGAATAGTCAATCCTATATATATATATATATATATATATATATATATATATATATATATGAGTTTATGTCCTCTACAAGACTCACTTATTGCTATTTCTTCAAGTTGTGATTTACGCTAAGTGAATGTGATCGCACCCTTCCCCTCTATGCTATACTCAACCCAATCTATTCACAAATTCTTCATGTGTGTTCTATTTGAAACTCATTCAAAGTCTTCACCGAGTCCTTGTCACCAAGAAATTATGAATCTAAACTTTAAAACAAATCTTATCCAGATTTTCGGTTTTACCGCTAAACCGCTCGCATCCCATGATGCATTATTATAATCACCCATGATCTTACACGATCTCATCTCAGATCAGACGTGGGTGACACATGTCGCATGAAGAAGAAAGGGTAGGGCATGTTCGTCCCAAAATCTTCGGACGAACAGTTTTTACCGTGGCTATAAATACCCTCTCCCTTCCTTAGTTCATTTACTCCGCTTGGTCGCTGTCTCGCCGAGCTCTCCTCAAACCCTAGCGCCGCTACTCCATCACCACCGTGAGGAAGAGCTTCACCGCCTCGACCTCGCCGCCGCAGACTCACACCGGCCGCGAAATCTTCACTCCGCAGCCGCCAGAGCTGTCTCCCTCTCGCCAAGTTAGGGCGTGGAGATCTAACTTGACGAACTTCACCGTTGTTCATCTCAGTTAAATCGTGTTCTTCAGTTCGGGTAATTAAAAGTCACTTTTATTACTCGCGTTGATTCTCAAACTCTTCTGAAAATCTTCAAAGGTGTTTTACACTTCAAATCTTCACATATGAACACCTCACACACTGTATGCTCTTGATCCATCTCTCTAAGCACTCATTTCTTCAAGATTCCTCAATTATGCGGATTTTCGATCTGTACAACTCTGGAACCTAAGACAAGAATGCTTAGTGAAATTCCTCAAGGCTCAACTGGTCAAATTCCTCAAAACTTGTCTTTTCGAAAATTTACTGAGAACGCATATGACCTCTCCAAATTCCTCGCACATACACTCTATTCACAGGTACTCATGTCCGCTGCTGAATCACTAGGTTCTCATCAACTTAACTCATTTGCAGCGTTCCTCGAAGAAAATTGCATACTTCTTCAGAGTGTTCAATTGTTCAAATTCCTCATCCAAGAAAATGGTCAAGGAAAGAGACCGCAGAAAGGAGGAAAGAAACCAGAGGTCATGACTGCTTTCGAGATCCCTGATGAAATATACAAGGATTATTGCACACCTGATGAAGCCAAGTTTGGCAAAGAAAACAAGAATCAGTGCAAAGTGCGCATCCAGAGGATTGAACGAAGATGGGCACGAGAATGGAGGGAATATCGATATGTTACTCCTAAGTACATGAAGAAATTCGCCTTAAATCCTCCATGCCCAAGAGCTCCATTGGCACCTAGCCAAGTAGCTGATCCCACCAGCATCAAGCATGGTGAGGACTTTCCTGAAGAATGGGCTAGGCGCCAAGCAAAACTGGCAAGACAAGCCAAGGAGGCAGTGAGGAAATTCAATGAGGATTCTGCCGCTGCTGCTGCCGCTGAGACCTCGATCAAACCGAGGAAATCAATGCCAAGAAGCCTGCTCGAAGCCAAGTGCTTCACCATCACGCCTCACGACTAAGTTCTCACCATACCCTCACGGCAAATTCCTCGATACCATCGCCCCACCAAATTCCTCAAGAGCTCCTCAAAGTCCTCAACTCCAAGATCCGCTACATGTCAAAGGACTCGGGGTTTCTCAATTGCTTCGTGTCTCAAAGAAGTTCCTCACCGCACCAATGTCCTCATCAGACCCACTCTGCTGAAGACAAAAGCAACAATTGGACGCGTCCTCGCCAAGTCCAAGAAAGAAACAGGTTGCTTTCCAAGTGCCCTCTGATGACGAGGCTTCTGATGAAGAACTTGCAGAAATCATCAGAGACAGACAAGCAAAGGCCGCTAGAGCCAAGGGCACATCTGTGCCACTGCTTTTGGATCCAAAGAAGATCCTTGATTACATTGACTTATGGCATCAGGATCCCAACACTCCAATGCCTGATCTGCCTCTGACTCCTGGCCAAAGTCATATGCTGACCCATTTCATCTCTCAAGAGAAATGGAAGTTTGAAAAGGCTCGTGAGATAAAGAGAGCCTAAGCTAGAAAGGAGAAGCTTCTGAAGAAGAACGTTGTCAAACTGACACCTGAAGAACTTCTCAAGGCTCAATCTGAGATCCAAGCCCTCAGCAAGGACTTCGATGCATACAATGCTGATTGGCAAGGAGCCAAGGTGAGATTCGTCAACCTGACGAAGAAAATGACAAATGTTGCAGCCCCATCGCAACAAGTAAATCCTCAGGCTGCAGACTCTGCTCAGCCTGCTGAAGAACATGCCAAGACCACGACGACCTTCAACTTCGCCGATGAAAACACAAGTTCCGTGGGCTGATGACTCCATCCCACCACCGAAGAAAGTCCTGTGGCATCCACTAGTGGTGCGCTGAAGAAACTAAAGAAACCAGGCAATCGCACTCTGCCATACGCAAGAAAATGAACCACAGTCCTCAGCTCCTCCCGCGCCAACACCAACTCCAATTCTTCCTTCTGCCTATGCAGTGAAGAAATCCAAGGCCGCAGAGCGAGCTGCAGTGAAGAAAAGGAAGGCATCAGCTACGTCAAATTCTTCGGTTGCGAAGAAAATGAAGCCAATGACCAGCTCTCTTGAAAATCCTATTGATGCCGTTCCGATTTCCTCCATGTCATCAAAGGAAATTGTTCCTTATGGAGAAGATTACAAGATCCCAAGCAGATCTGATGAAGAAAATCATTCTGCTGCTACTTCAGAGCAGTTTGATGAAGAAATTGAAGTGGAAGCATTCCCTTCAACGCCACTTGTCTCCTCACCTATGCCTCAGTTCACAGCTGAAGAGGCTGGTGTTGAGGAAATTGAAAAAGAAGATGAAGATGTGGACATTGGATGCACTATGCCAGTGATGAATGATGACTTCTGGGAAAGTCAGCATCCCAATACTCCTCTCTTCACTCCTATTCAATAGATTCCTCAGTCCCCGGCTACAACTGTTCAAATGGGCTCTGAAGAAACCCATCCCACATCGCTCTGCTCATGAAGAAATTCCAGCCGCTAGTGTCAAGAACCCTGCCGATCCCCAAACTGCACAGAAGAGGAACCAGAAATTCTCACCAAGCACCCGAGATCGTGATTCCCGAGGTTGTGCCGCAAATCATCGACACTCCTCTGCCCAAATGTAAGAATCCGCTCTCTAGCAAGCAAAAATTCAAGGTGAAGACTTCTTTTACGAGCATGTGTTTTTCATCGACATAATCCATATGACTCGCCGCATAAGGAAGAGGCGTTTACGGACTGCTACTCAAGCCAACTTCTATTCCTCAGTGCTCTTTGACAAGGACAAAATCTTCGATCATGAGCATATTCCTCATGTGGATATGGAATCTCTGCCATGCTTCGAGCCAGTCCTCGAGTTATTCACGATGCAGACTCTTGAACTTCAGACCGATATCCGTGATTGGAATGAAGAACTCATTCTTCAGTTCTATGCCACTTTGCATATCACCGGAGATGCTGAAGATGCCAATCCATGGGTGCTGGATTGGATGACCGAAAACACTCACTATAAGGCACCAGCAACTGAATTTCTTCGTGTCCTTCCTCATGATCCTCCCCATGACAGTGCACGTTGAATCTACAATGACCGCGAACTGACAGATCATTATATGCAAGTGCTCATGAAGCCTTTGAAGCCAGGGCAGGCCCCTCGAACCAAATTACTCGTCAAGGAATTGCTTTATGTGCCTCGGACTGTCTATCGAATCCTGACGAAGACAATGATTCCGATCAAAGGCCACGACTCAAATGATGAAGATGGCATTGGCATCATGAAGAACATGCTTTTCAACATAATTCATGGCGTTCCCGTCAACTTCCATGATTTCTTCATGAGTACTCTGGCTAATGTTGCAATGTCACCTTTTGAGCTGAAGCCCTATGCGCCTTGGATTATGAGATTCATAAGGGCAAGATCTTCACCGAATTACAAGGCTGACACTCTGAACCATGGTAGCTACTTGCCGCCCATTGAAGTCCTCAAGCGACCAGTTTCATCATCTGATGATAAGGGCAAGGGAGCTGCTGTGATCGATGAAGGCACTTGTCCATTGGATGGTCAATTTCGTCTGGCTACATCTTATTCTACCAATGACGATTCTGCCACACATGACACTGTCGCGAATACATCAGCCAAGCAACAACACCCAGGGTAATGACTGACCGTGAGTTACTCTTCAGTCTTCATCAGAAGGTTGATCGCAATCACAAATGGGTGAAGTGTCAGTTTGCTGCAATTCTTCACAACATGACCTCTACCCATAATGCAGTGAAGAAAAATCAGTATCACTGTCGGTGTCAAAACCGGCGGATCTCGGGTAGGGGGGTCCCGAACTGTGCGTCTAGGCGGATGGTAACAGGAGACAAGGGACACAATGTTTTTACCTGTGTTCGGCCCTCTCGATGGAGGTAAAACCTCACGCCCGCTTGATTAATATTGATGATATGGGTAGTACAAGAGTAGATCTACCATGAGATCAAGGAGGCTAAACCCTAGAAGCTAGCCTATGGTATGATTGTTGTAATGTATGTTATGTCCTACGGACTAAAGCCCTCCGGATTATATAGACACCAGAGGAGGCTAGGGTTACATAGAGTCGGTTACAATGGTAGGAGATCTACATATCCGCATCGCCAAGCTTGCCTTCCACGCCAAGGAAAGTACCATACGGACACGAGCCGGAGTCTTCAATCTTCTATCTTCGCAGTCTTGGAGTCCGGCGGATAATGATAGTCCGGCTATCCGGACACCCCCTAGTCCAGACTCCTCAAGAGTCTCCCTGAACCAGTCTTCAATGACGATAAGTCCGGCATGCATAATGTTCGGCATTGCAAGGCGGGTTCCTCCCTTGAATAATCCAAAGAAGATCATGAACACCAGGATAGTGTCCGGCTCTGCAAAATAATTTCCACAATCCACCGTAGAGAGAATAATATATACACAAGTTCAATCTGCTGACGTATTATGCGGCGTGACATCACACCGCCACCAAGCCTTTGTTAGAATTGTTTTTTACTATACCACCTCAGCATATTTGGCGAAGCGGTTTCCTTGGCACGTCTTGTCAAAGCAGAGATCATGTTCCCCTTATTCTGGGATTCTCATCAATATGTGTGTGGGTAACCCAACCGTTCCCGTCGCCACACCTCCTCTATCGAAGGGGAATCCCAAACGGTCATGGAGACGGCCCTTGGTATTTCTTCCCCTTTATAAGAGGACCAAGGCATGTCCTTGTTCTTCAATCTCGCATCTAATCTCTTCTTCGCACCTAGTTCCAACACCCAGAGCTTCAGACTTGAGCACTTCGAATCCTCAATCATGTCTGGCTCCGACCTCCAGGGCCGGTGGATGCCCTCCTCCGTCACGGAGGAGGACATATTGAAGTTGCGTGAAGCCAAGTACCTGGCCTACGAGGTTTCGCACAGGTTTCCTGCCCAAGGGCAGGCCGTGCCCGCCCGAGCCCGTGAATACGCTGCCAGATCCCACCTCCGTCGGGGCCTAAGTTTCCCGACGGATCCTTTCGTGAGAGGGCTCCTGTTCTACTACGGGCTGGACTTTCATGACTTGGCTCCGGAGTCCATCCTCCATATCTCCGCATTCATTATCGTCTGCGAAGCCTTCCTCCGTGTCATTCCCCACTTCGGCTTATGGCTGACGACCTTCAAGGTGGAGCCAAGATGATCGGGGCGCTAAGCGGAGCGCGGGCGACCATAAGCAAAAAGGTCGATGCCCCGTGGCCCGAGGGTTCCTTCCAAGAGGAAGTTGGACTGTGGCAGCAGGAGTGGTTCTACATCACCGCTCCAAGGGGCAGCAGGCAAAAGCAGCCGCCCTTATTCCGCCCGGGACCTCCATGCCAACTGATGTCGTGGGTCAACCAAGGGCTCAACTGGGGGCTGTCCGAGGACGTGCCCTCACTACAGGGCCGGATTCGAGACCTCCAAGCGAGGGAGATCGACCTGGTCAAGGTGATGCAAGTTATGCTAATCAGGCATCTTCCGCCATGCAAACGCCGTCCTCTCCGTCTATGGGAGTTTAATCCGGCGGGACCTCGTATTCTCCAACACTTTATGGGTGCGACACCCATGGAGATGTACAAGCTGTTCTTCGGACCGCAGGTGGCGTGTCCGGATTCAGCCGAGGACGCAGGCCTAAGCCGCGATCGCCCGGATACTCAGGTAAATAGCTCAGAGTCTGGACATTCTGTTTATATGCCTTTCTAGAGTTTGTCTCCTGACCCCTTGTTCTTTACAGGAATGGGTGGCGCGATCAAGGCTGATAAGGTGTCTAGCCCCCCTCCCAGAGACCGCACTGGAGCCCGTGCTGGTCAGAATGTTGGAGGTCGCGCCCACAGAAGGGGGCGACGGGGAAAATAAAGGAGCTAATATTTCGCCCAAAGGGGCAACAGAAGAGGGAGGGAGTAAGAACCCCTCCATTCAGGGGGAAAAGAGGACCGCCTCCGAAGATCCGGAGGCCAAAGCCCCTAAGCGTGGGAAGAAATCCTCACCGGGGGGTCCGGCGTCCGGAGAGAATCCGGACGCGCAATCATCGCCGAAGGACCAGCCCTCCAATGAGCCGTAAGTGTGAAAGAGGAAGTTAATTAGTAAGGAAATACCTTCATTTGTGCTTCTGTGGGTAACCGAAACATTTATATCGCAGTTCGGATCTGCAACCTTCTCAGATGAGTTCATCTTTGGGGGACCGTCTTCCGGAGATGATGGAGAGCGATACGCCTCCATCTGCAGTGCCGCCAGATGAGGCAGGCGAGCCCGAAGTGTCGTCACGGAGGGCATCCCCGAGTCCGGAGGGGCCAGAAAGTTTGGCACCTACTAGTGTCCGGCCGGGAGAACTGAAGAATCTGCTTGAGAAGGCATCCATTTTAGAAGATCACCGTGTGTTAATGCGTACGGTGATTGGAAGGATTTCGTCCGCCGAGAGCGGATTGCGTAATGCCGCCATGAGTTTGCTGGCAGGATTTGAGGTATGCGAGGATGCCGCACCCCTTTATCTTTTAACAGTTTTGCATATAAAAATGCGCCATGTATAGATAGTAGCCCCTGAGACTCAGTAGGTTGTCGGAAACGACAGCGTACTGAGGATCAAAATCTGAAGTAATGAATTCCGTTGTTCCTATGCAGGTGGCGGATAGTCCGGGGGCTAGCCGGACTAGTGAGTTAGCCGAGTTAAATCGGCAACTTGATTTGGCAGATGCGGACATCGCACTTGTCAACAGGCGACTTGATGAGTCGCAAGGTAAAAGAGTTCTCCGCAGTCGTTGTATTAAGGGGGTCGAAGCCCTCCTCTGATAAATTATATGCTGTTTGTACAGACGGTGCTGCTGCTGTGGAGAGCCTTCAGGCCGAACTTGCTCGAGCTAAGGAGCAAGCTCGAAGGAGTGACGCGGCTGCCTCGAGGGCGGCGAAGAGTTGAAAGTCGAAAAGGCTGCGCATTGCCTAAGCTAGGCGGAGGTGGCGAATCGCCATGAAAGTAAAGGATGCTACCGACCGCAATGAGGCTCTTGAAAAGGAGCGCTTATCGGAGCGGGAAGGCTCAAGAAGGCCACCGCCGAAGCCAAGGATGCCCGCTTACGCAATGCGGCTATGAAGGAGGAACTACACCAGTCGGAGAGATAGTGGCCGGCAAGCCTTTTCTCGCGTCGCGGTTTATGGATGCAAAGTATGGTCAATTTGAGCGGCTGTGGAGTCCGGAGGATCCGTATATGGACTTAGCTGCAAGTGCGGCTGATGCCGTTAAGCACTTCCAGAGCCAGGGGGATCACGAGACGGAAGAGCTATATTGGTCTCAATTCCACAGTCTGGATCGCCCACTTCCATTGACAGACCGATTGGCCGAATGGGCCGAACTAAATAGGTTGTCCGGACTTGCCATGACTGACATCGTGGCCCATGTCTGGCCAGAGAGGTCCAAGGCGACGAGCTACTTCGGCTTACTACAACAATTCCTTGGGGCAGTGCTGCATATAAAGGAGATGAAGCGGTCGGCCTGCATAGAGGGCGCGCGGATGGCTCTTGCCCGTGTGAAGGCGCGTTGTCCAGAGATGGACGCCACCGCTGTTGCTGCCGAGTGTTCGGATGAAGATCGGCTCCCTGCCGAGCACTATTTCGCGGAAGTTATGCGTGGCGCTCGTGCAATAGAGTCGCAGTGCTCGAAGAATGTAACGTTCAAATGAACGCATTAGTTTGTAAATCGATGATTATGTTATAACTGCTTTTTATACTTGTGCGTCCAAGTAGTAAAACTTCTCCTATGCGGCCGTTTGCGTATACTTTTGTATAACTTGAAAGATGGCAGTCTTCGGCTTTAGCCCCCACGCACAGGGTGCGGGGGTGTTCGCAAAATAGCGCGTTTTCACACTTAATCCGACGTCTCGGTCCTGTTTAAGGAGGTGGTAGCGTAGCGAACTAGGCAATCCGGACTATAGTGCTTTATCACTTTCACTTAGCCAGTGGAGCTCGAGGGTGGGGCTACGATATAGCCCCTGGTGGCACCGCACATCTCCGGATTCGGGGTGCGTAAGTGCCTGACCGGGAAACGGTCCTTCGTCAAAGCGGGGAATTCTAAAATTCCGGCAGTCGATCGAGTGGCTGACCAGTCTCTCGTTGTATCATGACAGTCAGTTTTCGGCTTTCATCGAGGTGCTCGCCTGCATTTAATCGGGGCACAATCGCAGAGTTCTCCACAGTGCCGTTAGCCGATGATACGGAACGTAAGGCAGCAAAACACAGGAGCTGGGCAAACCCAACATTTGACCAAAGACATGATTCGGAGCTAATGCATATAATGCCTAACTCGAGATGCCGAACACTCCCTAAGGTGTTCGGTCTTTATAATAATGGGCAGAACGATGCCCTAAGCCCCTAGTGTCCAGGTACGGGCGTGGTCTTCTAACGCGGCCGATGCCAAAACGTCAGGCTCCGCTTTGGCTATAAGAAGAAACCAAGGGAGAATAACAACAAGAGACAGAAAAAAGGTTTGCGCAGGTCTTAATCGAAAAGAATCCTCTAACGGGTCCTCTCCGCATGTCTGCGCCGTGTCTCCGCTGCGCCGTTATCCTGGGACGGGTGTGCACATTGTTCATCTGTAAAAAGAGAGGAACGTTTAGTTTGAAAAACAATTCGTGCGAAAAATAAATGAAAATGAGAAATATAAATAATTAAAGCGGGGTTTGTATAAACCCGCGGTTGTTTGTGCGCCGCAGCTCCCTGTGAAGGGGTATGCGGCTAGGGAGCCCCTAGCCCTCACCGACGCCGGATTCGCTCTATCCGAGTCCGGGGCTTTAAGTGACCACACACGAAATGACGCCACGCGGACCGGCATCTTGAGTGTAAGAGACGCGTAATGCGGTATAGCGTTGAAGCAGACAAAAGCCTTACGTCCCAAGAGTGCTTGATATTCACTTTCAAATGGGACGATGTGAAAAATTAATTTTTCTCGTCGAGAATTGTTCGGCGATCCAAACACGACTTCTAGTAATATGGAGCCGGTGCACTTGGCGTAAGGGCCTGGCGTCACTCCTTTGAAGGAAGTGCGGCTGTGTCGGATTTTGGCGGGGTTTATCCCCATCCTATGGAATGTTTTGGAATACAGCAGGTTTAAGTCACTGCCTCCGTCCATTAGGACATTAGTGGATTGTAATCCGTCTATTATGGGATTCAATATTAGGGGAGTCCGTCCCGCATTTCGAATGTTTCTGGAATAGTCCAGGTGGTCGAAGGTGATTGGTTTAGATATCCAATCTCTATGGTCCGCTTGGTTGGACCGTGCGAAGCTCTTTTTAGAAAGTGCCGCACTATTTTTCCGTATTGTCACATGAAGTGAGTTTACTGCTTTAACCCCTTGTGGGAAAGCCTTTTGTTTTCCGGTGCTCTGCTGGTGGGGTTTATCTTATTCGCTTGATGCGTCGAGCCCCTTGTGTTCGGCATTTAGTCGGCCGGACTGTTTAAAAACCCAACAATCCCTGTGGGTGTGATTTGCAGGCCTTCCGGGGGTACTTTGGATTTGGCATATCCGACCCAAAATCTTGTGTAAGTTGGACAAATCGTCACTGTCATCCTTTAGAGGCTGTGTTTTGTTATTGGGCCGCGAGCTTTTGAATCCGGCGTTGACTGTCGTGCTCTTTGGGCTTTTCTCTTTATTCCGGTGCTGCTCTTTTCTGCGCCGTGATTTTCTGTTTCCATCTCTTATCTCGGATGTACTTGGGTCGCTGGTGCTGCGCCTTGCTAGCCAGCTATCCTCTCCCGCACAGAAGTGGGTCATGAGGCTTGTTAGTGCGGACATTGTCCTTGGTTTCTCTTGACCGAGGTGCCTGGCGAGCCATTCGTCTCGGACATTGTGCTTGAAAGCTGCTAAGGCTTCGGCGTCCGGACAATCGACTATTTGGTTCTTTTTGGTAAGGAACCTGTTCAAGAATTTCCGCGCTGACTCTCCGGGCTGTTGAGTTATATGACTTAGATCATCTGCATCCGGAGGGCAGACATAAGTCCCTTGAAAATTTGCTTTAAACGCGTCCTCGAGCTCTTCCCAACTTCCAACAGTGTTTTCTGGGAGGCTCTTTAGCCAATGGCGGGCTGGCCCTTTGAGCTTGAGGGGTAGATATTTGATGGCATGGAGATCGTCTCCTCTGGCCATATGTATATGTAGTATATAATCTTCTATCCAGACTCCAGGGTCTGTTGTCCCATCGTAGGCCTCTATGTTGATGGGTTTAAATCCTCTTTGGGAATTATGGTCCAGACCTCATCGGTGAAACATAGTGGGTGTCTGGCGCCCAGATCTGTGTGCGCCGCTATTATCGGACGCCTGACGTGTTGCCTTGCTTCTTGGGGCCTTCTCCTTTGGCCCGTAAATGGACCTGGCTGGGCCATCTATCCTTCCGAACTCGTTGATGGATTTATGTGTGGCGCCGCTTTCGTGATTTGGCCTGTCATCTGGCCGTCTATCCAACCAGGCAGCCCCTTTATTTTTGGACGGTGGAGGTTCTATGGCCTCCTCGTCGAACTCCGGTAGCAGCTTGCGCTTCGGGTAGCTCTTTGATTGGTGGCCATTGCCGTACTTGTCTGCGGTTTTGGGCACTTTGCTCCATCTCATTCTGAGTGTGTCTTCCACTGTTTTCAGCCTCCGTTTTTCCTTCTTTAGGCTTCTTGCAGTACTGACGAGTATTTTCCGAAGGTTTTTACTCTCCGGCGACGTGTCCGGCATACGATCGTCCGGACTGTTGTTCTCGCCGGGCTTGGATTGATTATCTGACTCGTCGTGTTCGGGCGGTTGCTTATTTGTATGTTCGTCGTCCGATTGTGAGCCCTGTCGTATCGCGGGCTCCTTGGGAGCGTTGTTGTCGTCGAGGCGGGACTTAGGGCGGCGTCTACGCCGTCGTTTTGGTCGTTTTGGTCGTTAGGGTGGCGTCTACGCCGTCGTTTTGGTCGTTTCGTCGTTACGGCGTCTTCTGCCGCGGCCCGTTAGTCCTCGTTATCGCTCCCCTTTGGGGTATCCACCATATATATGTCATACGACAAGGTGGTCCTGTCGTGCTGTATGAGCTCTGTTTTTTCTTCGTCTCCGGCATCGTCCTCCATGGCGTCGATGTCTTCGGAGTCGTAGTCTAGCATGTCGGTTAGATCGTCGACAGTGGCTACAAAGTGGGTGGTGGGTGGGATCTGAATTTCTTCGTCGTCTGCATTTCAACCATCCCGCCATAGTCCGCCAGACTCTCCGATAACGAGAGATGCTTTAGTGAATTCAGGATATCGCCAAAAGGCGAGTATTGAAAGATGTCCGCGGCGTGAATTCCATAACCGCGCCCAACCGGTCGATTGGTGGGCGCGGGAGGTTCGAGTCCGCGAGGAGTCCGCACCTCGGAATCACGAGTCTCGCAGGGACAAGATCGTGTTCGCTCCATCGCCGTGGATGTTGAAGCCCTGTGGCGGCGTCCATCCACCGGCCCTCGATCTGGGCGATCGGCTCTGGACTAATGGCCGGAGCGGATCCGGGTGTGGCCACCAGGGCACCGCTCGTGGCGAGCTAGATCATGCCCATTGTCATAGTGCGCGCGCTTATTGGCTCGAGTCCGTCAAGATCAAGTCTCCGCGACATCGGTTGTGAAGTTTAAGCTTCGAATCGACTGACGGCCAGGCGTAGCTTCGATCTGCTCCAGATGGCCAAGGGAATTGCCCGCAGCATGCGGCTGCCGAATATGAAGATCTGTCCGGGAGAAAAGTCTCACCCAGACAGCGTTGTTGGATGAAGATGCCATCGAGCCTATCGGTGACGACTACGAGGAACTCTCAATGAAAGCACCAATGTCGGTGTCAAAACCGGCGGATCTCGGTAGGGGGTCCCGAACTGTGCGTCTAGGCGGATGGTAACAGGAGACAAGGGACACAATGTTTTTACCTGTGTTCGGCCCTCTCGATGGAGGTAAAACCCTCGTCCTACTTGATTAATATTGATGATATGGGTAGTACAAGAGTAGATCTACCACGAGATCAAGGAGGCTAAACCCTAGAAGCTAGCCTATGGTATGATTGTTGTAATGTATGTTATGTCCTACGGACTAAAGCCCTCCGGTTTATATAGACACCGGAGGAGGCTAGGGTTACACAGAGTCGGTTACAATGGTAGGAAATCTACATATCCGCATCGCCAAGCTTGCCTTCCACGCCAAGGAAAGTACCATCCGGACACGAGCCGGAGTCTTCAATCTTCTATCTTCGCAGTCTTGGAGTCCGGCGAATAATGATAGTCCGGCTATCCGGACACCCCCTAGTCCAGGACTCCCTCAATCACCTTCATGAAACCCTCAACCGCACCTGGGCTGTTCTTACTCATGTATATTCTGCGGAAGAACTGAAGACTATGGGTCTCCAGGAAGCATTTGACTGGTCTGCACCACCTCCGAAGAAATTCAAGAGAGTCAAAGTTCCCGATCCGTGGCCAGCTCTTATTCTTCATCGCGTGGCCTGATGAGCATGAAGATTTGATGACATCTGCGGCAGGCCCTACTTCAACAAACAACCCGACAACGCCGGCGCTCCTCCATCAACGCCAAATTCTTGAGTATTAGTCCTCGCCACCCTTTTGGTCATTTGATTACAAAGGGGGAGAAATCTGAGTTAGTCTTCAAGCGGGTTTATATTATGGGCGTTTTCTTTAAGTTACAACTCTCGTTCTTCCGAAACTTTTATTGGATCGAGTTGTAATCTTAAAACCGATGGTGCCTTGATACTTTTGGTCGTGCTCTGATGCTTTTGATGCACTGAGCTCTGATACCTTTGATGTGCTATTCTGCATGCTTATTCCTCGTTAATATTATTGCACGCATGCTGAATTACATCAGGCACCATATTTCATCATGCATTTCAAATTCTTCATATTATATATCAAATGCGTGTATGAATTACAAGATATAGGGGGAGATCTCCATGATTCAATTCTTCAAATGTGCATTGCCTCAAAAGCAAATTCCTCACTATGCAAATATTCAGGGGGAGTTCTTCTATATCTTGCGATCAAATTCCTCAATATCAGTATTTACACTTCATATGTTTCTCCCCGTTGAAAACTTAACCTATGTTGTCATCAATCACCAAAAAGGGGGAGATTGTAAGTGCATCTAGTGCCCCTTAGTGATTTTGGTGTATTGAAGACTTATAGGTTAAGTAACTGATGCGTTTGTGAGTGTACACAGGTCTATAAGTCTATGAGGAGTTTGATATTTACAGAGAAAGTCGACCCCTAAAAATGAAGTTCTTCGATTGAAGACTTTGATATTCTGAAGACTTTCTGAAGACTATGAAAGTGAAGAAATTGGTGGGACCTTGAAGACTTGATATCCATTTGAGGAACATGAAGCGTGAAGACTTTTGTTTTTGTAGTTTCATTTTCTCTTTCTTGAGTCATCTGAAACACCGTCTTCAGAAGGGGGTCGAGGAAATACTAAGGAAAAATTTCCATGTGATGCTCAACTCAAAATCCTACACCTACCAATCCTTCGAGTGAAGCCATTGGAAATCTCATACAGTTCGATCAAGTTCTTGATGATGAGACGCAGTTCTTACGTCACCGATGACTTTGCTCGACCGAGGAGTTAGGAATTCACCAGTCTGAATTGCCTACACAAAGAGGAACATGATAGCTGTCGGTGTCAAAACCGGCGGATCTCGGTAGGGGGTCCCGAATCTGTGCGTCTAGGCGGATGGTAACAGAGACGAGGACACGATGTTTTACCTGTGTTCGGCCCTCTCAATGGAGGTAAAACCCTACGTCCTGCTTGATTAATATTGATGATATGGGTAGTACAAGAGTGGATCTACCACGAGATCAAGGAGGCTAAACCCTAAAGCTAGCCTATGGTACGATTGTTGTAATGTATGTCGTGTCCTACGGACTAAGGCCCTCCGGTTTATATAGACACCGGAGGAGGCTAGGGTTACACAGAGTCGGTTACAATGGTAGGAGATCTACACATCCGTATTGCCAAGCTTGCCTTCCACGCCAAGGAAAATCCCATCCGGACACGGGACGGAGTCTTCAATCTTGTATCTTCGTAGTCTTGGAGTCCGGCGGACGATGATAGTCCGGCTGTCCGATCACCCCTAGTCCAGACTCCTCAAGAGCCCCCTGAACCAGGCTTCAATGATGATAAGTCCGGTAGCGCATAATGTTCGGCATTGCAAGGCGGGTTCCTCCTTGAATAATCCAGAGAAGATCATGAACACCAGGATAGTGTCCGCTCGCAAAATAAATTCCACATTCCACCGTAGAGAATAAAATGCACACAAGTCCAATCTGGCGGCGTATTATGCGGCATGGCATCACACCGCTACCAGGCTTTTACTTGAATCGTTTTTTATTATACCACCTCAGCACGTTTAGCGAAGCGGTTTCCTTGGCACGTCTTGTCGAAGCGGAGATCGTGTTCCCCTTATCCCAGGATACTCATCAATACGTGCGTGGGTAACCCAACCGTGCCCGTCGCCACGTCTCCTCTATCGAAGGTGAATCCCGAACGGTCACAGAGACGACTCTTGGTATTTTTCCCCTTTATAAGAGGACCAAGGCTCGTTTCTTTTCTTCAATCTCACATCGAATCTCCTCCTTGCTCCCAGTTCCAACACCCAGAGCCCCAGATTCAAGCGCTTCAGATTCTCAACCATGTCCGGCTTCGACCTCCAGGGTCGGTGGATGCCCTCCTCCGTCATGGAGGAGGACGTGTTAAAGTTGCGTGAGGCCAAATACTTGTCCTATGAGATCTCGCACAGGTTGCCTGCCCAAGGGCAGGCCGTGCCCGCCCCCGAGCCCGGTGAGTATGTTGTCTTCGTATCCCACCTCCGTCGGGGTTTAGGCTTCCCGACGGACCCCTTCGTGAGAGGTCTCATGTTCTACTACGGGCTGGATTTTCACGACTTGGCTCCGGAGTCCATCCTCCATATCTCCGCATTCATTATCGTCTGTGAAGCCCTCCTCCGCGTCACTCCCCACTTCGGCATGTGGCTGAAGACCTTTAATGTGGAGCCGTAGATGATCGGGGGGCGTCAAGCGGAGTGCGGCGGGGCGGCCATAAGCAGAAGGGCCAATGCCCCGTGGCCCGAGGGTTCCTTCCAAGAGGAACTCGGACTGTGGCAGCATGAGTGGTTCTATATCACCGCTCCGAAGGGCAGCAAGCAAAAGCCGCCGCCTTCATTCCGCCTGGGACCTCCACGCCGACTGATGTCATGGGTCAACCAAGGGCTTAATTGGGGGCCGTCTGAAGACGTGCCCTCATTGCAGGGCCGGATTCGAGACCTCCAGGCGAGGGAGATCAATCTGGTCGTGGTGATGCAGGTTATGCTAATCAGGCGTCTTCTGCCCTGCAAACGTCGTCCTCTCCATCTATGGGAGTTCAATCCGGAGGGACTTCGAATTCTCCAACACTTCATGGGTGCGACACCCGTGGAGATGTACAAGTTGTTCTTCGGACCGCAGGTAGCGTGTCCGGAGTTGACCGAGGACGCAGGCCTAAGCTGCAATCGCCCGGACACTCAGGTAAATAGCTCAGAGTCCGTACGTTCTGTTTATCCGCTTTTCTAGAGTTCGCCTCCTGACCCATTACCCTTCACAGGAGTGGGTAGCGCGATCGAAGCTGATAAGGTGTCCGGCTCCCCTCCTAGAGACCGCACTGGAGCCCGTGCTGGTCAGAATGTTGGAGGTCGCGCCCGTAGAAGGGAGCGATGGGGAAAATAGAGGAGCCATTATTTCGCCCAAAGGGGCGTCTGAAGAGGGGGGAATCAAAAACCCCTCCTTCCAGGGGGAGAAGAGGACTTCCTTCGAAGATCCGGAGGCCAAAGCCCCTAAACGAGGGAAGAGATCTTCACCGGGGGGTCCAGCGTCTGGGGAGAATCCGGACGCACAATCGTCGCTAAAGGATCAGCCCTCCAGCGAGCTGTGAGTAGGAAAAGGGGAGTCCATTAGTAAGAAAATACCTCCATTTGTGCTTCTGTGGGTAACCAAAATTTTTATCTTGCAGTTCGGATTTACAGCCTTCTCAGATGAGTTCGTCTTCGGGGGACCTTCTTCCGGAGATGATGGAGAGCGAAACGCCTCCGTCACAAGCCGCCGTAGGGCGAGACGAGCTGAAGTATCATCACGGAGGGTATCCCGAGTCCGGAGGGCGGAGAGTTCGGCGCCCACTAGTATCCGCCGAGAATCAAGAATCTGCTTGAGAGGGCGTCCATCTCGTAAGATCACCGTGCTTTGATGCGTATGGTGATTGGAAGGATTTCGTCCGCCGAGAGCGGATTGCGTAATGCCGCTACGAGTTTGCTGGCGGGATTTGAGGTACGCGAGAATGACGCAGCCTTTTTTTGACAGTTTTGCACATAAAAGTGCACCCTGTATAGATAGTAGCTCCTGAGACTCGGTAGGGTGTCGAAAACGACAGCGTGCCGAGGATCAAAATCGCAAGTAATGAATGTCGCCGTTCCTATGCAGGTGGCAGATAGTCCGAGGGCTAACCGGACTAGTGGAGTAGCCGAGTTAATGCGGTAACTTGACGTGGCAGATGCGGACATCGCACTTGTCAACCGGCGACTTGACGAGTCGCAAGGTAAATGAGTTCTCCACAGTCGCTTTATTAAGGGGGTCAAAGCCCTCCTCTGATAAATTCTATGTTGTGATACGACGGTGCTGCTGCTGTGGAGAGTTTTGGGCGAACTTGCTCAAGCTAAGGAGCAAGCCGAAGGAGTGACGCGCTGCCTCAAGGGCGGCCGAGGAGTTGAAAGCGAAAAAGGCTGCACACCGCCCTAAGCGAGGAAGAGATGGCCGAATTGGCCGTGAAATTAAAAGATGCTGCCGACCGCAATGAGGCTCTTGAAAAGGAGCACTTATCGGAGCGGGAAGACCTGGGGAAGGCCACCGCCGAGGCCAAGGATGCCTGTTCTGCAATGCGGGCTATGAAGGAGGAGTTGCGCCAGGCCGGAGATATTGTGGTTAGCAAGCCTTTTCTGTTGCGTCGCCGGTTTACGGATCAAAAGTATGCTCAACTTGGCCAGCTGTGGGGTCCGGAGAATCCGTATATGGACTTAGCGGCAAGTGCGGCTGATGCCGTTGAGCACTTCCGGAGCCAGAAGGATCACAAGACGGAAGAGCAATTTTGGTCTCAATTCCATAGTCCGGATCGTTCACTTCCGTTGACCGATCGGTTGGCCGAATGGGCCGAGCTGAATAGATTATCCGGACTTGCCATGACTGACATCGTGGCTCATGTCTGGCCAGAGAGGCCCAAGGCGACGAGCTATTTCGGCTTATTGCAGCAATTTCTTGAAGCGGTGCCGCATATCAAGGAGATGAAGCGGTCGGCCTGCATCGAAGGCGCGCGGATGGCTCTTGCCCGTGTGAAGGCACATTGGACAGAGATGGATGCCACCGCTATTGCCGCCCAGGGTTCGGGTGAAAGCCGGTTACCCGCCGAGCACTATTTTGGGGAAGTTATGCGTGGCGCTCGTGTAATAGAGTCGTAGTGCTCAAAAAATGTCACGTTCAAATGAACGTTTTTAGCTTGTAAAACGATGATTATGCTATAACTGCTTTTTTATACTTGTGTGTCCCAAGTTGTAAAATTTCTCCTATGCGGCCGTTTACGTATACATTTGTATAACCTGAAAGATTGCAGTCTTCGGCTTCAGACCCCACGCACAAGGTGCGGGGTGTTCGCAAAAATAGCGCTTTTCACTTAATCCGCGTCTCGGTCCCGTTAAGGAGGTGGTAGTGTAGCAAACGAGGCAATCCGGACTATAATGCTTTATCACTTTCACTTAGCGGTGGAGTTCGAGGGTGGGGCTACGATATAGCCCTTGGGGCACCGCACTTCTCGAGTTCGGGCGCGTGTGTGCTGACCAGAAACGGTCCTTCGTCAAAGCGGGAATTCTAAACATTCCGGTAGTCGATCGAGTGGTTGACCGCTCTTGCTATATCATGAAAGTCAGTTTTGGCTTTCTCTCTCGAGGTGCTCGCCCAATTAAGGCGGGGCATAATCGCGAGAGTTCTCCTTGTGCCGCGTTAGCCGATGATACGGAACGTAAGGCAGCAAAACACAGAGGCCGGGCAAACCCAACATTTGACCAAAGACATGATTCGAGCTGATGCATATAATGCCTAACTCGAGACGCCGAACACTCCCTAAGGTGTTCGGTCTTTATAATAATGGGCAGAACAATGCCCTAAGCCCCTGGTGTCCAGGTACGGGCATGGTCCTCTGACGCGGCCGATGCCAAAACGTCAGGCTCCGCTTTGGTTATAGGAAGAAACCAAGGAAGAATAACAACAAGAGACATAAAAAAAGGTTTACGCAGGGTCTTAATCTGAAAAGAATCCTCGCAACGGGTCCCTACTGCACGTCTGCGCCTGTGTCTTTGTTGTGCCGTTGTCCTGGACGGGTGTGCACATTGTTCATCTGTAAAAAGAGAGGAACTTTAGTTTGAAAACAACTTGTGCGAAAAAGGTATGTGTGAAAGAAAAAATATAAATAAGTAAAGCGGGGTTTGTATGAACTCGCGGTTGTTTGTGCGCGCAGCCCCTTGAAGGGGTGTGCAGCTAGGGAGCCCCTAGCCTACTGATGCCGGACTCGTCTATCCGTGTCCGAGGTCTTTAAGTGACCCTCGCACTGAAATGATGCCACGTGGACCGGGCATCTTGAGTGTAAGAGACGCGTAATGCGGTATGGCGTTGAAACGGACAAAAGCCTTTCATCCCAAGAGTGCTTGATATCCACTTTTAAATGGGACGATATGAAAGATTAGTTTTTCGCGTCGAAAGTTGTTCGGTGATCCGAACACAACTTCTAGTAATAGGGAGCCTGTGCACTTGGCGTAAGGGCCTGGCGTCACTCTTTTGAAGGAAGTGCGGCTGTGTCGAATTTTAGTAGGGTCTATCCCCAACTTGCAGATTGTGTTTGAGTACAGCAGGTTTAAGTCGCTGCCTCCGTCCATTAGGACTTTAGTAAATTGTAATCCGTCGATTATGGGATCCAATATCAGGGCAGTCCGTCCTGCGTTTCGAACGCTTCTGGAATAATCCAGGTGGTCGAAAGTGATTGGTTTTGATATCCAATCTCTATGGTCTGCTGGGTTGAACCGTGCGAGGCTCTTTTAGAAGGTGCCGCCTTTGTTTTCCGTATTATCACATGAAGTGAGTTTACTGCTTTGACCTCTCGTGGGAAAGTCTTTTGCTTTCCGGTGCTCTGCTGGTGGGGTTTATCGTCTTCGCTTGACGCGTCGAGCCCCTTGTGTTCGGCGTCTAGTCGGCCGGACTGTTTGAAAACCCAACAATCTCGATGGGTGTGGTTTGCAGGCCTTCCGGGGGTACTGTGGATTTGACATATCCGACCCAAAATCTTGTTTAAGTTGGACAGCTCATCGTTGTCATCCTTAAGAGGTGGTGTTTTGTTGTTTGGCCGCGAGCTTTTGAATCCAGCGTTGACTGCCGTGCTTTTGGGCTTTTCTCTTTATTCCGCGCTGCTCTTTTCTGCCGTGATTTTTCGCTTCCATCTCTTATCTCGGATGTACTTGGGTCGCTGGTGCGCATCTTGCTAGCCACTATCCTCTCCCGCACGTAAGCGGGTCATGAGGCTTGTTAGCGCGACATTGTCCTCGGTTTCTCTTGGCCGAGGTGTCTGGCAAGCCATTCGTCTCGGACGTTGTGTTTAAAAGCTGCTAAGGCTTCGGCGTCCGAACAGTCAACTATTTGGTTCTTTTTGGTGAGGAACCTGTTCCAAAATTTGCGCGCTGACTCTCCGGGCTGTTGAGTTATATGACTTAGATCATCTGCATCCGGAGGGCGGACATAAGTCCCTTGAAAATTTGCTCTAAACGCGTCCTCGAGCTCTTCCCAGCTTCCCACAGTGTTTTCTGGGAGGCTTTTAAGCTAGTGACGGGCTGGCTCTTTGAGCTTGAGGGGTAGGTATTTTATGGCGTGGAGATCATCTCCTCTGGCCATGTGTATATGTAGTATATAATCTTCTATCCGCACTCCGGTCTGTTGTTCCATCATAGGCCTCTATGTTTATGGGTTTAAATCTCTTTGGGAATTCATGGTCCAGCACCTCATTGGTGAAACATAGTGGGTGTCTGGCGCCCTGTATTTGGGTGTGCCACTATCTTTGGACACTTGACGTGTTGCCTTGCTTCCTGGGCCCTTCTTCTTTGGCCCGTAGATGGACCTGGCTGGGCCATCTATCTTTCCAGGTTCATTAGTCGGTTTATGTGCGGCGCCGCTTTCAGAAATTGGCGTATCATCTGGCCGTCTATCCAACCAGGCAGCCTCTTTATTTTTTGACTGTGGGGGCTCTATGGCCTCCTCGTCAAATTCTGGTAGCAGCTTGCGCTTCGGGTAGCTCTTTGATTGGTGGCCATTGCCGTATTTATCCGCGGTTTTGAGCACTTTGCTCCACCTCATTCTGAGTGTGTCCTCCGCTGTTTTGAGCTTCCGCTTTTCCTTCTTCAAGCTTCTTGCAGTGTTGACAAGTCTTTTCTGAAGGTTTTTACCCTCCGGCGGCGTGTCCGGAATGAGATCGTCCGGACTGTCGTTTTCCCCGGGCCTGGACTGATTATCTGACTCGTCCTATTCGGACGGTTGCTTATCTGCATGTTCGTCGTCCACTTGTGTGCCCTGCTGTATTGCGGGGTCCTTAGGAGCGTTGTTGTTGTCGAGGCGGGACTTAGGGCGGCGTCTGCGCCGCCGTTTTGGTTGTTTGTCGACGGGGATATCTTCTGTCGCGGCCCGCTGATCCTCGTTATCGCTCTCTTTTGGGGTATCCACCATATATACGTCATATGACGAGGTGGTCCTCCCGTGCGCTGTAGGCGCCGGTTCTTGTTCATCTCGGCGTCGTCGTCCATACCGCCGACGTCTTCGGAGTCATAGTCTAGCATGTCGGTTAGATCGTCGACGGTGGCTACAAAGTGGGTGGTGGGTGGGCGCTGAATTTCTTCGTCGTCCAGATCCCAACCATCCCGCCATAGTCCGCCAGACTCTCCGATAACGAGATGCTTTAGCTAATTTAGGATGTCACCAAAGGGCGAGTATTGGAAGATGTCCGCGGCGGTGAATTCCATAATCGGCGCCCAATCCGAATCGATTGGTAGGGGCGTGGGAGGTTCGGAGTCCGGCACCTCGGAATCACGAGTTTCGCGGGGGACAAGATTAGCGTTCGGCTCCATCGCTGCGGAAGTTGAAGCCCCCGAGGTGGTGTCCATCCACCGATCCTCGATCTGGGCGATCGGCTCCGGACTAAAGGCCGAAGCGGATCCGTGTGCAGCCGCCAAGGCACTATTAGGCGGGAGAGCTAGATCATGCCCATCGTAACAGTGCGGCGCGCTTGGCTGTGGCTCGAGCCCGTCGAAGATCAAGTCTCCGCAAGTGTCGGCCGTGAAGTTTAGACTTCCGAATCTGACCTGACGGCCAGGGGCATAGCTTTCGATCTGCTCCATATGGCCAAGCGAATTAGCCCCCAATGCGAAGCCGCCGAATACGAAGATCTGTCCGGGGAGAAAAGTCTCACCCTGGACAGCGTTGTTGGTTGAAGATGCCATCGAGCCTATCGGTGACGACACAGAGGAACTCTCAATGAAAGCACCAATGTCGGTGTCAAAACCGGCGGATCTCGGGTAGGGGGTCCCGAATTGTGCGTCTAGGAGGATGGTAACAGAGACGAGGGACACGATGTTTTACCCAGGTTCGGGCCCTCTCGATGGAGGTAAAACCCTACGCCCCGCTTGATTAATATTGATGATATGGGTAGTACAAGAGTGGATCTACCACGAGATCAAGGAGGCTAAACCCTAAAGCTAGCCTATGGTATGATTGTTGTAATGTATGTTGTGTCCTCACGGATTAAAGCCCTCCGGTTTATATAGACACCAAGGAGGCTAGGGTTACCTGAGTTGGTTACAATGGTAGGAGATCTACATATCCGTATTGCCAAGCTTGCCTTCCACGCCAAGGAAAGTCCCACCGGACACGGGACAGAGTCTTCAATCTTGTATCTTTGTAGTCTTGGAGTCCGTCGGACGATGATAGTCCGCTGTCCGGACACCCCTAGTCCAGACTCCTCAATAGCCCCGAGGAATTTGAGAGTCAAATTTCCGACCGTTCTTTGCTGCTCTTGGCTGTCCCAAAATATCTTACCCACCTAATGGTCATATCATTGAAGGGCATTTATGTCTTATCATGTCGGGCTGCTCCCTAGGCTATAAATAGCCGCCCCCTACAACCACTAGTTGGTTGGCTGCTCCGAGAGAACTTGACACTTGTCATTTGAGAGCAACCCATCCTCCGAGGACTTTGAGCGAAAATCATCAAGTGAGGAAAATCCAAAACCAAACCCCCACAAACCCAAAGTGATTGAGCATCACTGAAGAAATTGATCCCGCGTGGATCCGACGCTTGTTACCTTTGAAGACTGTGCTTCTTCCAGACGGTTAGGCGTCAAGGTCTAGAGCATTCAAGAGGAATTGTGGATTGCCGAGTGACCAAGTCTGTGAAGGTTTGGAAGTCACCTGAAGACTTACCACGAGTGATTGGAGGAGACCTGCGTGGTCTTAGTTCAAGGAGAATACGGTGAGAACTGGATGTCCTGAGTTGCGGCTCAGAGACTGGGTGTCCGGATCTGCGTGTCCTCGAGTTTAAATACTCACCGCTCCAACCAGACGCATAACCGAGACAGCAGCTTGGAACTGGTTTACCAAATCATTGTCTTCACCAACTAACTGGTTCTATTTCCTCAACTCTTTCATTTCCTCATTCTTGTGTTGAATGTTGTTCATATCTGTGCTTGAAGACTTTGATCAAGACTTTCACAAATTCCTCGCCCAATTTCTTCATCATCTGCTTTCATCTTGTTATCCCGTGTTTACGCTTTATGTACTGTGCTAGTCTTCATTTCATCATGATGACTATGTTTGTATCCTGTTATGTTTACTTCTGAGTACTTATTCCGCTGCAAGTAGTTCTTCGCTAAGGAATTTCCTCACTGGCAAATTCCTCAGTGAAGAATTCATAAAAATCGCCTATTCACCCCCCCCCCCTCTAGTCGATATAATGCACTTTCAATCCAGCATGCATCTAGAGTATTAAGTTCATAAAGAACAGACTAACGCATTAAGAAAGATGACATGATGTAGAGGGATAAACTCATGCAATATGATATAAACTCCATCTTTTTATCCTCGATGGAAACAATACAATACGTGCCTTGCTGCCCCTACCATCACTGGGAAAGGACACCGCAATATTGAACCCAAAGCTAAGCACTTCTCCCACTGCAAGAAAGATCAATCTAGTAGGCCAAACCAAACTGATAATTTGAAGAGACTTGCAAAGATAACTTAATCACACATAAAAGAATTCAGAGGAGATTCAAATATTATTCATAGATAAACTTGATCATAAACCCACAATTCATCGGCTCTCGACAAACACACCGCAAAAAGAGTTACATCGAATAGATCTCCAAGAAGATTGAGGAGAACTTTGTATTGAGATTCAAAGAGAGAGAAAAGGCCATCTAGCTAATAACTATGGACCCGAAGGTCTGTGGTAAACTA
This sequence comes from Aegilops speltoides, assembly GCA_021437245.1. NCBI lineage: Eukaryota > Viridiplantae > Streptophyta > Magnoliopsida > Poales > Poaceae > Aegilops > Aegilops speltoides. The sequence continues at coordinate 456,487,500 of CM038144.1, forward strand.
CTCACAACTCATCGGAAGGGCCTTGGAGATGATATACAGGGCCTCTGTGGTTGATTCCCCCTCCGACGGAGCGCCGGCGAAGGCTCCAAGATGGGATCTCGTGGATACAGAAGGTTACAGCGGTGGAAATAGTTTTTTGTGGTGCTCCTCGATGGTTTCTGGGTACGTGGGTATATATAGGAGGAAGAAGTAGGTCGGTGGACGCTCGAGGGGCCCACGAGGGTGGGGGGTGCGCCCACCTGTAGGGGGCATGCCGGGCACCCTCGTGGCCGCCTCCTCTGTTGTTTGACGTCCACTCCAAGTCTCCTGGATCATGTTTGTTCCAAAAAGATCGCTCCAGAAGGTTTCATTCCGTTTGGACTCCGTTTGATATTCCTTTTCTTCGAAACACTGAAATAGGCAAAAAAACAGTAATTCGGGCTGGGCCTCCGGTTAGTAAGTTAGTCCCAAAAATGATATAAAAGTGTAAAGTAAAGCCCATAAACATCCAAAACGGGTAATATAATAGCATGGAACAATAAAAAATTATAGATACATTGGAGACGTATCAAGCATCCCCAAGCTTAATTCCTGCTCGTCCTCGAGTAGGTAAATGATAAAAACAGAATTTTTGATGTGGAATGCTACCTAGCATAATTCTCAATGTAATTTTCTTTATTGTCGCATGAATGTTCAGACCCAAATGTTTCAAAATAAAAGTTTATATTGACATAAGAAATAGTAATACTTCAAGCATACTAACTAAGCAATCATGTCTTCTCAAAATAACATGGCTAGAGAAAGTTCATCCCTACAAAATCTTGTAGTTTGGTCATGCTTCATTTTCGTCACACAAAAATGCTCTCATCTTGCACACCCCCAATGAGAAGCCAAGCAATTGTTTCATACTTAAATAATCTCAAACTTTTTCAACTTTCACGCAATACATGAGCGTGAGCCATGGATATAGCACTATGGGTGGAATAGAGAGGTTGTGTGGAGAAGACAAAAAGGGAGAAAGTCTCATATTGACGAGGATAATCAACGGGCTATGGAGATGCCCATCAATTGATGTCAACATGAGGAGTAGGGATTGCCATGCAATGGATGCACTAGAGCTATAAATGTATGAAAGCTCAACAAAAAAACTAGTGGGTGTGCATCCAACTTGCTTGCTCACGAAGACCTAGGGCATTTTGAGGAAGCCCATCGTAGGAATATACAAGCCAAGTTCTATAATGAAAAATTCCCACTAGTATATGAAAGTGACAACATAAAAGACTTTCTATATGAAGAACATGGTGCTACTTTGAAGCACAAGTGTGGAAAAGGATAGTAACATTGCCCCCTTTTTATTTTATTTTCTTTTTTTTGGCCTTTTTTTGCCTTTCTTTTTTTTTTGGCCTTTCTCTTTTTTTGGCCTTTCTCTTTTTTTATTTGGGGACAATGCTCTAATAATGGTGATCATCACACTTCTATTTATTTACAACTCATGAATTACAACTCAAAACTAGAACAAGATATGACTCTATATGAATGCCTCCGGCGGTGTACCGGGATGGGCAATGAATCAAGAGTGACATGTATGAAAAATTATGCATGGTGGCTTTGCCACAAATACGATGTCAACTACATGATCATGCAAGGCAATATGACAACGATAATGTGTGCCATGATGATGAACGGAACGGTGGAAAGTTGCATGGCAATATATCTTGGAATGACTATGGAAATGCCATAATAGGTAGGTATGGTGGCTGTTTTGAGGAAGATAGAAGGAGGTTTATGTGTGATAGAGCGTATCGTATCACGGTGGATGCACCGGCGAAGTTTGCACCAACTCTCAAGGTGAGAAAGGGCAATGCACGGTACCGAAGAGGCTAGCAATGATGGAAGGGCAAGAGTGCGTATAATCCATGGACTCAACATTAGTCATAAAGAACTCATATACTTATTGCAAAAATCTATAAGTCATCAAAAACCAAGCACTACGCGCATGCTCCTAGGGGGATATATTGGTAGGAAAAGACCATCGCTCATCCCCGACAGCCACTCATAAGGATGGCAATCTAAGAGCACCTCATGTTTCAAATTTGTTACACAACTTTTACCATACGTGCATGCTACGGGACTTGCCAACTTCAACACAAGAATTATTTAAATTCACAATTACTCAACTAGCATGACTCTAATATCACCACCTCCATATCTCAAAACAATTATCAAGTATCAAATTGATCATAGCATCCAATTCACTTCCTATGATAGTTTTTATTATACCCAACTTGGATGCCCATCATTCTAGGACCAATTTTATAACCATAGCAAATACCATGCTGTTCTAAGAGACTCTTAAAATAATATAAGTGAAGCATGATAGATTAACAATTTCTACAAAATCAAGCCACTGCCGTGCTCTAAAAATATAAGTGAAGCACTAGAGCAAAAACTATCTAGCTCAAAAGATATAAGTGAAGCACATAGTGTATTCTAATAAATTCCAATCAAGTGGGTTTCTCCCAAAAGGTGTGTACAGCAAGGATGATTGTGGTAAAGTAAAAAACAAAGACTAGTATCATACAAGACGCTCCAAGCAAAACATATATCATGTGGCGAATAAAAATATAGCTCCAAGTAAAGTTACCGATAGACGAAGACGAAAGAGGGGATGCCTTCCAGGGCATCCCCAAGCTTAGGATTTTGGTTATCCTTGAGTATCTTGGGGTGCCATGGGCATCCCCAAGCTTAGGCTCTTGCCACTCCTTATTCCATAGTCCATCAAATCTTTACCCGAAACTTTAAAACTTCACAACACAAACCTCAACAGGAAATCTCATAAGCTCCGTTAGTGCAAGAAAGAAAAACCACCACATAAGGTATTGTAATGAACTCATTATTTATTTACATTGGTGTTAAACCTACTGTATTCCAACTTCTCTATGGTTCATACCACTTAATACTAGCCATAGATGCATCAAAATAAGCAAACAACACACGAAAAACAGAATCTGTCAAAAAACAGAACAGTCTATAGAAATCTGTAACTCTAGAATACTTATGGAACTCTAAAAATCATAAAAAAATAGGATGTCCTGGGAAATTTGTCTATTGATCTACAGCAAAAATAATGAATGCAAAATCACGTTTATGTGAATTACTAAAATTATTTTCGTGCGCGCAAAGTTTCTGTTTTTCAGCAGAATCAAATTAACTATCACCGTAGGTTATCCTATAGGTTCTACTTGGCACAAACACTAATTAAAACATGAAAACATATCTAAACAGAAGGTATATGAAATATTTATTACTAAACAAAAGCAAAAACAAAAAACAAAAATAAAATTGGGTTGCCTCCCAACTAGCGCTATCGTTTAACGCCCCTAACTAGGCATAAAAGCGAGGATAGATCTAAGTAGTGCCATCTTTGGCACCCAATTTGTAAGTAGCTCGCATGATAGATTCATAAGGTAATTTGAATTTCTTTCTTGGAAAGTGCTCCATGTCTTTCCTTAATGGAAATTGGAATCTAATATTCCCTTCCTTCATATCAATAATTGCACCAATCGTTCTAAGGAAAGATCTACCAAGAATAATAGGACAAGAAAGATTGCAATCTATGTCTAGAATGATAAAATCTACGGGCACATAGTTCCTATTTGCAACAATAAGAACATATTTGATTCTTCTCATATGCTTCTTAATGGTGGAATCCGCAAGGTGCAAATTTAAAGAGCAATCATCAAAAATGGAAACCTAGAATATCACATAAAGTTTTCGGAATCGTGGAAACACTAGCACCCAAATCACACAAAGCATAACACTCATGATCTTTAATTTTAATCTTTATAGTAGGCTCCCACATATCATAAAGTTTTCTAGGTATAGAAACGTCCAAATTAAGTTTCTCATCATAAGATTGCATCAAGGCATCGACAATATGCTTGGTAAAGGCTTTATTTTGACTATAAGCATGAGGAGAATTCAACACGAATTGCAACAAGGAAATACAATCTACTAAAGAACAATTATCATAATTAAATTCCTTGAAATCCAAGATAGTGGGTTCAATGCTATTTAAAGTCTTGACCTCTCCAATCCCACTTTTACCAAATTTAGCATCAAGATCTAAAAACTCCGAATCATTGGGACGCCTTTTAACTAAGTTGACTCATCTCTAGTCCCATCATTATTAAGATTCATATTGCAAAACAAAGATTTAATAGGGGACACATCAATAACTTTTAGATCTTCATCATTATTTTCATGGAAACTAGAAGAACACGCTTTTACAAAGCAATCTTTCTTAGCACGCAATCTAGTGGTTCTTTTTTTGCACTCATCAATGGAAATTCTCATAGCTTTGAGAGACTCATTGATATCATGCTTATGAGGAGTAGATCTAAGTTTCAAAGAATCAACATCAAACGAAAGTCTATCAATGTTCCTAGCCAAATCATCAACTTTAAGCAATTTTTCTTCAAGCAAAGCATTAAAATTCTTTTGAGAGATCATAAATTCTTTAACACTAATCTCAAAATCAGAGGGCATCTTATTAAAATTACCATAAGAATTATTGTAGGAATTTCCATAATTATTAGAGAATTTACTAGGGAACGGTCTAGGATTAAAGTTTCCTCTATAAGCATTGTTACCAAAATTATTCCTACCAACAAAATTCACATCTATAGATTCATTATTATTCTCAATAAAGTAGACAAAGGCATATCATTGGGATCAATAGGAGCACTCTTAGTAGCAAACAATTTCATAAGTTCATCCATCTTTCCACTCAAAACATTAATTTCTTCTATAGCATGCACTTTTTTACTAGTTGATCTTTCGGTGTGCCATTGAGAATAATTAGCCATAATGTTACCAAGGAGTTTAGTAGCTTCTCCTAAAGTGATTCCCATAAAAGTGCCTCCCGCGGCCGAATCTAAAAGATTTCTAGAAGCAAAATTCAATCCGGCATAAACTTTTTGTATAATCATCCATAAGTTCAAACCATGAGTAGGGCAATTGTGATTCATCAATTTCATTCTTTCCCAAGATTGGGCAACATGCTCATGATAAAGTTGTTTAAAATTCATAATATCGTTCCTAAGAGAGATGATCTTAGCGGGAGGAAAATACTTAGAGAAAAAAACATCTTTGCACTTATTCCATGAATCAATACTATTCTTAGGCAAAGACGAAAACCAAACTTTAGCACGATCTCTAAGTGAAAACAGAAATAACTTCAATTTAACAATATCATTATTCATAGCTTTCTTCTTTTGCATCTCACACAAATAAACAAAGTTGTTTAGATGGGTAGCGGCATCTTCACTAGGAAGGCCGGAGAATTGAACTTTCATAACAAGATTCAGCAAAGCAGCATTGATTTCACAAGACTCAACATCATTAAGAGGAGCAATCGGAGTACTAAGGAAATCATTATTATTGGTATTGGAAAAGTCACACAATTTGGTATTATCTTGCGCCATCGCGACAAGCAATCCAACACACAAGCAAACAAAAAGGCAAGCGAAAGAGAGAGGAGATTGGGAAAGAGAGGGCGAATAAAACGGCAAGTCTGAAGTGGGGGAGAGGAACACGAGAGGCAAATGGCAAATAATTTAATGCGAGGGAGATGAGTTTGTGATGGGTACTTGGTATGTCTTGACTTGAGCGAAGACCTCCCCGGCAACGGCGCCAGAAATCCTTCTTGCTACGTCTTGAGCTTGCGTTGGTTTTCCTTGAAGAGGAAAGGGTGATGCAGCAAAGTAGTGTAAGTATTTCCCTCGGTTTTTGAGAACCAAGGTATCAATCCAGCAGGAGGCTCCTCAAAAGTCCAACGCACCTACACAAACAAACAAGAACCTCGCAACCAACGCAATAAAGGGGTTGTCAATCCCTTCACGTCCACTTGCAAAAGTGAGATCTGATAGAGATAATATGATAAGATAAATATTTTTTGGTATTTTTATGATATAGATTGGAAAGTAAAAGATACAAATAAAAGTAGATTGAAAGCTTACATGATAAAAGATATACCCGGGGGCCATAGGTTTCACTAATGGCTTCTCTCAAGATAGCATAAGTATTACGGTGGGTGAACAAATTACTGTCGAGCAATTGATAGAAAAGCGAATAATTATGAGATTATCTAGGCATGATCATGTATATAGGCATCACTTCCGTGACAAGTAGACCGACTCCTGCCTGCATCTACTACTATTACTCCACACATCGACCGCTATCTAGCATGCATCTAGAGTATTAAGTTCATAAAGAACAGAGTAACACATTAAGAAAGATGACATGATGTAGAGGGATAAACTCATGCAATATGATATAAACCCCATCTCTTTATCCTCGATGGCAACAATACAATATGTGCCTTGATGCCCCTGCTGTCACTGGGAAAGGACACCTCAAGATTGAGCCCGAAGCTAAGCACTTCTCCCATTGCAAGAAAGATCAATCTAGTAGGCCAAACCAAACTGATAATTCGAAGAGACTTGCAAAGATAACTTAATCACACATAAAAGAATTCAGAGGAGATTCAAATATTTCTCATAGATAAACTTGATCATAAACCCACAATTCATCGGATCTCGACAAACACACCACAAAAAGAGTTACATCGAATAGATCTCCAAGAAGATCGAGGAGAACTTTGTATTGAGATTCAAAGAGAGAAAAAAGGCCATCTAGCTAATAACTATGGACCCGAAGGTCTATGGTAAACTACTCACAACTCATCGGAAGGGCCTTGGAGATGATGTAGAGGCCCTCCGTGGTTGATTCCCACTCTGGCGGAGCGCCGTCGAAGGCTCCAAGATGGGATCTCGCGGATACAGAAGGTTACGGCGGTGGAAATAGTTTTTTGTGGTGCTCCTCGATGGTTTCAGGGTACGTGGGTATATATAGGAGGAAGAAGTAGGTCGATGGACGCTCGAGGGGCCCACGAGGGTGGGGGCGCGCCCACCTGTAGGGGGGAGTCGGGCACCCTCGTTGTCACCTCCTCTGTTGCTTGACGTCCACTCCAAGTCCCCTGGATCACGTTTGTTCCAAAAAGATCGCTCCCGAAGGTTTCATTCTGTTTGGACTCCATTTGATATTCCTTTTCTTCGAAACACTGAAATAGGCAAAAAAATAGCAATTCGGGCTGGGCCTCCGGTTAGTAAGTTAGTCCCAAAAATGATATAAAAGTGTAAAGTAAAGCCCATAAACATCCAAAATGGGTAATATAATAGCATGGAACAATCAAAAATTATAGATACGTTGGAGACATATCAAGGGGCTCAATGTGCCCATTGATGTCCGCCCTCAAGGCAACCCAGAGTCTGCCAACAAGAACAGGCTTCAACCGTTCCTTGTGGAGAAGAAGTTAGCTAATGGCACGCAGTCTTGGGTACTCAACCCTTTCCTTGATGTCATGCATCAAATCTTCAGCAACACTCTCTTTCCATGCATTGGTGACAAGGATAAGGTGCATGCTTATCTCGTGGATATGATGTTGCTTTGTGAGGAGGTGCGTCGTCACGTTACCCAACCTCTGGACATCTCTCATATCATGTGGGTTGAGCTCCGTTTTGCGGTGTAGAATCGCAAAGTTCCCAGATGAAGACTTGGGAGAAGCTCTTTCCAAATGAAGACTTTTCTGCTCCAAACTGGGTTCGCCACGAGCCTATCAAGCTGCGTCAGAAGAACAAGTGGGCCAATACCACTACCTGGGCTGAGGCTGAGGCTGCTAGGATGAATGTTGATGAGGATGAGGTTGAGGAGGTGGAGGCTGAGGACAATTCTGCGGGGTATGATCCTCCATCTACTGAGCCCTCTTGGGCTAAGAAGCTGAAGGCAAAGATGAAGGCTCTGTTCTGCATGCAGGCCAAGGGGCAGTACAAGACCCATGTTGCTCAGAAGGAGAGTCGCCAACGCGACAAGAGAATCTTGAGGACATTCAGCGAGATCGTGGAGAGCGGGTCAGAGAAGAATATCACTCATGAGGCTGATTGGATGACGAAGCAGGGCTATCAGTGGACCGAGTCATAGGAGGAGTCCATTCCCGCTACCGAGACCGATGAGGAGATTGTTGGGTAATCTCTGCAGAGGAAGCTACCACCTGTGTTGTAGGTGTCCTCTCTGCCTTTTTGGTGTCTCGATGCCAAAGGGGGAGAGAGTGTAGGATTTGCGAGTCGTGTCTCTTTGTTTTCATTTCATTGGTCCTTTGTTGGTTTGCGTTCGTGTTCGTGTGAGTCCCCGAGACTATCATATGGTGTGAGACATATGCATCAAGCTTATCTTATTATCTATTATGAGTAGTAGTTTGTGAGCTTATGCTATTTGTGCCCTTTCCTTTATGCTCATATACATTACCTTGCCTCCATGCTTAGTGTCATCTATAATACCTAAATAGTTCATCCCCACTATCATATTTCTCTTGACATGCAAGCTATCCACATCAGCATCAGTGCCACATCAGCATTTAGTTAGATGATTACATGTGGGACCAACCACACTAGAAAATAGCCATGTAAACAGCCATGTTAGCTTCAGTTTCTGCGGGTAGGACCGGCGAGAGAGGCTGCCCACGCACGTCTATTTCCATCTATGGCGATTCCCATTGCACCCTTCCCAACAGAGCGCCTCACCAGTTCCCCACGGCATCCGATTCCCCTTCCTCTTCATCTTCTCCGATCTCCATCAAATCCCACTACACAATTACTCTATCGATTCAGTTGCTCTTACAATCTGGTATTTCTCTCCGGACCGCTTGCGATTTATTAAGTCAAGCGATGGCGAGGGCGTGCCCCCTTGCAACGAGACCCGCCGGCGGTCGTCCCAGCCCTGCCCCGGCTTTCCCGACGTAGGGGCCCCCGCCTTGGAAGAAGAGCGCCTCACGACGGATTACCTTGTCGTCGTGTGTCGGGTGCCTCGACAGAAGGCCGGGAAGGCTCCCCGTGGAGCGGCCAACCCTTCTCGTTGCCACTCAACTACCCCACGCGCATCTGCGGGCTCTCGCCTGGATGGACGCTCTTCCTGGCAACTCATCCATGGAGTGGACGTCGCGCCGGGAAGGTCTCCAGCCGGTATACGTTTTTCTTTTCGGCCTCGAAGGGCTGGGCTGGTAGTGACATCGGGTAGGGCCTTCATTGATAGCCATGACTTGCAGGAGTGCTAGATCGACATCCTCCCTCCCGCAGGTGCCGCCTTGGCTGATTCAGAGACAACATTGACCGCGTCAATGGTGGCCCTTCTTAGCAAGTGCCATTCTACTGCAGCAATGGTGCCTTTTTTGGGGGGGCAAGCTGACCTCATGCATCTGCGCAGGAAGCCTGGCTCCTTTCTATCAGCGATCGATTTGCAAGATTCAGTACCTGTTCTTCAGTACATATTTGGTATTCTGTCTTAAAGAAAATCTTATTCAAAAGAGATCGCACGAACTGTACAGGCATACACACCCACTGCTTTATGCCTTTTGCCATCTATATTTAACAGCCTACTTTTGAAGAAACAACAACCTCTCTCATCTATAGCTTTTGTTGCAGGTATTCAGTAATTGATGTTTCGCGCTCCCTCTCCTAATAATATCCGAGATGGTGCTACACTTCCTCTCCCCATGATCTCAGGTGGTGCGTGCTGGATGACAACCAAGTAGTCATCTTGGTCGGCCCGATCACTGCATATGCATACTCTGCAGATTTTTGTCTCCTACTGGTATATTTTTCCCAAGTTCCCCTCCATTGCTAATTCTGCATTTTTATTTGCTTCATTCAAATCTGAATTAATATTTCTTTGATTGGATATGTAAACTTGTATTCTATACAAGCACCATGTGTACTGTGTGTTTGGGGGTACCTTTCTAGAGATCGTCATTGTTGTTAGAGATTTCACCAGAATACAATACATTTGGTTGCTGACGAATATCTTTTCAACATCATTGGCCTGCTTAATACGTGATATCTTTAGCGTGAGCTTTACTTATATGAGTGTTGTTTTTTTCATGAATGGTAAATTTGATAATGAAACATCTCTTTTTCATCAGGTTACCCATAGAAGATTATAACCATTTCTCATGCCCTCTCTTTTGTATACTTTGAGGGCATGACCATTTGAATTATCGTGTAGTTTCATTTCAGCAGTAGTATGCACACGCTTTGCCCAGTGATGCCAGATCTATTTCGTGACTGATATTTGTTTCCTTGACTACAAATTCAGAGTTCATTTGAATTCTTGTGACCGGTCTTTGTGTAAGAGCTTACATCACCGCATCTGTCGCCGACACCACACACCACTTACAGTCTCCTTCAAGCATGGCATCAGTGGCATGTCTACCTGATCCCACAACCTTTGTTTGCTCTCTGATGACTTTCTAATTGAAAATTAGTTTTTTTTCCTGCTCATGCTACAACTTGGACCATGGCATCTGCTGACATGAATGTACTCCAATTTAGGTTCTCAAGAATTTAGTAATTGAAGCATATTCTATACATTTCTATTTTAAAAATTGTTGATTCAAGCTTTATAGGTTTCTTGATGATGTGTGGTAAGAAGTCTGCGATGAACCAAATTTGGAATTCTTGAGAAGGTACAAATGTTTCTCTCCTTTTTAACATTTAGAATATTTGTCACCTAGCTGTAGATATTTTTACTTGCTCTAACCAGTTACACGTCTGCAATGATTTGTCCAACGTCGACTAGACCACCATACAGGGGTTCAAACAGGTTTATGAAATGGCTATTTTTATATTGATAATAACTTGAGTATGGCACCTATTGTAGTACAGTTATGTTATAGCAGATATAAGTAGAAGTTGTTTGATTTCAGGTGACGATTCCCCTTTCCCCAATACTTACTGATAGTATTTTGTTTTTTTTGTTTGTTCCATATGGCAGTATTGAGACTAAATTGGAGAGAGAGAACAGACTTGATACACTTGGTAATGTTGGTTATCCGAAGGCTTCAGGAATACTCCCTCAGTTCCATAATTATATATGTATTATTGGTGGTATCATTTAGTGACTGGCAAAATCTATTCATGTGTGTACAGAATATCAACAAATGTTACTTACTCTTTTTATTGTCATGTAATACAAGGATATGTGAATGTGCTGTATCTAAATGTGACCTTTATTGCACCAACATCTCCAAACATCTAAATGGCTGAGATGATGTAATGTAACTTAAACCTTTAGCCTAACTTGAAGCATGGACATAAAGACTAATTTTTATTAGCCACTTTTTTTGCGGGCGAGACACATTTTTTGGATGAACCAAAAATTATTCTCAATGTTCAAAACATCATTTGACGCACTGATAATACAACATGGTGCTTCCGCTTTATTACCTTATTTTCTTTCACATGTATATCATGTAGTTGGCATTTTATTCCTTACAAATTATTTGTTCAAACTTCCCGCAGCAACGCGCGGGGTATCATCTAGTTTATATTGTTGCAAGGAATGCCTTATCATAAAATATAGGGGGAGTGTTGATCCTAGTATATGTGCCGTGCAGTCCAAAGCATATCTATAGAGTGCACACATCTAGGGGGAGCCTCTCTATTTTTTTATAGATGTTGGGTTTGCTTATGTTCAGTTTTATATCCTTATGTGCAAATCCCGCATTGTCATCAATCCACCAAAAAAGGGGGAGATTGTAAGGGCATATTTCTCCCTATGTGGTTTTGGTGATGGATGACAATGCATTTGCGGACTAATCGTGTGGATTGAGCATTTCGGATATCTCATGTCTAGGCACAAGACGATTCGGTGCCCCTCAGAGCCTAGTGAAGACGGCGTTTCTCTACGTTTCCTTTTCGATGGATTTGAGTCGTAGGAAATCCGTACTATTAAGAGGGGGTCCGCTTTGGAAAGGTTAGGGTGGAATCAACACGAACACGTCTGTCCCTGTGCACCACCTTTCCTTTGCTTCTTTGGAGCACCGAACGTTTATCCATGTCTCTACAAAATGAAGGACTTCAAGTGCTATTGTGTTGTGGCATGCGGTAGTACTGCTCAAGGAAGCAGTAGTACCGCAGTGGCCCACGGTAGTACCGGCCAGGGAAGCGGTAGTACCGCACTATGCGGTAGTACCGCTCCTCATGCGCGGTAGTACCATGGCCTCTAGCCCAGCACAGTGACACGCGCCGAAGTAGGGGCGGAAGTAATTTTTTACAACCGCGCCCTACGCGGTAGTACCGCTCCTTGCGTGCGGTAGAACCGTGCTGGATTTTTGCACAGATCGAAACACAGCGGAAGTAGCCACGTATGTAATTTTATTAGTCCGTGCCTTCCCAGCCTAGTCGAACCCTGCCTTGCGGTAGTACCGCAAGGACGCGCTGTAGTACCGCTCCAGCGGTTCTATCGCTCGTTGCTTTAACGCAACAAGGCCTCGTATGGTCTCTATCGCGTGAGCAATAGTACCGCAAGTCGGTGCGGTAGTACCGCAAGTCGGTGCGGTAGTACCGCATGTCGCGGGCTGAGTTAGTGGGTAACAGTTGGATCTTTCCTCTCACTATATAAGGGGGGTCTTCTAACCCAAGTTGACTACCTCTTCCCTCCCTAAGCTCCATTATTGCTCAAAGCTCCATTTTCGCCCGATCTCTCTCCCTAGCCATACAAAATTGTTGATTCTCTAGGGATTGGTTGAGAAGGCCCCGATCTACACTTCCACCAAGAGAAATTTGATTCCCCCCCCCCCCTAATCCCTTGCGGATCTTGTTACTCTTGGGTGTTTGACCACCCTAGACGGTTGAGTTCACCGCGGAGCCATATTCCATTATGGTGAAGCTTTGTAGTGTCGTTGGGAGCCTCCAATTAAGTTGTGGAGATTGCCCCAACCTTGTTTGTAAAGGTTTGGTCGCAGCCTCCAAGGGCACCAATAGTGGAATCACGGCATCTCGCATTATGTGAGGGCATGAGGAGAATAGGGTGGCCCTAGTGGCTTCTTGGGGAGCATTGTGCCTCCACACCGCTCCAACAGAGACGTACTTCCTCTCAAAGGGGAGGAACTTCGATAACACACCCTCGTCTCCACCGGCTCCACTCTTGGTTATCTCTCACCTTTACTTGTGCAAGCTTATATTGTGTTGTATCCCTTGCTTGCTTGTGTGCTTGTTGTTGCATCATATAGGTTGCTCACCTATTTGCATATTTAGACAACCTACTTTGATGTAAAGTTTAATTTGGTAAAGAAAAGCTAAAATTGTTAGTTGCCTATTCACCCCCCCTCTAGTCAACTATATCGATCCTTTCACAAATGACTGTACTCTCCTTAATTGTGCCCGTTTGTTGCCATGGGGTCAAATATTTTAAAACACAATAAGATGACCATACGTGAAAAATCTTGATGCAATGCAAAGCAAATAGATAAAGTAAAATTATGTTTGCTTATCTCTAATATTAATGGTGAGTTGACATGTTCGCTCACCTTTTGCCGGTTTTTTACTCCCCATGTGCCTTCCTCATTTGATTTCCTGTTCATTTTTGTAGTAGTCTTAACCGATATCGCATTTTTTTAACATAAATAGAATAGCTTAGAATAACCTGAACCAAATCAGTACATTTTACAAATCACATTCTGCATTAAGTCAATCAAATCTTAGCAACATCTCAACTAAATAAAGAAAAACTTTGCCTTTCCCACCCATATGCAAATTAAATCAAATCATACTAAAACCTCAACTAAACTAATACGAAATAAAAGAAATCTTGTATTACCCTAACCATACTCAAATCAAATTAAATCTTACTAAAACGTCTACTAAATCAAAACTTTTCTTGTTTTCCTCTACGCATACTCAAATCAAAATCCTTACCAAAATCTATAATATGATGGGTTAGATATATGTCAGACAAGATTGATATTAAACCACTAGAATATGTATGCCTCATTGCAACGAACGGACAACTAGTTAGTAAAGCATAATTTTTGTTATTTCTAAAACGGATAAAATAGCTATGTGTTCGTGATTGATGTTTATTTGCTTATAAATTATGAATTTATTGCTATTTATTGAGTTATCAAAGATGTTTGGCAGGTATCAAAATTTACCATAAGAAACATTTTATTTACGTCCGTGAATTTATTGCTATACCGTAGATTGATCTAGTTTATTGGGTTAAAAAATTGGTTTGGTGGGAACCATAAAGGGATGAAAACCGGAAAAAAAACTGTGGAGGGTGAGAGGATGGACGAAGAGGTTGTAGGGGAAATTAACGTAAAATTAAACTGTAGATTCTTTTTTAAGTAGTAAATACTCCCACCGTCCCAAAATAAATGTCTCAACTTTGTATTAATTTTATGTGTACAACGTAGGTCAAATTCGTATGTGAACCCCTTCGCTGCTCGTACGCGAGGGCACCCTAAGTGCTAGGGTTTCTCGTGCTTCCCGTCGGCGCCGCCACCGGTTTATCTCGTCTTCTATGGTCTTAGGGCCATGGAAGTGCGATTGATCTCGACCCTTGCCGGCGGGAGGGCTCTGTTTTCAGGTGGTTTTCTGATTTTGTAAGGTTCATGTCTTGGTCAGAGAGGCGAGGCGGTGGCGGCTCCCTAAAGATGGAATAAGGTCCTCCCCGCCTAGCCCCCGTCCCGATGGTGTTTATAGAATCGTTGGAGGGCGTGTGAAGGTTTGTCTTAAGCAGATCTCGCGGGATTCAGCCAGTGTTTGTTTTCGATGGACCCATGTGGACCCGGTCTTCGTTCGTCTATGTTCACGTGTCTACAAGTTGGATCATTCTGATCTACACATCTCTTCATCATCGGCAGTTGTTGTCCTGGTGCGCCGGTCCTTTAAGGCCTTTGCACGATGACTTTCCTATTTGTCTACTACACCTAGGTTTGCCCGGCTCCGACGAGAAAGGGACGATGATGGCAGCGCGTCTTCGGCTCGCTCCAGTGCTTGTAGTCGTCACTAGGTGGTCTACGGACCTGGATGTATTGTTTACTTCTGGTTTTGTTTTTACTACCTTAACAATTGATGAATATATTGAAATTTGTCCTCCCAAAAAAACATTGTTCTAAATTTAATATGTAGTTATACTAAGTTTAAGACACTTTTATTTTGGGACAGAGGGAGCAGAAGAGAAGTTTGTATATGTTTTTCTTTCTTTTTCACTAATTATGCTACGACTGGCGTAGCGGCCCCTCCAGGAGTGCATGTAGCTCCTCCGCTGCATTTCATTAATTATGAAAACGTTTTTTTTAACATCAGTACAAATGCAAGCGCTCATACATACGTGCATACACTCACCCTTATGAACGCATACACGCGCACCCTACCCCTATGAGCATCTCCGAGATACTGAACCAGCATGTCATCTTGAAATTTATGAAGTCACCGTAGGCGCCTCGTCATCGACGGGAACGTCTCCTCCCATTGAAAGCGCATCGCCGGAAATCCTGACATAAATTCAGGGACGAAGGATACCACTGTCCCTCTAACCATCCTACCACAGATTGGTTCGCATTATGAAGAGGGTTTGATATGTACAATTAAACCACCCAAAGTCGATGTATCTCAAGTGTTTTTTTTTTGCGGGGGAGTATCTCAAGTGTTTCGACCTAGCGATTGACCGGTCTACTGCTGCTTTTTGTATCTTGGCAAAAATGATTGTTGGCATCGTTTAATGATTTCAGTAGACTCCAATTCGTTTGTGACATAGATCTCAAATGACATATACAATAAAAAAGTAGAGTGCATCTAGTTCTCATCTAACTACTCCCTCCGTTTGAAAATACTTGTCAAAGTAAATAGAAACAAATTAACGTATCTAGAACTAAAATATGTCTAGATACATCTATTTCTCTGAAAATATGTCTAGATACATCCATTTCTTCAATAAGTATTTTCGAATGAAGAGAACAATATTATCTAAGCGACTCAATCAAACATGACAACGAAAGAAAAGTTGAAAAAGACAGCATGAAGCTCTACTAAAATCATTGACATAGAACTTAGATCTCGTCTGTATGAGAATTGGCAAATCCGAAAAGGAATACAATCAGTAAGGTGCATCCTGGAGAAAGCACACTTGAAAACATGACCTCCGGAAATTACGGTGCCCCGGTCGGGGCGATAGCAAGGCGATCTGCGGAGACGGCCGGAGAGGGATCGGCGTCGGCAGGATCTGGGACCTGTGATCGCAAGGGAGAGAAGAGATCGGAGTTTTGGTCTCCACAGAAGGATGAGGATCCGCTGGGCCTGCGGGAAGCATGGCTCCGAACGAGGAAGGTAATCGTCAAGGTCGCGAAGGAGAGCGGGGTTGCGAAGAGAAATCCCGGGGAAGTGGCAAAGACGGATATACAGCCCAAGGATCTTGCTGTAGAAAGGATCCACTCCAAATTGCGTGCCATGAAGGAAGATCTTGACCGCGGGCTAGGGGGGAAAGGGATCAAGCCCGGGGCGCATATGCGGATCTGCTTGGGGGTGAAGATGCCGCCAGATAAAGGCAGTAAGGATCAAGAGCGGCCCTGCAAGGAAAGCGATCAACCAGAGGGACGCACCAGTATCATCGCGATCGAGGCTGTTCAGGAAGCAGATCAGCAGGGTCGGAGTATAAAGTCCACGGATATTGGAAGTACGGACACCCAACACACTGCCTTTCTGTCTACAAGCGCCTCTTCCGCTCCAATGGCGAACCAGGAATCTCGCAAGGACAAGGCCCCCATGGACGCCGAGCAGGGTGCGCCCCGCCTCCCGGGGGGGAGGACCATCACCGGCGTTCTGTCTAGGGGAGAATCATCCCATCAGGGGGAGAGGGCAAACATGAGGCGTCTGGGAGCTGGGGGTGACATTGTCGCCCCTAGGTTTCCTGTCCATCTCGTCCCCGGGACGGACGCGGTGGTGGAGCTGGACCTGACCAAGGAGAGAGCGGCCATGAGGACAAGGTGGATCGCGGTGGGGCTATTCTTCTCGCCCCTACCCTTCAGCAACGAGGGCCTCTTCAAGCAGCTCAAGAGCAAATGGGGCCTTCGTGGGGGCTCGACTACAAGCCCTCAAGAACAACCGTTATCTCCTAGAATTTGAGAGGGAGGGTGATCGCCGCTTCATCCTCAACAATGGCCCTGGACTCACCAAGGGACGATTCCTCATGGTGGCGGTGGATGGAGGGGCGACCGGTGACGAGGAGGTTGCTCACATGCCCATTTGGGTGCGCATTCACGACGTGCCCCCAATCATGCTGGATGAAGGTGTTGCCTGGAAGCTTGGGGCCCTGCTAGGTGAAGTCTTGGAAGTGGATACAAACAATAATGGTAAGATATGGGGTGATTTCATCCGGGTCCGTATAAACCATGACGTAGATAAGCCACTTTGTAGTAGGATCAAATCTCATGACAA
Source organism: Aegilops speltoides (assembly GCA_021437245.1). Classification (NCBI taxonomy): domain Eukaryota; kingdom Viridiplantae; phylum Streptophyta; class Magnoliopsida; order Poales; family Poaceae; genus Aegilops; species Aegilops speltoides. The sequence goes on from CM038144.1 coordinate 456,504,809, forward strand.
GCCAAAAAATGAGCTGTTCTTCTTAGAGGTTAAGTATGAGAGAGTGCCTCGCTTCTGTGGGTATTGTGGCTACATAGGGCATGGTCAGCGCGATTGTAAGTTGCCGGAGGACCTCCAAGAGATGAGGTTCACGGCAACAATGCGCGCCTCCCCTTATAAGAAGAGCAACAGCAGAGGCGGCCATGTGGCTCCAGTAGCGTCTAGTGCTCGTCGTTACCTTAGCTTTGGAAAGGAGGTGATGCAGGAGAAGGCCCCAAACCATGGCAAGTCAGAACAGGAGAGGATCCCGGAGGAAATCCTGGCAAACCCACTAGTGCAGGCAGCAATTGCAGCTGTTAGCGCTCTAAAGGTGACGGATGAGGGTACCACTAACACGGCCCGGAAGATTGCTCCTTGCAAGGCTCAGGAGGAAGGCGGGGTCATGGAGGCGGGTGTGCTGCTGTCCATGGATTTGGCCCCGGCAATGGAAGGCGTCCATAGTAGTGCCGGCCTGAGGAATCATGGCAGCCTGGAAAAAACTGACAGAGGCGATCCCGGGCTGGGTCCCGATCCAGTGCTGACCCAGGAGGCTTCGGGACTGGCAAAGAAGGTTGATCTGGCTGCAGGCGGGGCTGGCGCAGAACCAAAGGCGAACAAAGAGATCGACGCGGAGGAAATCGATCCACTATACCCCCCGGGTTTTGGCCCGATCCCAAGGTTCAATGCTCAGGAGAGGGCGTGGACTGTGGAAGGTTTGTTCAATCGCAGGGTGATCAAGGAGGGAAGGATCAGTAAGGGCAAGACCGCCAAGGGTGTCGGTGCTTTGGGAAAAGAGGTGGCCGTGAGATGGATGTAATCGAGCACCAAAGGAAGCAGGAACGGAGGGGTACCCGACAAGACAAAGAAGGTTTGTCTGCTGGTTTTGGGCAGGAGGGCAAGGCGGAAGAAAAGGAAGCAACCGGGCGGGGGCTCCCGGTGAACTGGTGGGTGCCGACGAGGCGCCCGCCAGAGCCATGACGATCTGAGCTGGGCTCGCCGAGGCCTCGGGCAACCTCGAACAGTTCAAGAGCTAGTGTGCCTTGTGCACACCTACAAGCCCAAGCTCGTCTTCCTTCATCAAACTCGCCGTAACAATAAGTATGTCTCAAACCTCAAGTGGAGGCTAGGCCTCACATCAGATCACGATACCGCACCGGTAAAGGTGGCGGCATTGCCCTCTTTTATGATGAGAGTGTGGAAATAAAAAAGATCGGCGTGGGGACGAGGTATATCGATGTCTTGATTCGCTTGAGTCCGAGTGGTGCCCAATGGAGGGGCACCTTTGTGTATGGTGAACCAAAAGCGCATGAGCGTCATCTCATGTGGACGCTGTTAAGACGAATAAAAGACACTAGCAACCTCCCCTGGATCATGTTGGGAGACTTCAATGAGACGATGTGGCAGTCAGAACATTTTTCAGTGTCAAAAAGATCAGAGAGGTATATGGAAAACTTCCGGAAGGTTTTGGCGGAATGCAACCTCTTTGACTTGGGTTTTAAAGGACCAGGGTGGACCTATGATAATAAGCAACAAGGCAGTAACAATGTTCGTGCGAGACTTGATAGATGTGTGGCATCTTCGGAGTGGTCTGATCTGTTCAGAAACGCTACAGTGGAACATGTATGCTCTTCAAGATCGGATCACCTCCCCATCCTGCTGCGCTTGGGTAGAAGGCAAGAATGGAGACCGATCGGGCAAAATCGGGAAGGCATCTTCAGGTACGAACAGATGTGGGAAAGGGTCGAGTCTCTCCAGCTGACGATCAAAGAGACCTGGAGCCGGGAGGGACCGGCGAGAAATCTTCGGGCACTGGGGGAGAAGATCCAGAGCATGCAAAGTGACCTACGTAGGTGGGCCGAACGGGACTTTGGGTCGGTGATAAGGAAAATCATGGAGATTAGGAAGAATCTGGCCAGAGTCTGGAGCCTACCTGAATCACCAATAGTAGTTGAGGAGGCAGCAAAACTGTCGAGGGAGCTAGACGAACTCCTGCTGAGAGAGGAAATTATGTGGAGACAGAGGTCAAGAGCCACCTATCTGCGTGAGGGCGACAGAAACACCAAGTGGTTTCAGCAAAAAGCCACATGGAGGCGTAAAAAGAATGCCATTCTCAAGCTGAAGGATGATAATGGTATATGGGTGGAGGACACGAAGGGCGTACATGAAATCACAAATTCTTTTTTCAAGAGCCTTTACAAGAGGGAGGAACAGATTGTCCCGGCAGATATATTAGAGTTGGTATCCGAACGGGTGGATGAGGATATGAATATAGACCTTACCAAACAGTTCTCGGATAAGGAAATTGGCGATGCCCTCTTTCAAATAGGCCCACTAAAGGCTCCCGGCCCGGACGGATTCCCGGCCCGTTTCTTCCAAAGGAATTGGAGCGAGATGAAAGAGGATATTATGATGAGTGTCCGAACCTACTTTGCGGATGGGGTAATGCCGGAAGGTATAAACGACACGGTGATTGTTCTCATACCAAAAGGTAAAAACCCCCAATCTCTAAAGGATTACAGACCAATCAGCTTATGTAATGTCATATACAAAGTAATCTCTAAATGTCTGGTGAACCGGCTGCGACCTATCCTTGACGAGATCATATCGGAAACGCAAAGTGCATTCATCCCGGGCAGAATGATCACGGACAATGCTATAATTGCTTTTGAGTGCTTCCACAAGATCCAGCATTGCAAAAATGAAAGAGATAGCTATTGTGCGTACAAGTTGGATCTAGCAAAGGCTTACGATAGAGTGGACTGGTGTTTCTTAGAGGGAGTGCTCCAAAAATTTGGTTTTTGCAACAAGTGGACCAATTGGGTGATGCAATGTGTCAAATCAGTGAGGTACTCGGTGAAATGTAATGGAGAGCTTCTGGAAACGTTCACCCCCTCTCGTGGCTTGCGCCAAGGTGACCCGTTGAGCCCATACCTATTCCTCTTTGTGGCTGATGGTCTGGTGCACTTGCTGAAGAAGGAATTGGCGGAGAAAAACCTCACTCCAATAAAGATTGCTAGAAATAGCCCGGGTATCTCGAACCTCCTTTTTGCAGATGATTGTCTGATTTTCTTTAAAGCGGTGCCAGAACAAGCGGAAACGATCAAAAGGGTCCTCGATACTTTCCAGAAGTGCACTGGGCAGCTTCTGAGTTCGAACAAGTGTTCCCTCCTGTTCAGCGAGGTTTGTCCCACAGGAACGAGAGAGAGCATTAAAACAACCCTAGGAGTGATAGCGAAGCTTTTGAGAGCAAGTATCTGGCTTGCCAACTCCGGAGGGTAGGATGAAGGAGGAACAATTCCAACCAATCATGGAAAGATTTGGTAAGAGGTGCAATGATTGGTCTGAAAAGTTCATGTCCTTTGCTGCAAAGGAAGTTCACATCAAATCAAATGTTCAAGCCCTTCCAACTTTCACAATGAGTGTCTTCATGCTCTCACAGGGGTTTTGTGATAAGTACGAGAAAATGATACGCGAATTCTGGTGGGGTGAAAGAGAGGGGCAAAGAAAGGTCCACTGGATGTCCTGGGAACGTATGACGAAACCAAAGAGAGCGGGTGGCATAGGACTTAGAGATATGCGGTTGTTTAACCAAGCTCTCCTTGCAAAACAGGGCTGGAGGCTCATCCAGAACCCAGATAGCCTTTGCGCGAGAGTGCTGAAATCCAAGTACTACCCCAACGGAAATATCCTAGATACGGTGTTTGCAAAGGATGCTTCCCCAGTGTGGAGAGCCATTGAATTTGGGCTAGATTTGTTGAAGAAGGGGATGATCTGGCGAGTGGGAGATGGAAAAAGTATCCAGATTCAGCGGGACCAATGGATCCCGAGGAGGGAAGGACTCATGACAATTGCTTTCATCGGAGATCGCGATAAGATGGGTTAGTCACCGATGTTGCAGACAGAAGGAATGGAACGTTGCCTGATTCAGCAACTATTTCATCCTTTTGATGCCGAGGAGATCTGCAAGCTCGAATTCCTACCACTTCATGACGATTGCATAGCATGGCATTATGAGAAAATGGCATCTTCACGGTGAAGTCCGCCTATAATCCGCCGCTTCTTGCTCAGGCAGGTGTCCCAACTCCTTCTAGTTCATCCAAGACTCCAAATGACCGCAACATTTGGGATCTCATTTGGAAAGCGAAGGTGCCCGCAAGGTCCGAATCTTTGGTGGAGGATTGCGACCAACACTCTAGCCACAAAAGGAACAAATGGAGACGCACTCTTGAACAGGATGACACCTGCAACATTTGTGGTAATGGAGTGGAGGATGAACACCATGCGGTTATCATGTGCACAAAGAGCAGAGCTCTACGTAATGAGATGAGAGAGGTGTGGTCACTTCCGGAGGAGGAAAAACTATGGTACACGGGGGATGATTGGCTCCAACTCGCACTGAGTACAGGTGATGAGGATATGCGCTCAAGGTTATTGCTCCTTCTCTGGCGCTGTTGGCATCTGCGTGAGGACTGCATTCGGAATAATGGGAGGGAGTCAATCAGAGTTCGATGTTGTTCCTAAAAAGTACGATGAAGACCTGCGAAACGCGCTAGTGAATGAGGATGAGGCGGGAGATCAAACCAGCTCAAATCACAGGGCGAACACGTACGTGCATGGGCTCGACCCCCAAGAGGACAAGTGGATACCGCCTACCCGTGGAGCTGCAAAAATTAATACGGACGCAGCGTTCGATGTGGATTCGGGCGAGGGGGCCGCTGGCGCTGTTGCTCGTGATTACAGAGGCTTTGTCTTCTGCCGGTTTCGTGAAGCTTCCAATGTGCAGACCGCTGAGGAAGCCGAGGCCCGTGCAAAGACTGGTGGGGCTACTGAGCAATGGCCAAATTCTATTATGGAGAGGTGGTGCTCGAGGTAGATAACCCGATGCCTTGCCGCAGAACTGTCCGGCAAGTACCGTCCAGATCTCCTTGCTATGGGCTGATTTTGGACATAAAAGAGGCAATGGCATGCTTCTCTGATTGCAGTGTTCGATGGGTGAGCCGCAAAAGGAATGCTTTGGCACATGAGCTTGCTGCACTGAATAGGAGTAGGGGCGACCAAATGGTGATCGCAGATGTCCCGACGAGTTTACGATCCCGGATGCTCGCTGATTGTATTACTCCCCCAGAGTAGTGTGTTACTACTCTGATCTCAAAAAAAAAAAAAAAAAAAGTAAGGTGCATCCTGGCAGCTGCATCGGCAGAAGCAAGCTGGCCGGGTGCCACGTCGGGCGCGGTGGCGGTTGCGACGAGCCTTGACCGGTGGTGCGTGCCACCCGCCAACAATAGGCATGTCGTCAAAAACCGTGGCGCGCACGGGCGCTCCTCCTGGTTTCCCTCCAAATCGGGCCCTCCGCCCGCCTCATGCGACGTCCTCCGCCAGCTCCCTCCCGCCCCCTCGCACCTCGCCGTCCTCATTCCTTCCATGGCGGAGAGGGCGCTCCCGCCGCCCGTGCCCGAGCAGGCCTCCGCCACCGGCGCCGCGCCGCGCCAGCTCAGGGCGCCGCCGCTTGAGACCTACGTCGTTAAGGTCCAGAAGGACCAGATATACCGCGTGCCGCCCCCCGAGAACGCCTACCTCGCCGAGCGGTACCGCGCGGAGCGCGCCGGCGGCGGCAAGAGCGGCGGCGGCTCGTCGTGCTCGACTACCCTCCTGCTCACGCTCGGCCTGGCGGCCGCCGCGGTGCTGCTCCTGGGCGTCAGCGTCTGGCTCTCCGTCGTGGTGATGCGGCCGGCCCCGCCGAGCTTCTCCGTGAACAGGCTCTCCGTGCGCAACGCGTCGGCGCAGCACCACGCGGAGGTAGACTACGACTTCTTCCTCACGGCGATCAACCCCAACAAGGTGACCGCGCTGTGGTACAAGGACGGGGCCACGGCCAGGCTGCTGCACCAGGGCACGGCCCTGGCCAAGGCTGCGGACGTGGGGACGCCCGAGGACGGCGGCGTGGACGCCAAGGACTTCAACGTGCTGCTGCACGGCGGCGGCCACGCGACACCCAAGGCGGTGGAGAAGGCGCTCAGGGGGTCGAAGAAGGAGGCCGTGGCGCTGGAGCTCGCCGTGGAGTTCCCCGTGCAGGTGCACGTGGGCGCGCTCGCGTTCGCGGCCAAGAGGCTGGGCGTGGCGTGCGAGATCAGAACGGCGGGGCTAGGGAAGCACGTGCACATTTCGTCGCAGAAGTGCAGGAGCAGCTTCGGGAAGTGACCGACGCCGACCGCCGCGCGCCGCGGTGGCGCGCCGGCGCTTTGTGCATAGTGGGATCGAGGGCCGAACGGGCAGGGCACGGCGACGTGTCAAGTGTGGATGGTGGGATCGTACGTGTACGTCGCGTGTAAATGTGTCTTGTAGCTCGTGCTTGATGACTCTCGAGGCTCTTTGTGTGCAAATATGTGTAAATTGTTACTAACCGGAATCTGGGACTTGCTGGACTTGTGTATAATCATGGAAGATTGTTCACTCGTGATACATGTGTCCTAGAGGTGTACCATCCACTTCGGTTTTCTGCAATCCTCAAATCTAACCTATATGCCCGGGCTGTGCAGCACCCTTCGAACACAATCCATGTATGGGGCGGATTTGTGGCTGCTTGGACGCGTCCGTCACGTCAGATTGACGGACGGACGCGAAAACATTTTGGTCCGTCGAGGGAGGTCACCGATTTGGTGGCCGCATTCATGGGGTGGGTCGGTGCGCCATCCGAGGGGCCAAGAACCTTGCTATTTAACCCGAACGGCGAGGGCAAACCCTAGCCGCCACATCGCACCCCCTTTCCTTTCGTCCCCGCCACCATTGCTTCCTCGTATGTGCCTCCTTACGCTCTGACCCTTGCTATCAGCCATGGTTTGGCAGAAGCCGGAGCGTTGGGCAGAGATAGCGGCCGAGTCTCTCGCGTTGCGCCGACATGAAGGGCATGGAGGAGCAGGCGCCGGGCATGGAGGAGGCGGAGGTGGAACAGTTGGAGGCGAAGCAAGCAGGTGTTGCCGCCCACGTGACGCTCGTCGCTGATCTTGGCCTCGTGGTCGAAAACCAAACCATCGTCGGTTCGCCCCAATCCGAGCGGGAGCTGGCGGCGAACCACCGCCTTATCCACCTGCGCTATGTGAGGCAGGAACGGCTCTTCGCGGACGATGGCGAGGAGGAAACGCCGGAGATCCGCCCTGCCGCGTGACCACGAGGTTGGCGGCTTCGACAAGAGGGTCATTCTACACCTTGATGATGACTAGAATTAGGGCAGATTGCTTTTTGAATATACCGGCTTGTTTGTTTGAATTGTTTCACACATGGAGTAGGTACGATGAAACAAACGTTGCACGAAGTTAGCATGAAAATGAGGATTTGCAAATGTGGGATGTGGTTGGAATCGTGTGGATAAACTAGGGGTGACCGGCTTCACATCCGTGAACATGGGTCATATTTGCTCAGGCTGTGTGTACATAATTGTTTCTCTACTGCCCTGCCCAGTCATGCCGAGCATTTTGACATGTTGTGCAAGTAGCAGGCCCGGGAGCCGGTAAAACGTATGGAAGCAGTGGGAAGACACTGTTCCCGTGGTCTTGTCGAGAAAGCGACGGCAGTGCTTCACTTGTGTTCGGACTGTCGTTGTTTGACGCGACGGAGACGTGTTCGGCCGGCGATCCTGGCTGGATCGTACTAGTACGAAGTATACGAAGTAGTAGGAGTACCCCTACAAGGACGCACGGCTAGCGACGGTTGGGTCACTCGTCGGTTCGTCGCCATGCTCGACAGTCGACGGTCGAGGAGTCGACCCACGCGCACGCCCTCTCGGTCGCCGCGTCGCGGTTGGGAATGGTACGGGGGCGACGTATGCAATGCCAATGCTGCGCGCGCGCCAGTCCCGCGAACATGCGTGCGCGGGCGCGGCAGGCGATGGCCCGCTGGGGTTTGTCACGCCGCCGGTGTCTGTACGTGAAAGCAGCGGAAGGCCCCGGCGGTCCTGTCGCCGCGCCATTGGCTGCCTTCCCTCGTCTACTCCCTGGTCATCCGGAGTGCTAGTTGACGACGCCCGTCGTTGACAGGTGCCGATGAGTCACATCCATGTTCCTCCCTCGGCACCGGCAAGCCGGTGTGGACTGTGGACCGGAGAACGGGAGAAGTAATTCTCGAAACCATCAAACCAGTGCTTCGCAAGGCTAGCTGCTATGGGAGAGAGACTCGGCGAAGCAGTGGGTAAAACAAAAAGTTTCTCGGAGGAGCTTCGAAGCACGCTCGGTAGGTTTTTTATTTATAGAAATAGACCACTAACAATGTGAGTCTGAAAACAAAAATATAAGAACGTGCAGAAGAAAAAGAGAAAAAACCAAGAGAGGACACAAAAACGACTCCGCTGGGGATCGAACCCAGAATCTCTGGTTTCGTAGACCAGCGCCTTATCCATTGGGCCACGGAGTCCTTGATATTATATCATTTGGTTTCTCTTTGAGGCTCTCTAATGTCACAACTTCGGCTCCTAATGACACGACTTAATCGTCCTGCAGAAAACGCAGCGAAGCATAACAGGGTAATTTGTTGAAAACTGACGTTCAAGTTACTTAGACTAAAAAAAGAAGACCATCCAAGTTACTATCCATGACTCTAAGTTGGTGGCATACCTGAAAATATAACATCATATTCTTTTGAAATACAGTACAAATACATATGTTTACGTATGTGGACACACTCCCTACCATTATGAGCACTTTTCAGTTTTGACCGGGAGAAACCTAACCATCTTACCTATGATCAGTTACAACAAGAAAGTGCCTGCTGTTTCTTTTTTCTTTCCGAACCAGCAACATCCTCGTCTGCTATCAAGATAACATTGTATACATCCAACATTGTGTTGATGGCATGACCTTTATGGTCAATTTGATATATATTATACCCACATATATCTAGTCTAACATTTATTTGAAAGAAATGTGGCAGGGGATGCCCCTACAATTATTATTTTTTGTTTTTGAAATAATAAGAATTCATATTCACATCCATGAGGACTTGAGGATAGGTGGCTAGCTCGTACATCCACTCCCCTGTGCAAGTAAGGTAGGATCTAACGCATTTGTTGCTAATGGCTAATGCTGATGGTGATTTGAACAATGGGCAAATGATTTGGGGGGTGATATACAGGAACAAAATGCTTGTTGTAAAGTAGCCAACAATGTAAAGTGGTTCTTTTTTGACGAAAAAGGGTTTCCCCCCGCTTTGTATTACAAAGCAACCAACCGATACAACCGACGATAGGGGCTGGGGCGGAAGCAGCACAAACACGCCCAAAAAGAAAAGAAAGAGAAAAAAGAAAAGAAACGAATGCCGATAACGGCGGATCGACAAAACGACGAAGCCTCGTGGATCGCTGCCCACCGGAGATCACCCACCAAGCTCCGAGACTCGGCGCTGTACCCAACAACACCTCCAAGAAGGGACGCGACGATGACGACGCTGCTGCCAAGGGTTTCCCGGTACGGCGAGGAGAGAGAAGGGTAGCCCCGACGCCTCAAGAAGGTCCGGCGGCACCTCAGCGCCATCAGCGTCGGTGTCGGCCAAGCCAACAAAGATTTCTCCCGATCCCAGCCTCTCCTCAGTAATCCGGAGCTCGCCACCGCACCGACCACCACCCTGCGCCAACACGAACACGAAGCTTCCCACGCTGTCTCGCCACAAGACCGCGAAGATGGTCTTCACAGCGGAGAAGAGGAGCCGGACTAGGCAACAAAGACCATCGGCATACGGAGGGCCCCACCTCCACCGTCCAGACGGTAGCCGACCGGACGCCATGGCGAGAGCTGCCGGGCCCGTGGCCCCACAGCCCGGCCGCCCTCAAAGGCCGGACAGCTCCGCCTCCATGCAAGAATGGTGATACGCCGCCGCGTCGCGGACCATCCAAGCCGCTCCCACCTCCTCATACTGAGAGCGTCGCGGTTGCCGGAACCGACCCGCAAGGACCTGAAGAACCCTACGGGCCCAGATCTGGACGACTGGACGGCCCCGGCCGGCCAAGACCACCGGACCACCCGCGCCAAGGGCGGCACCACCAAGCGAGCACCACCGGCCTCCACACCAGACGCCGACCGCCACCGCCGAAGCCAAGACCGCCAGCCGCCCGCCGCCGCAGGAGGACCATGCGGAGGGAAGCCCACCGCCAAAGATCACGCTGCCGAGGCCGGGCGCAGCCGACGGCGGCGTGGATCTGCGTGAGGAAGCGCTGCGGCGGAGGCGAGGCCCGCCGCCTCGCTCGGGAGGCGGCAAGGCTGGGCGAGGCGAGGAGGAGGAGGAGAAGGAACGGGAAGGGAGGCTGGCGGCGGCGGCGGGCGGAGCTCGGCCACAAGGGCGGCGGCTCATGTGAGGCCATGTGCAAGGGAACCCTAGGGAGCCGGGAGCGGGCGCTGTCTCTTTGTTTATCAAAGTGGTTCTTTTTTAGATGATGCAACTGGTTTACTTAAGAGTTAGTACACCCAGAGTGCCTGACCTAGCCGTGCGGCCCCTCTAGACATCCCTAGGGGCCTAGCTCTGGCATGCAGTACTCTCCTTTGATGTTTTACGCGTATCTTTTTGTGTTGTTTCCCCCCTGAAATTTTATACCTGCACAATAGCAAATACCATATTGTGATTTTGCTGGAAAAAAATCAGCAGTCTTGTTAGTTTTCATTCACTTATGGCAAGTCTAGAAGGCAAAAGCTAAGCAAATGTGCTCGAAAAAATAGATACATTTAGAACATATCACAACACAAACCGCAGTAATTGTTGTGGTATGGTATAAAAGCATAAACAAACATATGTAAACTGTACACATTTTTTTTTTGAAAAGAAAGGGGTTGCCCCCCGCCCCAACTTTTTATTGAAAAAACAAAGGCAACCGACGAACAGAGTTTACAGCTCTCGGCTCCAGCCAGAAGTAGCCACAGCAGAATTATTACAGATTCAAACATCCAGCAGATTAAACTGTACACATCAGTTGGTCATATTCATTCAAATAACACAAAGGTAATGGTTGCAGTTAATAAAGGTCTCTGATTTCATAAAAAAGAACTAGGTAAGAAGGACGACACTACATGATCAAGCCGGATCGAAAGAACCGTCATAAGGCAATCATCTAACTTGGTGGCGACACTAATTCATGTCGAGAATGTAGGCGGCATGGGAGATGGTGGGATGGAGGGGGAGGTGAGGATGCTAGATGGCGGCTTCGTAGGACCTTTTGTTTTAGAACAAGGTTTATGGGACTTTGCTTTTTTTTTTTGAAGGCAGTGGTTGTTTTTGACGTATAAAACCGCTTGAGAAGTCCAAAAATCTAATCCTACCCGTTGTTTCATTCGGCCCAGACTAGTCTGAAGTGGGCCATAACATCCGCCCCCGATAGCCCATCGACATTCCCTTTCTCTGCTCTCCCACCGGACGACCTCCGCCTGCCGAAACAGAAACGAAAAAACACTGCCCAAGTTGCTCGGCGGCTCGGCGCTTTCCTTCCCCCCTCGAGCGCCGGCGCCGGCGTGCGGCCGGAGACCTCCGTTGCTCCCCGCTTCGACGTTTTCCTATTCAGCGCCGCACGACCGCCCGCGGCGCTTCCTCTGGGATGGATGGCTTAGGCGACGCCGCCAAGGAATACATCGCTGGATCGGCTGCAGGCGTCGCCCAGGTAGTCGTCGGCCACCCTTTCGACACCGTGAAGGTAATTCTCTTTCCTCTTTTCCCCGGTTCCTTTTCCATCCATCTCTTGCTGATTGGTGCGCCTCGCTCGCCGGGTAATTTGATCTGCTGTGCTCCAGTGCTTTGGTTTTGTTTTTGTATGCTACGCTATGCCTGCAGTGTTGCTGTTCGATCAAATGCCTGTTAGGGAAAAGACTTTGTAATGATAAACCTTTGTAATGATAAACGGAGACACAAGTGAAGTTGGACAACGAAACAACTTTTAAGACCAGAATTGGAGCCCATTACATAGGTAAACAACCAGTGATGAAGAACTTGAGGAATTCGAGCTTATTGGTTCATAAGCCAAATCGAGCCCAAGTAAAGCTCCTCAAACGGGCCTAAAATTGCTGCGGCTAAGAATTTAAATGAGAGGGGGTATTGACAGGTAATTAGATTATGATTGCTGTTGTTACTAGTTGCTTCTACAAGATTGCAAGTGCAGTGTTTGGTATTACTTGCTTGAGAATACTTTTCTCTTTTCATCATTCCCTTTATCTGTCTGTTATGATCGTTCTGACGATGAAGTATGGAGAAATACATGTAGGTAATTTGGTTGATATTACCGGCTTTTGAGTGTGCTTAGAAGTACCTGGTATTCATATCAGTCGTGTTCAATTCCGAATTCAGCTGGTTGTACTTGACGTCTTTTAATTCGACCGGCCATGCATTACTAATTGATTCAGGACATGCCAAGCTTTTTATCTTCTTTGAGTTTGGACCTTTTTGAATGTTTGCACAGGTGCTACCTAATAAAACACTTCATTTTTGCTGTATTTATAAAGCGGGGCGAAAGCCTTTTTCGGTAATAAAACACTTCATCCAAAAATTGTCATATCCGTAGGATCTTATTGTTTCACTGTCTTGAGTTAATTCTAGGATTTTCTGCTTCACAATTAAACTCTTTGGGGTCCTGACCAGTTGTTCATTAACTCATACCATCATACAGTAGTGTTTTTTTCTAATGGTGGCGTTGGAGATTTTTGAGGCATACTAAGCAATGTTACATTTGTAGTTTCCAAACAAGGCATTGCTCCCTATAGAAAGCATGGTTGCCATAAGGTCCATGTTCCAGGTGTTTGTGTCACTTTATGATTTGTCTCGCTGCCAATGGTATGCGAGGTGATACTGGCAAACTGGGAAATTAATTGCACTTCTTTTGTTGTAATTAGGATACTCCGCAAAAGTAGTTGTTTATGCCAGTGTATGAGAATGCCCAGAATATATTTTTGTTTTCCTGTGCATATACTAGGAAAAACTATCCAGCTTGGATGGAATATATGTTAACCATTTTCTTTATATTTTCCCCCATGTGAATTCAAGATAACTTTGTTCATCAATAGGTCAAATTGCAAGCTCACAACACCACGGCTCACGGAAGGGTCTACAAGAATGCATTCCACTGCACTAGTAGGATACTGGTTGATGAAGGAGTAAGCCCCTTCTTTTGTATGTCTCACTTTAGATTTAGTTTGTACTCAGTATTACTCAATTAATCGAGTATGTTTCTTTTATACAAAGCACCTGGTGTTTTTCTAGTCCTACATATACATGTTCTGTCCCATAGAGAACAAAATGAAACTGGCAACTGTTTTCAGTTAACAGTTCACGCTAGGAAAATTGCCTGGACTGCATTGTGTATTCATCTGACTATTATCAATTGAAAGTATGATTTTATGGAGACTCATTTAATATAGTCCTCTAATACATGACTAGTTTACGAAGCTAAGGAAATTACAAACAAATCAACTATCTTATGACAGCATTTTCATTGCATCTTTCAACTAGTCAGAACAATTTATTAAAGGATGAGCTGTCATCATTCATCTTGTTAACGGATCAAATTACCATTTTTCTATGGAGTTAATGCTAGGCACAATTTTAGAACCTACAGGTACTAAACTGAAAACCGCAATAGATTAGTTTATCTACATTTTTGATAGGATACAGTTTTATCAACATATTACTGGAAGTTCATTGTATTGATTATTTTCCATGACAGATAAGAGGGTTGTATAAAGGCGCATCATCTTCATTTATTGGTATAGCACTTGAAAGCTCCCTTTTTTTTGGCACATATGCACAAGCCAAACAATTACTACAGGTAATTTTTTTTTCCTTTGGTATACCAATTACAGGTGGAATGCAAATGCTTCTGTCAAGGCCTTATCTTAGTTATTAAATTAGTCTGTTCATTTTAATTTTAGGGAAAATCTGAGGATTGTAAGCCGCGGCTAAAGGTAATTATTCCTTCTGCTGCCTGCAGTGGAGCCCTGATCAGCTGCATCCTTGCTCCAACTGAGCTGACCAAGGTCAGTCCTGCATCAATCTCCCTTTTTTAGAGTTGTTAGCAAGTACACAGCAGGAGGCATGATTCAGGTGACATTTAATGCTGTAATCTCAAGAAATCTCCAGTGCAGAATGCAAGTTCAAGGGAAGGATGTGATGTATGCGACCCAGTACTCCAGCCCTCTAGATTGCGCTGTGAAAACACTGCAGCGTGAAGGGGTGAGCTTAATGGCCTTCTGCAAGCTCTTCTACATTGTGTCTAGTCTAAGGATCTATTATTATGTTACAGGTTAGGGGTATATTTCGTGGTGGTTTAGCAACATTGTACAGAGAGGCAATTGGCAATGCTGTCTTCTTCTGCACTTATGAGTACAGCCGATATTGGATGCACAACTATATAGATTCTCGGCAATTTTCTAGCAACAGTGGCTTAGTTGTGGCAAAAGATATCGGGATAGGAATCATGAGTGGTGGCCTTAGTGGGATGGCTGTAAGTATATCATAATCTTTCAAGTTTATTGTAAGATACGTTTTTCTTCAATTTGACTAGTATTTCACTCTGCAGTTCTGGACAGCTACCCTGCCAATGGATGTTGCCAAAACGATTATTCAGACAGATCATAACCCTCAGTCGAGCCGAAATCCGTTTCGGGTTTTAAACATGGTACATGCCCTGCGATGGTTCACTATCTTCTGTGTTCATTTGATACATTGCTTTTTCTTGATCATGGCAGCCATGCCTGAAATGCTGCAGGTCTATAGGAGAGCTGGTCTGGCTGGATGTTATGCTGGTCTTGGGCCAACACTAGCAAGAGCATTCCCTGCCAATGCAGCAGCAATTGTTGCCTGGGAGTACAGTGCTAAGATTCTTGGTATAAGGCGTGAGTAATGCGAGGGATCCGATGCTTGTGGCGATATTTACCTGCTTCATTCCCCCCAAAAGTCAATAAGAAAGTCAGGAAACTAATCGTTTTTCCTGGACCGGATGGTATTCACGATGACAGCAAAAAAGGGCAAAGTGGCTCTAATTTGTGCAGACATGAGTCTGATCGCGGAGGTTATTGGGGAATGAAGCAATTTGCCATGTTTTCATGATTAACTGCTCTCACTTCGCTCGCTGTTACTACGGAATCATTTTATGGTTTACGAGTTAGGGTTTTCTTTGAGAAGTATATGGTTAGTGTTCTATGATTGGAATAAACGTTGGGGTTTTCAATAAGAAGTATCTGGTTAGTGTTCTATGATTGAAAGAAAAGTATTATTGTTCGTTCAATCTAAACTATTTATTGAGAGCCTCACTGGCCGATCATGAAGTGACTGCCAAGAAGTGTTCTCATGTCGTTGTAAACAGGAAGATCTCACAACAGGCTGAAGTAGGCATGAGCGACTATTGTTCAGTGCTCATTTGTAGTCATACTTTTTTGTCCAATACCATTTGCAAGTGCATTATAAGTCAAAAGTCACTCATCAAATGCACCCGCTTCTGATTATGTCACCGTGCTTGATTACGGTCGCCTTGGTAAATCAAAAGTCAAGTCACTCATCAAGTGCCTCACCGACTCACCGTCCAGAACGGACGACATGAATCTACGCTCGTGAATCATGCTGCCATACTTGGACATAATAGTACGTCACTGAATTTTTGCTTTTGCAGTTGATCAGGCTGTTAATCCTAGACTAAAGCTGAATAAATCTAGGATCAGGCTGGCGTTTTCCCTGTTGTAGTTCTGTAGAAAGAAGAATACATCATCCATTCATCTAGCTCACACAATGGAGGTGAATTTTGGAAGGCGGAAACATGGCAGCAGCGAAGGCACACAAGTAACTAATCATCCTTGCGATTAGTAGGCAACATTCCGCCAATCATCACTAAGTCGTTGTAGTATAGTGGTAAGTATTCCCGCCTGTCACGCGGGTGACCCGGGTTCGATCCCCGGCAACGGCGAACACTTTTTTTTTCTTGTTCTCACGCCTAACAACTTTTTTTTTCTTGTTCTCACGCCTAACAACTTTTTTTTTTCTTGTTCTCACGCCTAACAATTTTTTCATTTCTCTGTCCGCAATCTGTTTTGGTCAAAATTACATTCTTGCTCTGTCTGCCCGCAAACTCTCCTCTAGTAAAAGAACACAAAGCTCAGCAAGAACACCCTCCTGCTTTCTGCTCCTGCTGCCCAGGCGCGCCTGAGCCTGCTGGCCCAGAGGCAGGCCTGAGGTTGATGTCCACCATGTCTTCCTGCTTGGCCGACGACAGAGCGTCCATCCCCGGCAGGGACGCGGCGATCGTGCGGAACAGCGCCTGCAGTCAGGGTTCCAGTTTCCACGGTTAGATGCTTTGCTGGAGAAATGTGGAGCTTTTTTTTTTTGGAAAAGGGGATTCCCCGGCCTCTGCATCAGAACGATGCATACGGCCATTAAAAATGAAATGTGGAGCTGCAGATTGCCTCTGCTTGCCCAAGCGAAGTGAAAATGAATTCTTCTACAACATTAGATAAAAGAAGGTGAGACCTTGATGTTGAAGCCGGCCTTCGCGCTGGTCTCCATGAACAAGGCGCCGTGCTCTTTGGCCTTGGCTTCCCCTTCGTCCGTGGGCACTTGCCTGGAGGCGGCAACATTCATTCAGGTGAATAAACGGAAGAATATGAATCGCCAAGATTGGTGCAGTGTGGCGTTCTCCACAGAGGTTCAGGGATGTGTATAGTGCACGTACCTCTGGTCAACGAGGTCTGTTTTGTTTCCGACGAGCACGATCAGCACATCTTTGCCTCTTGCCGTGTTCACCTCATCGATCCACTTCGATGTATGCAGAAACGATTGCGTGTCTGCAAAAAGAATTGGTGGGTATGAGGCCGTCAGTGTTATGAGGATGATACATGCTGGCATGCTTTCTTCGTATCATCAGATGCAGTACCCTCAGATGAAAATAGTTCGAACTGATTAGATCTCATGCACCACTACCAAATTGTGTCAAAATAAATTTCAGATCGGAATACTAGTTTCTAGTGCAGTGCAAATTAGCTAGTGCTTATTTTGCTGGCGAGTATATTTTGTGAAGACAGGCAACTTGCCTGTTACGTCGTAGACGATGACCGCGACCGAAGAGTCTCTGATGTAGCTCGGAATCAGGCTCCGGAACCTCTCCTGCCCAGCCGTGTCCCTGCACAATTTTCACAGTTACAAACTCTATGTCACCCTTGCAGTTTTTCACATTTGAGTTGTGCAGGTATGTTTCCGGCATCTCAAGTCCTCAAGGGAAGGGGAAAATATTACTGGTATCTCGTATATGTTGTTTCGCAATGTGCCAGGCATAATTTCAGGAGTTAGGGTTCAGGTTTGTCTAAAAGAAACAGTTAAGAAGTACACCCTCTGTTCCTGAATGTAGGACGTTTTGGCAGTTCAATTTAAACTGTCAAGACGTCTTACAGTATTTATTGAAAACAGAGGTACTACTACTAGATATATTACACGCTCTGTTCCTAAATATAGGACGCTTTTGCAGTTCAAATTGATTGAATTAGATTAGAAAAACGTCTTATATTTAGGAACAAAAGTAGTATTACAGAATTATCTAGATTTTGGAAATACATAATATTTTCTTATAAAAAAATAAAGTGATAAAAAAGAAGAAGATTTGGAGGCTTTACTAATGTCGAAAAATGACAAGCAAGCATCGATGCGTCAGAGTTTACAAATAATTATCTGGGCATATGCAGCACAACTGAATTTTATTTTTATTTACAACTAAAACAAGGCAGCTCAACGATGAACGATCCCTCCCCTAATTCGAGGAAGGGAACTATCGCATACCATAGCTGTAGGCGAACCGTGCGGTCCTCGAGGTACATGGTCTTGGAGAGGAAATCGATCCCGATGGTCGCCTGCACACAGAGCCACAGCAGACGGTCAGAATTCATTTGCCAATCGTACGAGGTTGGGGCGATCGATCGATGGGGAGCTTTGCAAATGAATCGAAGAGAAAGAGGAAGAGACCTGGTAGGTGGCGTCGAACTTGTCGTACATGAAGCGGGTGATGATGGCGGTCTTGCCCACCGCCTGGTCGCCGAGGAACACCAGCTTGTACTTGGCCAGCGCCGACACCACCGGCGCCATGGCTTGCTAGCTTGCTTGGCCCGGAGCTAGCTACTAGTCGGGCGATCTCTTCTGCTCCGAGTTGGATGCTCCCCGGAGTGATTCGGATCGAGCCGTGGAGGCGCGTGCTCGATCGGGTTTGGACGCGTGAAACCAGTGGAAAGGGGACGGAAGAAGAAGAAGAAGAAGGAGGAGGCTTGCTTTGAACGGAGAAGGGGAGGAGGCGACTTTGGACGTTTCCAAAGCCAGCTGCGGAAGGAGTCCCGTGTGTTGACGGGCCATCCGTCCATGCAAATACTACTACTCCTACTACTCCTTCAAAGTTTGTATTCTTTCTTGCAACTTTTTCTTCCTTACATATAAATCCAAGTTAGTAATTGGTGCGTTCCAAAAGGGGGCGACCTAACTGCAACAAACGTTTGCAGTCTTGTCGAGAGATGTCGACTCATTTGCCACGTGTTGTTATCATCGATGGCTTGTTCTTCTTTTGAAACATCACCTCCTCTGTTTTCTTAAACGGGAATTGCGCATGTTTGCCATGGCATGATGGCAACAGCCTGCTTTTGTCCAGATGGCAAAGCTCAGTGGCCCAGCCAGTGTTAGGGTACATGAGGGTCAGGCTAGTCGATGGAAAAACAAACGTCCAATGCGACGATGTAGGGTGTGTTTGGTAGGGTGTATGAAGGATGCATGAGAGCAAAAGTTCCTTTCTCGACCCATTTTTGGATGTTTTGATAGAGTGTATGAAGGGTGCATGAGTCCACCCACTAGCTTAACACAAATACACAAGGAGCATGCATGAAGAGAAGTGCTGAGATGAGAATGCAACCAAACACACCCGTAAATTGTTCTCTGCTCCGAGGCTGTAACGACGCAACTAGGTTTGTGTTAGTCTAAATTTGTCTAAGGTGGCTAAAAGATAAAAATAAATATCAAAAATTTCATCGGAAGGTAACTTAGCTGCAAATCCCCTTTCAATATGTATTATCATGCAATGCCAAGCGAGTCGCCTACCTTTCTATTACAAAAAAATTACGGAACTAAAGTCATCCAACTATACATGACACCAGCAACATTTGGCAGGTTGTGCAACAAATACCCATCACTAACACAAACCGGGCCTAGTTTAAACCTCGACATATAACCACTCCTCATTGGCAACATCCATTAGCGGAGCTAGGTTCAGCCTACGTCCCAGGCAAGCACTGCAACTACAGTAAGCTACAATGCCATTTTTGCTACGGTATGCTATAGTTAACAAAGAACAAATCCACCACACCCCAGGCCAAGGCCATGGCTGCCTGGGGCCTAGAACCGCCTCTGGCAACATCACCCTCGACAACCTTACTCATCGATCGCCATGTGAAGATTCTTTGATCAAATCGCCAATAGTTCGGAATTGTGGAGGCTGATCGATGGCACCCGGACACTTGAGCATGTTGGTGATGTCGTCCAGCCATGGTAGATACCCCCGGATCCCTCGTTTTCTTTTAACATAACCAAACGATATCTCCATGTGACAACATACATGGAACCTCCTATTTGATGGCCACTGCATAATAGAGGAGGGGTGCTGCACAGGTAGCGTCCTGGAGGGCAGGCCCATCTAGCGCAATGTAGCGAGCAAGCCTGTGTTTTTTGGGTTTCTATCGCTTTTATTATTTTTTCGTCATTTTCCTATTCAATTTCAAATATATTTTTTGAAATTTATTTTTTCAAAAATGCATGGGAATTATTTTCGAAAAAATATGATCATTTTCGGGGGAAATAATTTTTAAAAATTACGAAAATATTACAAACTGAACCTTTTATTTTATTGAACATTATTTAAAAAGTAAAATATTGCTTTTGATAATTTTGAGTTTTTCTTAAAATATTTTTTAATAATTGAAAAATACAACAATAAGATTTAGAACAAGACAGGAAAAAAAAGAAACGGATCGGAACCTTCTAGAATGTTTCTATAACAGTTCAAAACTGAACAGTAAGGTACTGGGCTACATGGGCCGGCCAAGATCTGTGGCTAGCTAGCTTGCCATGTGCCCATGTGTGATTTTAGTCGCACAGAGCATGTAATAGAAAATGCCAACATCCATCACCGGTGGCAGACTGCTTCCCGCGAACTCCGACTACTCTAGTGTAACTAATCGAACACTATAGCTCACTAGATCAGCTTTGGGAAGGTTCCATGGACCAGTTCGTATGGTTTTAGAACGTTTCGTGAGTTTTTCTTCTTCTTTGTTCCTATCTGTTTTTATTGTTTTGTCTCCACTTTTCCCCCCTTAAATACATGTCAAAAATATTGTACATTTTTTTGTATACATGGGTAATATTTTATTAATAAATAATTCTAAAAATTTATATACATGATGAACAGTTTTTTTTCAAATTCAGGTTACAAATTTTTATTCAATTAATAGTTAAACATTTTCAAATACACGTTTGAACATCTTGTTAGTGGTACGAAATATTTTCAAAAAATCACACGAACATTTAGATTGTGCTACCACCTTTGATCTATATTAATTACCGCTGATTTAGTGCACGTTCTACTAAATCGGCAACAATTAATATGGCGGAGTGTGCTATATTTTTAAAAAATTGCACGAACATTTTTAATAGTTCAAAACTTAAAAAAAATATGTGGTCATGTTTTTACATTGTATAATTGTTTTAGAAAAATGTCATTATCATATTTTTAAATGCATGATTGTTTTTGTAAATCTCACAAGTATTTTTCTAAAGTTATGCAAGCATTTTTTTTTACATTCGATGAACATTTAGTAAAATGTCAAAAACATATTTTTGAGACGTATGAGGATATTTCAAGTGTCGCTAATATTTTTCTGAATTACATGAGCATTTTCAAAAAGTTGAATGAGTAGTTTCTTTAAAAATTGCAATGGATGTTTCATAAGATAAAAGATAAGAAAAACCAACAGGACTTTTTTTAGGGGTCAAAAAAACCAACAGGACTTGCACTAGCAAGCCAACGCTCCTTTGCACTGGCCCGACCCATTTAGGAAGCGCGAGAGGTTAACAGATTCTTTTGGTTCGGGTGTTAGAAATAAATGGGCTTGTCCCATTAACAATTTTGAAATCTCAAAGTGGCCCACGTGTAAAATAGCATGTGATGGCTCTAAAATTTAGTCTCGCCAAAGAAGTTGAGGAGGTGTGAGTCGTCTTTATATAGTGGGCTTTCTCCACCATTCTAAGTGGTGCGTGGAGGAAAGAAATAGGTGACCACACGTGCTCGCTCGCCTCGCCTGGTTAGGTTGGGCTTTGGTCGGGGCCGGGGCGCAAGCCACATGCACTTGAATGGTCTGCGAAATCCGGTCTTTTGCCTTACATGGACGCAACTTCCTCTTGTCGTTCCCCCGCTAGAAAAACCTTCCTTTTGTCGTTTCATTTTTGATGTCTTGGCAGAAAAGTTAATTATTTCTTGTCTGGTAACTATACAAATTTGAATCCAAGTCGGCTTGAAATCGTGATTGCGACATGATACCGTCTTTGGTTCTATTATATATACTGCTACCGGCCACAGTCAAAGACACATCGAAAACACCTAGGTTTTGCCTCATCTCGCAACTTGCGCCGCTGCAGTGTACTCCATCCCGATCACCGCCGTGCACCGGCGTGCGGGAGAGCAAGTCTCCAAAACCGTTCGTCCTTGCGATCTTGCACTGAAAAGAGGGGAAAAAATAGGTTTTTGGGAAGCGATCCGCGCGAATGCTCAAGTTCGTTATCACGGGTCAATTTCCGTCCACGTAAGGCGGTGTTACTCATTGTCGTCTCCATCGCTGTTGCCAACATCATCATCAACAACGTCACTCTCCTAGCAGCTAACAAACAATACGTCCATCCATCATGATTCGTTAATGTCTCTGTCTATTTTCTGTTTCATGTGCGATGCTACTGTGCATGTTTTCTTGTTCATCTAGTACGCTGGACTCTTGCATGACATTTTCTGTGCTAGTACACGCCGCAAATGGGGGCGGCTATACCTTGCTTCAAGTGAGTCTGATAGAAGACTCGCCTGAACGTAGGTGCTAGATGGGCTGGCCCAGGCGTGCGGGGGGTCACAACCTCGTTTTATCATGGTTTTGTTTTTTGTTTTCCTTTTTTTTATACATCCAAATATTCTAAATGAATATATTACAAAAACACTTATATTTGAAAATATATATTAACCAAGCATTTGAAAATATTTAAATGCATATAGAGAAAATGTTTCTCATGCATACAAATACAGAAAAATGTTGACCATGTATTAAAAATATTAATCTGGTATTTGAAAAGTGTTAAATGTGTATAGAAAAAATGTTGACCATATATTCAATAATATCAAGCTTATATATTAAACATGTATTAGAAAATATATTAGAGATATAAAAAATGTGTATAGAAAAACATTGCAAACCAGAGTGGAAACAAAAGAAAATCAATGGAAACAAGAATATAAACAAACAAAACCGAAAAAAAGGAAGAAAAAGAAAAGGAAATAAAGGAAAAATGCTAGTGAAAAAATGGAAAAGAATCAAAGAAACCCAAAAACAAGAAAGAAAAGGAAAACTAGTAAAAACAGAGAAAGAACTGAATCAAATCTGTCGGCTACCTCCAATGCCAGACCCCCTCACTCCAAGTTGAGTAGCCAGCAGTTGATGATCACCAGCAGTTGCAGTTGGTGCGTTCTCTAACGTACTCCCTCCATCCGAAAATACTTGTCGGAGAAAATGGATAAAAATAGATATGTCTGAATGGGTGCAATGCAAAGCAAAGCGAGCAATATACATACGGGCATACATACGGCAGGTGGATTATTGGAGCGATCGATGAGGCCTCTTTTCTTTCATCAGGGTTCAGTAGACACCTGCAGCTTGGCACTCTTTCTTACCTGTCGGCTGGTTTAGTGTCCAAACCAATCGCATCAGCGTACGTCTCCGCGCCTGCTTTCATTTTCAGTTTCGTCAGTGTTGGGTTGGGCAGCTCTGAACAAGTGCAACGCTGCTAGTAGCTCCTCTGTCCGTTGGGTTGGGCAGCTCCATCAGTTCAGTTATGTGTGTACCGTGCACTACTCAAGGACTTACCGTGGTAGCAGCAGCGCGCAGGCAGGCTTGCCATCTTTCTGTCACGAGATCGGCGCTGCAGAGCCTATCGCCGGTGGCGGGGCACGATGCAGAGACGCTAGCTAGCACCTCAACTGAATGTTGAGTTTCAGACAGTTTCTCAGACTTGTAAAATGTTTTCTGTTTTCAGTTTCGTCTCCAGCTCCTACAGTTCTAGTAACTGGAAACTGGAAACTGCAGCACAGGCGCTCTCAAGTAAAGTACCAGTGCTACAAAATGGACACTTCTGATGATATAGCTTCAAGAAACAAACAATGACACTTCCAAAGACCAGACAATAAAACATTGAGTAATCATGAGTTACACATCTAACCTAAAGTTCAACAGCAGCATGGCAACGGCGGCAAGGCTCAACCACGCGTAGCTTTACCATGGAAGGGACTTTAGGCTCAATGTATGTCCTGATAGCCAAGAGTCCTCGTTGAGCTTCCCTCAGAACATCAATGGGCAGTGGGAAGCACTTGCGACGTTTGTTAGCAGGCACACAACACCTTGGACGACTCTGATACGACTCCAGCGTAAGGTATTCAAGTGATGTTATGCTCTCAAGAAAATGGCAAGTAAGCTCAACAAGACTCTTTGCAGATGTGAATCCTAGGATCTTCACTCTCTTCATCTTGTGATGCTGCTGTCCTTTCCTCAGATCTGAGGGATCTGTGAATATGGAGACATGCTCCATTTTCTCCTTGGATACCTAAGATGCGAAAAAGGAGGGGGGAAATTATACTACTGTTATTGTGTCTCCAAGAAGGGGCAAGCTGTTAGAATCACAGAAATATGAACAGCAACTTACATCCAAGACCAGTGTCTCCAAGGAGGGGCAAGCGCCGAGCAAGGAAACTAGAGAAAAATAATCATAGGAAAAGGTTATTATGTTAAGACTAATAATTAGCTTCTTGAGGTGGAGAAACTTGCTGCGCGGCACTGGTGTATTGACCATCTGCATAAACATGTCAGGTTAATTACTCAAGGTATGACTGCTGTATCATGATATGCATATCATTAAGCTAAAACTTTAGGAGCATACCTCGCTTCTCGAATCTATATTAGCAATTTTGAGGTTTGGCATGCTGGATGGAAGTTCAACACAAGCATAATGAAGTGCACGTCCGAAAAACAACTGTATGTACTCCATTTTCAATGTGTCTCCAAGTGACAGTTGAATGCGTTCTCCGCTGTACAAGAAGCTGGATATATTTGGAGCTTTGTTGTCTATCACTCGCAGATCTTCACAGCCAAAAACCTGTAGGTACCTGAGCCGCCGCAGCATGCAAGGGATCTTCAAGCAAACCATCTCATCACAATGCGTGAGAACCAACCGCTCCAAAGCAAAAGAATTGCACAGAAGGCACCCTAACTCATCCCCAGTAAAACGGACAGCATGAAGCCGCACTTTTGTCAAGCTTTTTAACCAAGGAAGTTCAGCTGTGGGTCGAAAGGAGCAACCACAAAGATGGAGATAACGGATTGACTCTCCACTCCCATTAGACAAAAGTGAGCATGGAAAATTGTATTCCCCCATAGACAGTTGAAGTGTAAGTTCCTCAATTCCTGGTGTGACAGCAATCAGAAGCCAACTGTTGACATAACAAGAATCCTTGGCAGTGTAATAATGAATCATCTGAATCGTAAGTTTCTTCACACCAATGCCTGAGTGTTTTTTCAGGATCTGGTCAACCTTGCTACGAAAGTCTCTGGCAATTTCATCATTTACACAAGTCTTTTTATTCATACCCAATGCTGTGCCAGTAAAAGTGAGGTTGGGATGGCACCTCCAGGAACGTAGAAAAGCATGAGAGACACAGGCAGCTTGGGCAGCATCTCGCATTGGCATCAGGGAATGTATGTGACGCCAAATGTCCTGCATGCAAAAAAGCATGGAAGATAAGTTCAGCATCACAACTACTCCCTCCGTTCCTAAATATTTGTCTTTTTAAAGATTTCAATAAGTGACTACATACGGAGCAAAATGAATGAATCTACACTCTAAAATATGTCTATATACATCCGTATGTGGTAGTTCATTTGAAATCTCTAAAAAGACAAATATTTAGGAACGGAGGAAGTATAAAGGTAAATGGAAGCATAAAAAAAACTGCCAGTGGCCAGACCTGATTAGACACTACAAGATATATATATATATATACTAAAAAAACCATGTAGATGCCCAAATCAGGCATGTGCCCAACTTAATCGCTTCTTTGCCAACTACGATGGACAGGATGATGTTTACTGTACAACAGCGTGCGATCCAAAAGAACATGCACTTCTGGACAGGGTACCCATAGTGCATCATTTACAAACAGGAGGTCCATGTAATTGTGTAATATTGATCAACTTTGGCAGCGCTAGTGTAAGAAATGTGATATAAACCTTAATAACTGAACTTATAGGATATAATGGATTGAGCAGGTCAGATAAAACAATATCAACCTAGAACTACAAGGGTATATACAGGTCTAAGTTACAATTTTATTGCCTGTAATGGTCTAGCGCCGCAGATAACATGCCACACTTGTTAAGACTTAAGCAAGTGGAAGTGTGGAACTTAATGATGCCACAAAGACACAAGTTATGACCTACCTAGAAAGCAACCATTTGTTTTAAAACTGTAAAATGATTATACTCCCTCTGTCCTGACATACAAAATATCCAAGCGCTCAAAATTTTTGTTTCAAAACACACAGGATTCTAGGCGAGCTAAGCCTCCAACTCAGTTTAAAAAGGCAACATTCACATATATAACAAATAATCCAAATATGGTAAGCAGGAAGGGTTAGATGGGACATTTCGTTACCACATAATATGTCCTAGAATTCGAGGTATCCTTGGACAAAGCAAGTAGGGACCTATATAGATAATGTAAATGGGAAGTGCCCATTGTTGAAGGCAACTTATGAGGCTCCTTTGGAAGACAAAGGATGGTCGCAACATTATTATTGTACCTAGGAGCAAATGCTATCTGTTGTTGAAAATTAATTATGCACTTGGTAAAAAGCGAGGGATTAGGAGCCATCGTGACACATGGTTCACTGGCATTTTACTTGCACTGAGCCTAGAGTTAGCAAAATGTCATAGCGTACCTCTGGAAGGTTTGGCATCTGTATGTCACCCTGAGAATCATCATCTTGCTGACAGGGCAAGACATTTATTTTGGCCTGTGAAGCAACCAATCCATCTGGAGTACAGCATACATTGTTAAAAATAATTCAGAATTTTTTGAGTGAAAAAATAATTCAGAATTTGAGGCACAAAGCAGCATCTAGCAAGCACACCAACACACTTGTCCAACAATACCGAAAACTTAAATTGAGCATGCATGTGAGGTTCTTTTTTTCTTCTTCATGCAGAGCCCCCTCGAGTTTCATCATTCTAGTTGAAAGGAAAAGGAACAATCCGGTGCAGGCCTATCAGCCACTGTAGTCACCGCAATGTCTCCGCTCTCACAGGGAGACGCTTGCTCATATCGGATCTTATACTAAAGAAACGAATGAATTCAGTTGAATACACTAGTAGCATTATTTGATCGAGATAGCGTATATTAATCGGTATTCCTCCAGAAATCTTATAAAAAGATGTTTTTTTTCCTGCCATGCGAACATCGCCTTAGCCTACCCAAACATGAAACGATAGGATTTTTTATCAAGAAACCAAGAAGAAAAAATAAGTCAAGCTGAGAAGAGTCGGCTTACTAGTGTCTTGAGCTCGCCGTCGCCGGACTGCCGGCTGCCGCTCCATTGACTTGTGGTGACCTAAATAGATCTCTCTCTCTCTCTCCTTCCTTCCCTCCAGTGGAATTTCAATCTAAATCTAAATCTAAATCCAGACCCTCTTCAAATCCCCTCCGGCGTCTCCCTTCCCTTCCCTAGTGAAGGGGGACGGTTTATTTGAGGGAGGGGAATAGGGGATCCAGCCAGACTGCAAGAGTTTTACTATTCGGATTGGGAGGGCAAGTACAAATCCAAATCCAAATCCAATCCCGCCGGCGCCATCCCCTTTCTGAAATTTTCGTCTGGAACGACGAGGAGGGTGGGGTACGGATAGAGGAGGTGGGGGCGAGGAAGACGGAGCTTTGTTTCGCATCTTCATTCAGGAGGAGGATAGATGGGCCGGCCTTTTATATCTCCACTTTTTTTTTAGTTTAAAAAGGAAGACGTCCAGTTACCAGCATTCAAACTCAAATCTCCGTCCTAGTATTATGTATATTAAAAAAAATCAAATCCACAGACACTTTTAATTAAGTGTAGAATAGTATTATTATCATCTTGTATAGTCCTAAATCAAACTATCTCACGAAAATAAGGTAAAGGCTATCTTATCTGGCTATGACATATAGGAGGGAACTGAAGATTCGGGGAGATTGTGCGGTAGCTAATGGTACGAGACTTGACCTTAATATAGTTTTGATGGATTGGTGGGTAAATGGACTATGGTTGTAGCACTGAGGAGACAACATGACGTCAGAGTTAAAGCGGTAGTACGTTTTCAGGAGCAAAGTTTGATCAGTTTAAAGTTAATTTCGTACACAGAGCTAAATTGATAAACGACCATACTTCGGCCCAAGATTGTAGCTAGGTTCAAATTCGGATATATAAAATATGTCCTTCATACGTACGTCCTCGATCATAACAGCGCATAGTTTTTCACGAAGCCAGCCAGCTGCACCTAGCATTACAGGAAACGAACATGTTCATCACATGGCATAGTTTACGCGGAGTTTGAGCGGCCTGGTCATGGCGAATACCATAGGAGAGCAAAGGTGCCGGGGAATTATACAGGGAACGGGCACCTATTCTAAGTTTATGTAACCACAGAATGCTGCAACAGAGTTAATTTGGTAGTATAGATAATATTAGGCTGGCCAAATACTTATGATAGTCTGCAACATCACTGTAGGCCGGTGTAGGGAGCAAAAGCCTCTTGCATATTGTAACGGCATCGATGTTACCTGCTGGAAAGAGCAAACGACGGTTGAATTGGTAAACAAAGTTGAATGATGTTTTGGTGAATGTATTTCTATTCTGCTATGTGAATATGCATGATTACCTTTGCGATAGCAGTAAGGCAGTCTTAATTCTGTGAACCATCTTTTCCAACCTGCTTCTCAGGGAGAGATTTTGGTTTGTAATATATATTTTTGAAAGTCAGGCAACAGAACGTCTATGCTGGAATCGTATGTATAAGGAAGTATATAAACAGTACTAGAAAAAGGGCTATAGATGGAATTGACACTAATGGCGCACCAGACATGTGGTGCGTCATTACTATATACTAATGGCGCATCATGTGTTGGTACGTCATTAGTGTTCAAATACTAATGGCGCACCACATCCACGGTGCGCCATTAGTAAAATTACTAGTTCAACTAGTAACTAGAACTAGTAATGGCGCACCATGCCACGATGCGCCATTAGTAACTCGGCCACCACTTCCACCGAATGCACCCCCCGATCGCCTTTTCAGTTTTAAAAAAATAAAAGAAAATGATGAAAATGTCAAAAAAATAAAAGAAAATAAGTTTCCCATGTGATATGTGGTCTAGTTGTTGGGAAAATTTGCAAATATGAATTTCGACTTCATTTGCAAAATCTCGCGAGAATTTGTAAAAATGGGCATAACTTTTGCATACTAACTCGGATGAAAAAGTTTTCTATATGAAAAATCATCTACTCGAAAAGTTACATCCAAATTAACAAAAAAAACCTAACAGAAAAGCCCCGTTAAACATTTTCAAAATCCTCAAAAACCTAACAAAAAAAGATACGGGGCTTTTAAGATCTGGAGAGGCAAAAAAAATTCAAACTTACTAATGGCGCACCTACCATGGTGCGCCATTAGTATCTTCCCGCCTTCGAAATTCAAAATAAGTCAAAAAAAATAAAAAAAGTTACTAATGGCGCACCTGCCCATGGTGCGCCATTAGTATCTTCCCTCCTTCAAAATTCAAAATAAGTCAAAAAATAAAAAAAATTACTAATGGCGCACCTGACCATGGTGCGCCATTAGTATCTTCCCGCCTTCAAAATTCAAAATAAATCAAAAAAATAAAAAAAGTTACTAATGGCGCACCTGCCCGCGGTGCGCCATTAGTATGCCGTATATATGGCTGGCGGTCCTCTCCTCCTTATCTCTTCATTCCACCTCTCCTACACTCCATCTCCTCCTCTCCTCCACTCCATCTTCCCTTCTCTCCTCCACCATACTACCCTCCTCCTCTCCGGCGACCTCCTCCTCCCTCCTCTCCTCTCCTCCCCTCCCCTCCCCTCCCCTCCCATCCCCTAACGGTTTCTTCTCCCTCCTCTCCGGTGAGCTCCTCCTCCCTCCTCTCCGGTGAGCTCCTCCTCCCTTCTCTCCGGTGAGCTCCTCCTCCCTCCTCTCCGGTGAACTCCTCTCCAGCGACCTCCTCCTCCTCCTCTCCGGCGATGTAGGCGAGCACCTCTACGGTGACCTCCTCCTCCTCCTCTCCGGCGAACTCCTCTCCGGCAAAAGAACACGGCAAAAGAACGTACAAGATCCAAAAACAGGAACAAAATTTGAAATAATGTCGTGCCAAAAAACGAGCAAAAAAAAAAACGAGCAAAAAATGGACAAAAAATCACGATCCAGATCCAGATTCAAAAAACAAAAAAAAATCAAAAATACTAATGGCGCACCGGTGGCCTATACTAGTGGCGCACTGGTGGCCTATACTAATGGCGCACCGTGGCCTATACTAATGGCGCACTGCCTGGTGCGCCATTAGTATACCAGATACTAATGACGCACCTCAGGTGCGCCATTAGTAATAAATACTAATGGCGTGGTACTAATGGCGCACCGGTGGTGCGCCATTAGTAGGCAAAACCGGTGCGCCATTAGTAGGCCTTTTTCTAGTAGTGGAACTTAGAAATATATTGAGCATGAGAGTGTCTGCAGTCTACTTTTTCGCTTTTGGTTTAGATGATGAAGCATTCTGTGCAAGAGTTCTCTTTAGGTCACTGTCAGTTTAGTCCTCCTGGCCCTTTTCAGCGTGCTGCTGTAACTCATAGCATCAGTACATTTGGGTGTCGTGTGATTGTTCGGTGTATAAAAATTAGAACCATGTAAATCGATGCGGCTAACCTGCTTGCTGCTGAATCACTTTCCAATTAAAAAATAGAGTTTCATTCCGAAAGGCAATGAAAAAAGGCATTGAATTAACTAAAAAAGCAGATATAAGGGGAGTAAAAGTAAAAATTGCGGGTTGGACTCGAAATCCAAACGGAGTGAGTGGTTCGATTCCACTCTCAGAACGAGACTGAACGAAATAAAATGCAAGTGAAACGAGACGAGAATCAAATTGAATGAACTTTTCATAATTTTCATAATAGAATCCTCCAAGGTGGAAATTCTCGTATTTCGTATGTACATGTTCCTGCGGCTCGC